>VZRE01012911.1:2506-95630 GCA_013396775.1 Cephalopterus ornatus | reverse complement strand
CCCCCCCACCCCTTCCTTCTGCCTTTTTACAGAGCCTTTTTTGCCAAATTAAAACCTCACCTTCTCCCCTGGTGGAAAGTGGGAAGCTGGGGCTGGAACACTTACCTGTGTGGTGAGCTCGCTGCTTTATGGGGGTGAGAGGGAGGCGAAAGCTTCTCTCCCTTACCCCAAAACCAGCACAGCTTCCATTTGGAGAGAGGCATGGAAAAATTATATGAAACAGATGCAAATTCAGCAGCTGCCTGGTGCGAGTTATTTTCTTGTTACAGAGCCACTGGAATTAGCAGTCAAGGCAAAATATCCATGAATATCCCAGGCAAAATGCAACTGTCCTTGCTGCAGTTCCCAGTGCCCGTCCCAGGCTGTGCCATCAGACCTGTGTGACATCAGCCAGTGACACCCCACAGTGCTCTGCCCAAGCACCTCTGCCCACGCAGTTATTAAGCACTGCTGCAAATGAGATGATGTTCAAATACTTGACGTTTTCCTGTCCTGCCTTCCATACCTCCCAGACACGTTGCTCTGTGCACGGTTCGTGCAAGCATCAAATGAGCGTTTTTAAATAGGCTCAACATGTAATCCTGATAACAAAAATCAGCAATCGCAAGTGATACGGGCACTGCTGGCTATGATGGAGGTCATCAAAGTCCGGGATCACTATCATTCCAGTTAAAGGAATTTCTATTTGAGGATGACACTGAAAGATTAATCTTTGCCTGAGAGCACTCTCCTGTTTATTCAGCAGAATTAGCTGATTTAAACAGTACACTCTTTCTGAAGTCTGGAAAGGCATTTGGCTGTTTGGCTCAGGGCTTTTTATTTGCTTACCAAAGGTGTGTATTATGTTCAGAGATCCTCCTGCCTAATCCTCAGTTGTGTAGTTATTTCAATATTTATCCTACACAAAGACCTTATGCCTAGTTTTACACACTTCCCCCCTCCTTTTGTTTTCAATAGAAGCTCAGATAGAGATCACATTTTGCACAACCTTAGTAAAAATATAATAGGAGGGTCTCAAAGATAGAAATTTAAAAAATCACTGTCTACAGAAATCACTAAGTGATGTTACCGTGCAGTTAAACAGAAGTTGTGGTTTAATTTTTTTTTTTCTTTTAGTCTTATTTTTTTAAGCCCAGAGATACGCCTGCAATCGTGGTCAAAATACCATGGAAGCTACATGCCGCAGCAGGATGCCTGTCGGATAGACAATTAAAGTGGCCCAGGAATGACATATCCCCTCTTGCCAACATAATTAAGGTGTATTATTTGTCAGGGAGGTCAACGGTGAACAAATGTCCTAGCAAAGTGAGACTGAAAGACAGGGAAGGAGCAGATAATGAAATTCAGGGATGACAAATGGCTTTGAGCCTGACACTGTGGCATCTGACAGAAAGAGACATCCAGCGAGTCTGAAACTTCTGCTTGTACTCTGTGCTGTTTCATTCCAGCTTTTCCATAAAGAAGCCTTGAGCAGAGCATTTATAAGCTTTCCCTTAGATACGGTGAAAATGTAGATAACAGGTGAGAAAAGGGGGTGTCACAAAGCAGAGTTTAGCCTGTTCTGTATATTTTTATTTCCCAAACCAAGGAGCCCTGAACCCACCTTCATTAACCCTGTACTTTTTGGGTGCCTCCTCCTGAGCCCCCTGCCCAGGGAGGGTGCTGGGAGGACCAGAAGGTGCCTGTGTAGAAGCAGGAGAAGCAAAGGCAAAGGCAGGCAAAGGGAGAGAGAGATGCATCCTCAGCTCCTGTCCTCACCATCACCCTACCTGCCTTCAAGTCAATTTGTTCTAGATGTTGGCCCTGAACTCTTTCTCCTGACATTTTTTTCCTCTTTCTTGTTTCTCCTTTCTCTACACAAAAGTAAAAACTGACAACTATTTTTGCATTAAAACACCCATACTCAAAGATGAAGGCAAGTGCCTTTTCTTGCCTACCAATGGCTGAAATTTTTGGCTGCTTCATCCCCCTTAAAACTCATTTCCAGCAGCGTGCAAGCAAAGAGGCACGCTTACACTTGCTGATTGTTATCTCTGTAATAAAATGCTTATAAGAGCTGGCAGACTGGCACAATAAAATTCCTTGTTCTTACTAAGAAATTAGCTTAAAATCTTTTGCGCTCATGTATTAGAAATCTATGAGTAGAGCAAAAAATCCCAAATGTTCCTTTTGCCTTTCATTCAGCGGTTAACAAACGTTGCTGGTTGTTTTTAACAGATTTCCAACCCTGGCATGCTCCCTACATAAATAATAAAATTGACCATTTACAAAAACATTAATTTCAGTTTTGAAAAACAGACATGTTAGATCTGAGCCTTCACTTCAGAGAAATTAGGGGGTTTTAAGGTCACCGATTCTGGTTTGGTCAAGGAAATATTCACTATGTATTTCACAGGTTGGCCGTGTATTGGCTCAGTGCTGCACATCGGTTACACCTCTTCTGTGCCATCCTGGGCTGACACATGAGATTTAGGGACAGAACACTGTCAGGGGGGAAAAAAACCTTATATATTCCCACTGCAGCCTTCCCAACAGCTTTTAAACAGATATGCACAATAATACGGTTGGCAAAATTAATATAACCTGACCACTACTTTTATGGCATTTCAGGGATGGTGAAATTACTTTGGTCCATTTTACCGTACCGCAGAAAATCACAAGCAATATTACGGGGGGCTGAAAATCTCCATATTTATGAATGAGGGATGGATGATTAAGATAAAAGCATCCCTGCTATTGATCACAGGCCTCTCTCATCTATTAAAATAATAAAACTACATAATGCTGCAGCACTTAAAACTCAGCACTTGAAGAAGGTGACCGAATGCAAACGCTGGTGGTCGCGGCTCAGACACGGCTGGTGGGTTTGTGCACAGAGCTGTCAGCACCACCAAAACCTACCAGTGACCAGAAACTGGTCTAGTAAAGCATCGTTCCCAAACTATCAAAATACAGCCCTGTATAAAATATTTTTATTATATATATTATTCTGGTTTTCTTAAGGAAAAAAAGGGCATTTTTTTTCCAAGTGAAAATCGTGGGGATTTTACAGCAAAAAGTGTGTCCTTTTGCTTGGCAGAGGGTGGAATATCCCAGTCACGCTGGAAAACCACTGTGTGCTGGCCTGATATTAGCCTGGATCCAATTAGAAACACTTTTCAGTTTTAACCCAGGTGGAATTGCACGATTATAACAGCAAAAGCCTGTGCTTGAGAGGAAATGGAGAAAGTTGTTCTTGCTGAAGAAAGGAATAAAGGTCTGTTCAGTGCTCCACAAAAAAACTTACACAAAGCAGGCGAGCTGAGCATAGCTCTCAAACCAGAGATCAAACCCAGCGTTGTGCTCCATGGTAGTACCAGGCACTGAGGACACATTTGTCCCTCCAGTAGGGCAGGAAGCATGCTGGTTTTCCATCAGAGAGAAAGCCAGGTTCTCCAGACTATGATGGACACAATCCATACAAAAACTGCCCCGCCTGTGCACCTCTCCTCCTCAACACTTGCCTGTACCCAAACCAACCTCGTAAGAGAAGCCCACCAGTTCAACGTGGCTCCTTCCAAGAACTCGGCCAGTTTGCACTATTTTGAACAAGTGAAATACCAGCAGTTGTTCAAAGCCATCACTCTGAGTGGCCTTGGACACTGTGCAACACCCCAGCTCGGGAGCAGCACACACAGACACGGCTTTATGTGTGTGTGTGAACAGCACCGACAGCCCCAGGTCCTCGTGCGGGTCCCCGAGGGCTCCTACAGTGCCAACAAGTCCATGGTAACAACTTGCTGCAACAGGCACCTAAAACCTGCCAGATCAAAATGATGCTTCCACAAACTAGGGTAAAAAAAAATCCTTCATACTGGATGTAATTTCTTCTGAATTAACAACAAAATACATTCACACAAGTATAATTACACCAACATTTTCCTTTAAGACACTTCGAAAACCACGGGACAAATAAATTTCATGCATCTCCATGTGTATACGAAACACCTGCAAAACAAACTATGCACTGCTCTAGAACCTGTCTTTTGTTTCCAAGACATGTTGTGAACCTACAGGAATCGATCTACAGAACTGAATTAACAGGGAGCTATAGTGGGACCTTTCCTGACCTATTTTTCTGTAATCTAATGTGGCAGCATTGCAGGAAAAGCATTTACTATGTATTTGTCAAAATGACCAGTAATGTGAAGGTGTTCTTCATGCATGGTTCTGAAGAATGCAAGCAAGAAGATCAAGAAATATTTGGCAGCAGAGCTAACTAGACAAAAATGCACCCTGTTAACAAGGAACCGTTCATATTTTTCTTTTCATGTCTCTGTTGAAAATATTTATGTAATGATTTACCTCTGAAAGGCCATGAAGTGTCTGCAGCTCAAAATACCGACATATATTGAGTTGGACTCGATGATCCTTATGGGTGCCTTTCAACTCTAGATATTCTGTGATTCTATGAGTATTATAGAGCATAAATTACAAACTGAACCAGGCTTTTAAGGGTTAACAGCTAAGGGATACAGATAACTTCTTTTTAATTACTTGCTGCAAACTTTTTGAACTCTCTTCCTGGCTGCCTTTCCCAGGTCATTCAGAAGCAGATATACCAAAATACTCTACCATTTGTCTGACCCAAACAGGAGGAGGACAGGAACCTTCACAAAAGAAATGAAAAAGGAAAGGAAAAGGTAAAAAGAAAAATAAAAGTCTATCCTCTGAAGATATGCAGACCCATACTAGAAATGCAGGAGATTGAGATACTTTGGACAAATGCCCAAACTTCTGAGAGTTTAATCAAAACTAAACCAACCAATCCTCTTCCCCTTTTGAGATTTGCCCGGCAACAATTATGATCAGTTTTAAAAACCACAAGTACTTAATAAAAACTAAAATATTATAAATCTTCTGCCACATGAAGCTAATAAAAATAAATAATAATAATAAATTTTAATGTTTAAGGTACCCAGGCCCAAAGGCACTAACCTGTATTTGTGCCTCAAGTCAATGATATTAATAGTTCCAGAAATATTTGAATAAATGTAGTTTTTGCAAAAGGGGTATTTTTCTATCCACTTGCCAGGTTTTAGACTGATTATATTGACTGCACTAGGACTTGTAATGAGATTGTTTAGGACATTATTCTATTTACATGTTCATCTGACATTATTAAATCTCTATTTGTTTCTGTCACAGGGAATTTAGAAATATGTTCCAGAGAGAAAACTGTTGGCCATAAGGGCCATCATCAACCTCATTTTTTCCAATTCCATATTAAAGTTAACAGGATCCACACTGGTTCACACCAACTGCTCAGCCTGGGCTGCTCACAGCCAAACAGCCTCACACATCTCTTTTGGACCACAAGAAGCCATTTACTTCGCCAGCCCTGAAAGTGATACTTTTTGTTTTTCAGTGCCTCATCCCACCTACTTCACACACCCATTTAAATGCAGATGGTCCCGTAACACCGCGGTTGATACCGACCCAAACCCCGCGGGTGTGTAACATTTCTACATCACCTACGCAGTACAGAAAATATTCACTTTTAATGGAAAGAGTTTGGTTTAGCTGACTTTGTTCTAGCGGGAAGAGAAGAGGTAAAACATTAATCATCACTTTAAAAGGTTTGGAGATGGCGGTGAACTGACATGTGATTTCAGTGCCATGATCCCACAGGCAGTGGATTGTCCCTGAGCCCCAGATCGGAGCTCTTTTCCTACTTCTATCCAAGAAAAATTCCCATATAAATCTTCCAGTGGCTTTTGCCAGCAGTAAGGATAAGTAGAAGCTAAGCAAAGATATTTTTATGGCTCAAGTTAATAAAAATAATGTAAGTGGTGCATATTAATGTCTAGGAAATGCACTATTGTGCTCTCCATCCTCAGAGGCTGGGTCAGAGCACCCCAGTGAAAGTGGCAGACAGTGTGTTTTCACTTAGCATCATTCTTTTGTAAAAACAAAAATCGAAAGCAAACACATATGCAAAAAAAACCCCCTATTTTGGGAATATGTTGGAGCACTTCTAGAAATCGCTGAAGCTGTTTTCATAATCCTTCCACTTGTAAGGCCAAATGCCTTAATTACCCTGAGACCAACGAGCTACCGAAGGCTCAGAAAGAGCCATAAAAACATTTTAGCGTAGCTTAAAATAGCTTTTCCTCCTCCTAAAAATAGAGCAATGTACAGAGAAAACACTTCCACCCCTTTTTGAGGCGACTGAGAAGTGTGAGTGCAGCCCCAGGGGGGAAGCAGGGATCCCCCAGCCCCGGCACTGCAGAATTCTCCACTGCTGCTCTCCCAGGCCAGGACACTCTGCCAAAAGCATGATGCTGTCCTCTATCAAAACCCATTTCTAGCCTGTACTGAGTCTGACCAGCCTTGGGGCTTGAGCCAGAATGATTTTTTTGGGAGGAAATTCCACATTTGGGAGGGAAAGGATGAAGCATTTAAAAAGGTCAGCTTGCCAGCAAAAGAAGGCAGTTATAGGAATAAAGGGGAGGAAAACATTTCCTGGGTCACTGAGTCTTGTCCAGCGCTACCAGAAGGAACTAATTCATATATCATCTTTCACAAACTAGCCCAGCTCTTGCAACAGGCAGAAACATTGGGATTCACCTCAAAAACAGAGCAGGAGCCCTGGGATGGCCAGTGGTGCCTCTGCAACTCCCATCCCCTGCTGCTGCAACCTCTGAAAGGTGCAAGAGCAATAGAACTTTGCCAAAAATTGTGCTTAACCCAGGAGCCACAATCTTTCTTCTTTTTTTTTTCCTTTTTTTTTCCAAACCATCTGCTGCTGAAGAGGCCCCTCTGTAGCACCATTTCATGAGTTCAAAAAGCAGAAGGAGAAAAACCAAACCTTCCTGTTCGATGGGGATGAGCCTCCAACCCTGGGGTTGAGGACCTGGAGACTGCCACCAGGAAAGGAGACTTGGATCCTCTCCTGAAAAAAATCAGGCCTCAGCACAGGCTCAACACTGTGGGCTTATTGGGATTTGGAAAGTCCCTCAACTACTCTGCCTCAGTTTTCCAGCTGCAGCATGAAGGCTGTTATTTACCCATCTTTGTAAAGGGCTTTGTCGTCTGTAGATGTACACACACCCACTGGGACAGTTCTGACACTAATTTCTGCTTCATATCAGATTATGTGATCATTATTAACCTTCCAGCCTTCAGTATTGAAGGGTCAAATCCATCTCAGCCCTCAGACGAAGCTCTGCTCACTCTGCTTTCTCCAGGACTGGATTTAGTCCTGGGCATTTTTCAATTTAAAACACACTGGCAAGGCAAAGCCAACCACTGCTCCTTCCAGGGTGGTCTGATTGCATTTACAAGTATTTGTACTGGCAAGTCCTACATAATGTTCAGATGCAATTGTGTCTGAGTATTAAATATAATGGGTTAGATGTTATGAATAGGAAAATAAGATAACTTGGTAAAGGAGGTTTGACAGCAAGACTGAAAGAATGAAGATTCAACTTAAGCTGCTGAAAGCCTAACAAGATAAAGACAGGCAGGGGAGAGTTCCCTTAAATGTGATGAAAATAAGGCCTGAAGGGGTGGAATGATAGAGAGGCTGAGGAGTACATGCTTCAAGACAGAAGATGAATGTGACCAACATGACAGTAACATGTAGCTAAATTAATCAAAGTACCCGCAGCACTAAATAGAACCAAAACATATAGATTTATGCAGAAATCCCAGAACAGCAGATGTGAGACAGACAGAAGGATGCATCTTTTCTATCTAAATTAATTTTCCATACTTTTGGTCATTGGCTTTTATCATTCTGTGTCACTAGAAATGTTATAAATCTCCCTTTCACATTTTAAATGCCTGCTGCCTGCTTCGGTGTTGAACCTACAGGTCCCACAGCACACGCTATTACATCTCCCCATTAAAGATATCCCAGCATATGCCATATATCCTGAAGCTAAATTACCAGGAAAAGTTTCCTAAAAATCACAGCGGCACGCGACTGCGTGACAAAAACAAACTGTTACGACCACTAATATTTCACCTTGAAAGTATAATTTTAAGTTAATTCCGTTTCCATGATTCACGCTGGATTTACAGCCTTTGTTTTCGCCGGGCAGGCACAGCCCAGCTCGCACCCACTCTGCCTCCCCACGCTGCTGCACTGCTCCCAGCTTCTCCAGGGACTCCTCCACAGTCTCCTCCACTCCCACAGACTTTACAGAGGTTGGGAGTTTGACTTCTGGACCCTCTCAACTGCCGAAGGGCAGGCAGTAAATTGGGGGTCACTGCCCCCTTGACTTGGGTTTTAATCAGTGCTGCCTGTCTTGCTCAGACGGTAAACTCCCAATCAAGGCAGCTGCTAGAGATTAAGTTCAGATCAGATCAGATCCTGATCTCGCTTGCGGCAGCAGTGCAAGTTTCAGTGTCATTTGAGTCTGGAGCAGACTTTGGCCCACTTGATTCGAACAAGCACCAAGACTGCACAGCGAGCCCAGTGATGGGAAAGCCAAGCACTGCTCTTAGGAGGGAAGACCCTCCACAAGCAGGAGCTGCACAGATTCAATTCATTCATCATCACATCCCAAATACGTGCTGGATGCCAATTTGTTACTCCCTATCCTGCCTTCAACCATCCCCTTCCTTTTCAAATGCCTGGGGCAGGAGGTCTATGATTTATCCAAGGAAAGCTGGGGCCTGAGGAGGGTTGATGTCTCGGTGCATCCCACCTCCCCAGAGAGTGGCTGAGCAGCACAGGGATCGGAGCAGAGAGGCTCAGAGGAGAAGGGCTCTTGGGGTCCACAGCCCAGCTGCTGCTCCCAGACAGGCATGCCCTTCCCAGGCTTTGTCTGGCGTGCAAGGGGCTTAGATTGGTTTTGTTCTGAGAGCTAGGGCTGCTCTCCTCCTCTCCTCCCCACCTCACACCACCCCCAGCCTTCTCAGTGGAAGGTGACAGGGATTAGAGGTTTGAATTCCTTTCTTTATTTTTTACTTTTTTTTTTTTCTTTAAAGAACTTCTGGATGCCAACATGACCTTTTTGTCTGCAAGAGATTAGGCAAACAAATGCAAAGGGTGACAGAGACGAGGTCTCAGCCTTACCATCCAAAGGCAGGTTTCTGGAAGGACCAACCTTCACCTCGATCTGCTGTTATGAACAGATTGATCTTCTTTTGTTTGTGTGTCTTGGCTCAGAGAAGTCAGTGAGCTGGTGCAGAGTGGGGAGCGAACTCAGCCCAAACAGCACCAAGCCACAACACATACTTTATTTGCTTATAGGGTAAGTTTACAAGATGCAAAGAGAGTGAGAAAGAAGGGCATTGCCTGGCACTAACACTCCCTCTATTGGAAAAAGAGTATTTTCCCAGGAATGTGCATTATATATCTATGTGCCTAGAACAATGTTAGTTAAAGTGATCAGCGTGCAAACAAAACATCTTTAATTTACTGGAAAAGGGGCTGGACAACCAGGACATTATCTGACACTTCACAGAGAGCAAGGAAAAGTAGTACAGCACAAAATTAAACCATATTTTAAGAGTCACAGTGCTAGATAAAATTTAGACTTGCAAAAAACAGAGGCCATTACACAAAATTTCAATTAATTTGCAGTCCACTGCATGGTGTCCAATCTCCCGTGGCTACACTCTGGCAAGGCACCCAGCAGCTCCATGGACAAACACCTCAGGCACTCCTGCTGCCACCAAATCCCTGGATTTCTGAACACAGGGGCTCCTTTGGCTTCTGCTGCCCCTAATAGAAAACAAGGCTATGATGGCACAGCACAAACATGTTCTTCATCTGACATCATTTCTATACTCTCCAAATAGATGAGCACCACTTTTATTCACCAGGCAGCTCCACAGACAAATCCTGGGTGAGGACACAGCGTCTGACCCCGCTAAAAGAGAAGGCTCCCAAAGTTGGGAAGCGATTTGTCTCAGACATTTGTCTCACAGGTAGATAAGAGGAACTTTTCAGGCAGCCTGGACCCAGCCAAGGAGGCCACGCTCCCCGTCACCTTCCTAGGCTGCATCAAGAGTGGCGTGGGCAGCAGGTTGAGGGAGGTGATTCTTCCCCAACTACTCTGCTCTCATGAGACCCCACCTGGAGCGTTGCATCCAGCTCTGGGGTCCCCAGCATAAGAAGGACATAGATGTGTTGGAGCGAGTCCTGAGGAAGCCTCCAAGATGATCATAAAGGCTTGGAGCACCTCTGCTCTGGAGCCAGGTTGGGAGAGCTGGGGGTGCTCAGCCTGGATAAGAGAAGGGTCCGGGGAGAACTGAGAGCCCCTTCCAGTGCCTAAAGGGGTTCCAAGAGACCTGGAGAGAGACTTTGGACAAGGGCATGGAGTGACAGAACAAGGGGATTGGCTTCACACTGACAGAGGGCAGGGTTAGAATGGATATTAAGAAGAAAATCTTCCCTGTTAAGGTGGTGACACCCTGGCACAGGTTGCCCAGAGAAGCTGTGGCTGCCCCAGCCCTGGAAGTGTCCAAGGCCAAGCTGGATGGAGCTTTGAGCAACCTGGGCTAGTGGAAGGTGTCTCTGTCCATGGCAGGGGGGTTGGAATGAGATGAGCTTTAAAGTCCCTTCCAACACAAACCATTGGATGATTCTATGATTGCTTAAAGCAACCTGCCAGGACCGATGACATTAGCAGGTAACTTCAAAAGCCAGAGCTCCGACCTTAAAATGTGCAGCTAAACACAAAATGCTTTGTGCCTGGTCACACTCTGCATCCTACTGGTGTTGGGAAGGCTTTGGGATGCCCTCCCACCTTTGGATGCGGACAGCTGTAAAAGCCAAGTCTGAGCATTTAACATGAGTTTAACAGGTTCAAGCCTGTTTCCCCACATTAAGCATGGATGCATACACTGGAAGAACAAGAGATTAGCACATGGTGCTCACTGGAGGGGAGACATCCACAGGGCAGGAGCAATAAGCGGGATTTAATAACTATTAGCTCCAGCCAAAAAAATAACTCATTACAGTTTTTCTAGTATGAACCACAAAGATCTCAGTATGTCTTTGTATGACATCAATAACAGAGAAAGAGATGGAGGAACCTGATTATGGGGAGAATGTTTGAAACCCGAAGGAAATTTAAGCAAAAATGCAATGGAAAAAAAAATAATCATTTGGTAATGTAAGATTGGATTTGTGAAGAAAGGGTTCAAAAAATGATATCATAGAGAAGACTCCAAATATTTTGGACCATCTTTGAAAATATTTTTTTAAGCACCTATTAAAAATCAAGGTGTATCACAAAACAAGTGACATATATTACATCTTTTAAAAGGTGTATTTTTGATTCTTTTTCAAAGACTGAACTTTTCAAAACTGTATGAAGAAACTTCTTTTTTCTCTGTTGAGAAAAAATATTATTCTTAGTGTTGCCACAACATTGCCATTTTTCAGACATATCTGCAGACAATTTTCAAATACCTCTGCACTGAGAAACACTGTGTTTAACCCGAGCATTGCCATATCTGAGCAGGACACGGACATAAGAGCTGCCTGGCTATGGCAAACAGGACCAGGAAAAATCCTAGAGAACAAACCCTTGCAGAAGAGAACAGGCCAGCTGAACTCAAGTAGAGCTCTTCTCACTAAAATGTACAGATTGCAATTTATAATTTAAAATTATCTTATCTTCCTCCTTAGTAATATAGTGATTTTTACTTCAATTCCCTTCAAGCCTCTCATGGAGCCTTGCTCTGCTCATCCCAGGAGATGTGATAGCAACACAGGACAAGGCAGAAAGGATGAAAGTTAAATTGATTACTCTTATTTTTTGGTGAATACATATATTCTTTCACTCCAGGCCTCACATAAAGCAGGCCTGCTACTATTGGGTTTTTCTGAGACTCCAAAATAAATATACATCCAGAAGACTTATTCTCATATTTCCAGCTACAGCAGAGGCATCCAGGGTTTTGCTTCTTCTGCCTTGGATGTACTTGCCTGTGTTGATTCAGAAGCAGACTAACGTATAGGACCTTAAATTCTGTATGACTCTGCGTAATGTAATGAACACCAACAGACTTTAAATCTCTTGTATCTCATGGGCGCATTTTATTGCATTATATGGCAAAAATCCAAGACAAAAAATTTTCAGGGAGGGGAAAAAAAAAATTAAAAAACGAAAAATACATTGCTACCGAATTTTCCAGCAATATCACAGGAATGTGATCTCCCCTCAATATACATACTGATGATCTATTTGGAATTTTTATCCGCAGTTATGAAGAAAAAGAAAATGTTATTCCCTCAGAGGCCAATTTTCATCCGCTCTGGAATTCTCATTTAAACATCTCAGAGAACACTTTGCCTTCTCTAGATATTAACTACTATTCGTCTCTGGCTCAAGGCTTGTGTCTGTTGCTGTGTGAGCTACATGGAAACAAATTCCTAATCATATTTCTGACAAGACTCCTCACAATCTAGTTGGCTGCCATCATCCCATTTCCAGTATTTCACTAGTAAAAATGTAGGAAAGGTTTAGTCTCCTCTTACCCAGCATGTGTAACTCCCATTAATAGGAGTCACCATATGTGTGCAGATCAAGGGAATATATTGTTTAAGGAGGTGAACCGCACTGCAGGCGCTGCTGCCAGGGCTCCCCTTCGGATTCCAAGATGTAGATATATGGTGAAGAGTTTGCAAGGGTTGAAGCAAACATCTGGATCCTCCCCTCATGCTGATATCCATCAGGACAAGCTGGACTGAAGTCAGGCTGAGGATCCATGGCCATGGCAGAAGTGAGGCAAAGGGCTGGAGAGCGTTGCCCGGTTTTACAAAATTAATGGCCTTGACATCAATAACCAGATGCAGAAATCCTCAGAGCCTTTCACAGTAGTGAAGAGCAGCACTGCCCCTTATGGAACCTTGATCCCTTTTCTTCCTTAACATGTCACCTAAGCACACCAATGTTTCAGGTTTGGTTTCCACTGCATTGCGCCCAGCGTAGGTAAATGCACCT
This sequence comes from Cephalopterus ornatus, assembly GCA_013396775.1. Lineage (NCBI taxonomy): Eukaryota > Metazoa > Chordata > Aves > Passeriformes > Cotingidae > Cephalopterus > Cephalopterus ornatus. Next base: position 82,680 of record VZRE01012911.1, on the reverse strand, counting down.
ATGCCCATGGGGTGTCATCCTGACCTGTCAGCATTTAACATATGTGCCTTTGCTCTGTGGGCTATGTGCAAATGACCACAGCCAAGTTCATATTCATATTCAATTAGATATCAGGAACGTCCAAGATCAAGCCACGGCAATTATCTCAATGATTTTGCCAAGTCCTTTTACCAACATTTCTGTGAATCCCCTCAGGATGATTTTAGACACAGAACTACACCAGATCAGGGCCACGATGCAGGGGACAGATACTAGGCAAAGTGACCTCGAAACTAACTTGGTCTTGAGTGCAGAAGAAACCATCAACAGCAATAGTCATCAAAAATTACTAACTATACCAGTATTTACATATACTCTCAGACTAGGAAATGAGAGAGGCAACCCTCTCCATAGCACCACTTACTTGTCAGGAGTGTTCCTGGAGGTGCACACACCTCACCTCTCCAAGGCATGCCAGAACCCAAGAAATGGGCTGGTTTGCTAAAATCAAAGGAAAATTGAGAAGACTTCGGGTGTATGTTTCCAATAAATCCAACTCAAGGGTGTCCTGCTCTCTATCCTCCTCCCAATAGCATCTTCCTAAATTTTCAAGGTTTGAGTCTTTACTCCCTTCTGACCATTTGCCCCATCGTGACCCCAGTTCATTTCAATGGCTCAGAGATCCTGTATCCATCTTAGTCTTCCCTTCACCTCTCCAAGAGAAACCCCAACGTTGTGAAAAAGGAAAACAAAGCAGAGCTGCTATGAACCATTTCAAATAACTGTTCAAATGAAAAATAGTGGAGAATGCAGCCCCAACACTTTCTCCACATCCCTGCAATACAAACATCACATTGGTGACATCTCAGCCCATGGCAAGTATTACTGTGAGAGGTTCCATACTGACCAGAACAAAGAGCACACATTCATCTTTAAACTTGGAACCACCTGGGAGGACTGCTCTAGACCGTGAACCAAAACACTCCATGATCCTTAAGAAACCTATAATTGAAAAGTCGACAACTGTCCCACACAGCAAAACAGTTTCCTCTGAAGAGATTTAAACTTTCAAGCACCTCAAGTATTTTCTCCAAATTGTGTGTATGTATATTGTCCCTATTCCTGCTTAAAATATTTTTATTCAGCCTCTTTGGTTTCCAGCTCTCCAACTCCTTTCAGCTTCCAAGGCCTTGTGTGTGGGTTCAGTTCTGAACTCTTCCCAGGCCAAAATTTTGTCAGTGGAAGCTTTGTTCATCAGGACACGGGAAGAGACTCTTGATGCACATTTTCAAGAGCTCACTTGCAGTTACCCAGCAGACCATAAGCCATGTAACCAGCTTGGCACACTGGTTGCAGAGCCTTTCTTTAATATCATAACGACACTATCATACCCCAGCTCAGGTTTTAGGTGGACATTTGAAAACACGATTTAAACACTTTCAAAAACCTGATTTTTATACCTGATTTTGTATTTTCAGCATCTGCTGAGCAATACAAACCCGATTCTGTCTCCAAGTCAACAGTCCATTTCTCTTCTACAGGAACAACTGCAAGACTAAAGCTCTAACAGCCCAAAAGAAAAGGTTTGTCTATGTTCTGTCACGCCTACTGTTATTTGTGTAATTAATGATTGTGTTTAGTCAAGGAAAAACTAAATCAGTGCATATGAAGAAATTTAAACACAGGCCTTGTTGTTTCAGCTATCCCTAGAAAGAGATTTATGTTTTATTCATCACACTGAAGATACCTATTTTTCTTCCCCAACATCTGTAATTTGTCTGTTCATTGGGGTCCATGGTTTTGTTAAACTGTGCAGATGTGAATAATCCAGCCATGCACAGCACAAGGAAAGTGCCAAATTCTTAATCCACTCAGGAGGTAGCAGAATACTACAGCTGTTAACTTCTTCCAAAAAATCAGGGTTGCTGAGACCAGCACAAACCTTATTTGTACTCGTACACAAAAAAGTAATACCAGTAATAACAACATCTTAAAAAAATCAGATACAAATACCACAACTGCTGTATGTCAGCATAGCAGCACCCAGCTGATTGCAGCAGTTCCAATCAAAAGAGCAGAGATCTGCCCTAATAACAGCATTATTGATCTTTCCTTTAAAACACACACTCCTATATACACTACATATTCCCCACGTCTATCCTCCAGGATTATTATAGAGCCATAAGCAACAGCAACAATTATAGTTTCTATTTAAGAGATGCAAATCAATATTAATTAAAATTAGACAACTGTTTGTGATGTAAGGGCTCCTTGTACTCAAAGGGCACAGTGGCCATTAAATATATTAAGACTTATTACTTAAAAGATTTTAGACAAAGTCAATGCATCGCGTGTCCTAGGGGACAGTTCAATGCCTCAGTAATGTTGTACAACATTTAACTATAGGTGCCATAATCAAAGGCAAACACAATTAAGTATCAAACAGTTAAATGTTATGTGTCACTCTCTAAAGAATCTATATTGAAATGCTTAATTAAACTTTTTTTTATTTAAAAAAAAAAAAAAGAAAAGAGAATTCCATAGCACGGGCTAGAACCAAAACGAGCGCTTATTTGGTTTGTATTAAATAACCTGCATATTAAGTTGCCTGCGTTTCTCCTGTTCATTATCATGAAGGCAGCATTTGCATTTCTTGATAGACTATTCCCGTTTCCTTCCCCTTTTTTTCTTGTCTTACATCAGTCAGTGGAAAGAGTGCCACCACAGGCCATCATTAACCTTCCAAATCTGCCTCAAAACAAATAGTACAAGAGCTCACTAATTTGAAGATCAAAAAGCCACTTGTCCATTATATAATTGGAATGAAAGGCAAAATGTTGCAGTTCTGAAGAGCACAGTAATTACTAGCTGTTAATTGCTCTCTCGTGGTGGCTCACTTTTAATTAAAAAGAACAGCTCGTCGCAGGCCGATAAGCAATGGTGGAGACCACTGGTTTAATCAACAAAGCAGAAAAATTTGTTTCTGCCGCAGCCAACAACAGCTTGAGAAATCTTCAGATGTCCAATTGAGATTAAAAACTGTCTATTTAGTGCAGTCAGATTTTATTTTAACCAAGGAAATGACTATTTGAAGTCTTCCAATGTGAGTGTCCCCACCACATCCCCGCTGGTGCTGCAGGGACTAATCACTGGCTTGTGGTTGTGATCATTCAAGTAAAGAAATTTAGCTACTTTCCTCTTGACTCCATCATTCTTGGGTAATTGGCCTGTCTGAGGTGAGCAGTTGTGTTGGGTTTTTTTTTTAAGAAAGAGCTTTAAAGTATGGAGGGCCCACAGACTGTGCATTTAATTACTGTTCATATTTCATGCAGTCAAACAGAATTTCATTTAAAAAGAAAATGATTTACCTAACCAAAAAAAAAAACCTAACCCACCCTTCCCAAACCAAAAAAAAAAACACACCACCTTATGTTCACTGAATTGGGTATTTTGTTCTTTTTCCTTTGGCGGGTGCATTTACATGTCAAAAATACATTTAAACATCAAGGTTAATTCTTTTGGAGTGTTCTGTCTTTAACTCTTTCATCTAATGACAGTGGTCTTTGAGGGAACCCCCGTTGCATGTGGCAGTAAGGGTTTATTTAGTTAAGCAGGTTAGGCAGGTTAAGTGGAACCATTTTGCCCTGGTTTGCCTCATCTCTCTTTAGCCACGAGCCTCTTTGCATCTCTCAGCAGCTTCCATCCTTCCTCCTCTTCTCTCCTGCCCTGCTCTGCTCCCAAAGGTGTTGTGCTCAGCCCTTCGCTTTCTTGTATTTATTTGCTGCTGTTGAGTGAAGGGCTCTGCTTCATATTCAACACTGCAGACGAGACACACATGTACATAAAACCAAACCTGGCAAACCTTCTGACACCGCCGCGCTCCTGCCTGTCTTCCCAGCGCCGGGATATGGATGTCTGACAACTATGTACAATCTAATACAGGAAAACAGGCATTTCCATTCAACGGGCTCCAGGCATTATTGCTCTCCTCTACCTTATTCCCATTAACATCTGGAAACAAATGTCACTATCTGCAGCTATAAGCAGCTTTGGAGGATCAGTCAACTTTGGTTTGAACTTTGAGGCATATTTCTGAGCTGAGTAAACTATGACTCCCAAAGCTGCCAAAGAATATTTTTTCTGTTTTCCTTCTCATATAGAGGAAAAAAATATTCATTCGTCTTCTCACATACACGCACAGAAAGAGACATATGCACATATATATGTACATACATAAATATACAAATAGAGAGAGAGTATTTTTTTCTAGTCTCTTTGTAGGCTTCTGGGAATCATTTCTCTCCCCTGGGAACAGGTGGATTTTTTGTTGGTGTTTCTTTTATTTTTAAGCCTTCCTTCTCAGGCAGACCCCAAAAAAGTGGGAAAAAGTTACCAGAGCCCTTTTTTTCTCCTAGTTCCCCTGGAAGTCATTGTCATTTCGGTGTACAACAGAGTGGCCACCTTCTCCTCTTCCTTCTGACACAGATGAGCTCTTGGACTGGGATATGGGGAATGCCCCTACTATTGCTCATCTCTCCTTGGAGCAAAATAAAACATGAATTTCACTACTGATGTCATTAGAAGCACAATCTGACTCCTCCAGCCCTAAATTACAAGGTTTAAAAATGTTCAATGAATGGTCTGTGTTTGGATGTTGTGAGAGATGTTACCTTGGGAAAATACCATATTGTTATATGAATTTCCAAAGCATCTGCTCCACGTATTTAAGACAGATCTTGTCATACACCTTCTCATATATTCACTGATTCACGCTCATGGACACCTTTTTATTTTTTATATTGAAATGACAATTTTTGAATTTCCTAGTGAATGTGGAATAGAGTGTGTTGCATTAAATACTAAGCGCATAAACCTGAAGTATTAGTGGGATCAGCACAATCCTTAAGCTGATGATCTAATCTAAACCTACAAGAAAAACATGCCATAACATGTATGCCAAAAAAGTGAGAATGCTACACAACTCTTAAATCAATGCACACCCATAAATATTTATCTAATTTAAGGTTAACATGGACAGACATCTGTCAGCTTGTAAATGTGAAAAATTAAAGGGATATACTCTGAAACATACTTGCTCATTTTAGGTGATGAAAACTAAATTTTAAAGCCAAGCTTCTTCCTCATCCCTGGACAAGCAGCGGGCAAACAAAATGGGATACTTGGCTTCAAGTCTTACTTTCAGTCAATTCTACTCTCATCTATGCACCAGTTCAAAACTATAAAACGTGCTATAAAACCTGATCAGGATATTAAAAAAATAATAAACAACTAAAAAGCCAGGAAAACATTTTTCCTTCAATCGTGAGTTTTAGTTTTCATATATATGCATGTGTGTGTGTGTGTGTGTACATGCACATACACGTTTTATACTTATGCATGTAAACGTATATACATGTATATACGTTTATTGTATTTTAAACTTTCTCCTGGACAGAAAAGTGGGACTAAACTGCTGCTCCAAGGCTGCCACGGGCTCTCCCGCCGCCCGATCCAGCCGTGTCCCGCAGCCGGCGTTATCTGCATCCCTTCTGCTCGCTCATCTTCCTGCGCTCGCTCCGGCTGCCCCGGGACGCGATAAAGCCACCACCTCTCCCGCTCGCCCAGCCGATAAGGCGAGCTGCGAAGGCGTCTTGCCTTTGCCAGTTTTTCTTCTCCCCCACACACACACCTTTCCTGTTCCCAGTTTTCGGTGGGCACCTGTCACCGCGGTCTCGGCTTTCGCGGCTCCCTGCCCGGCTCCGAGGGGCCGGAGGGGTTTATCGGAGGAAACACTCGGGCTCGCAGGGATGGCCTCCGCACTGCGGCAGATTAATCCGAGTTGAGTGCACTTCCTTCGGCCAGAGGACACCAATTACCACGACGGCACCGGCAGCACAATGCGGGCGGACATCTGACAGCCCGGGTCCCGCCAGCTCCGCATTGTCCTCCCATCAGGCGCTGTCAGTTCCCAGCCTTAATTACATCCTGTTTACAAACACTCGGCCGGACTTCAGATGGAGCCTTAACAAAGGTTGACAAAGGTCAGGGCCACGTCACGAGGATGTTATCTGTGTGCTCTGGCTGATAAACGAGGAGGAGGAGGAGGAGGTGCGGGGCTGATTTTGGAGATAGCGCAGAAAAACCATGCGAAATGCTGAGCTCCAGCCCCTTGGGCCGAGAGGAACTCGACAGCGCTGAGGGATGCACTTGTACCCGGGATCACACAGGACTTGTGTGTGCACGTACAAAGGGAGGACAGAAAACAGCCATCACCAAGCTGAAATGGCGGCAGGTGGAGCTCAGCAATAAAATGACTGAAATAATAATTTTAAAAACTTTCTAAATCTATTTGCATTTCAAATTCTGTTATGGGAGCAGAAATTGCAGCTCAAAAAAAAAAAAAAAATCCTGTCATTTTGCCCAAAGACATCACTAAGATCCTCCATCCTGCTTCCCAGAGCACGTGGGAGGGATGGGAACATCCTTTACATCACCTCCAGTCACAGGAAAACTAAGGACTGAGTGGGGTCAAGCCAAGTTTGCCCCAAATCCATATGTTCCACTGCTCTACCCCCTCATATTTTTCTCACACTATTTGGATGTTGACTTTTATGCTCTCTTTGGTGTCAGGAGGGAATATTTTTGGGGGGGGGAAACTTTACAGCTTTCTAGAGAGACTATTAAATTAATCAGGTCTGGGATCCTACCTTCCATTTTCACTTTTTCCATAAATACTTTGTTCACAGCAACTTCTCAATATTCGATGTGGATAAGACCCAAAGATTGAAACATTGTGAGAAATTGATATTTATGGCTGGGTTTGTGCATATGGGAGCAAGGAAACCAGGCATCTCTATAAACCAAGGTTGCCTATTTGATATTATGTCCCTCCTCCAATATCTTCTCTCTCCATCTTGAGAAAGATGAGCAGAGACATGATTTTAATCTCATCTACAACTTAAGGTGGAGGAGTGTATACAGGAGTCCAGCAGCTGAATCGATATAAATACTTGATACGGCAAAGTTAGTAATATAAGAGTTTGTCAGCCTGACCCATCCGTCTATCTGTTTTCATCTATTCCCACATCCTAATTAACACACCCCAAACCACACAGGATCACACATTAGTAGCCATTAAAATTAAAACCACAGTCTGTTATCATATCACGCCTCTCAGAGGAAATACTGGATTGACCACAGGGTATTAGTAAATGGTGACTGGCACCACAGCTTCATATTTCTGTGAAATGATGGGCAGAAGTCACTGTGGTGGTGGCTGAGTTAAAGGCACAGCTAAAGCGCTGGGGAACCAGCTCAGCATCTTTGAGCTGAAGAGGAAAACCTCTCTGATGCCAGTGCCCCTGCCTGCCCCAGGGAGGAAAGGGTGTTTTCATTACTAGAAAAGGGGAAAAAAAAAATAGAAAAAAAAATTAAAAATCAAATTCTACAAAACTAAACAAGAGGAGTGGAAGGGATGACTTGGTGGATAGGCTTAAAATGTTTGACAATCTAAGTGTAGAAAAGTTGAAGGTTTAAATAAAGTCTGTGAGCTCGGTGCTGATTACATACACTCAGAAATATTCCTGGCTGGTCCTGAGTATTTCTGCTTTGCATGGACTGAGCTCTTCCTGCAGAGGAGCAGAGCATTGCCACAACTTGGGTGCAGAATTAAACCTCAGCTACCCCGTGCAGGGACACAGCTTATGCTCCTCAGTGACAAAACAGGAGATAAGAGAATTAAAAGTAGCACTGCATGGGATTAATTATTTATCTATTTGTTAAATAGGCAAAGTAGAAAGGAAAATTATCTCAAAAGTTTGGGCTGGCATTTCTGAACCATTTCTACATGGGTGAGTACAGACCTTGTCTTCCCCCTTATCTCGGTGCCAGGAGAAGTGCTCTGGTTCCCAGCAGTGCAGAACAGGACAGGGAGTCTCTTGACTTGACGCTCAGTAGTTTTTAAACTAAGCACTTGTTCAAGCCTATCCGTAGGTGCTTAGGAGGGCAACCACCACTGCTCACTTCTGACAACATAGAGCTCTTTATCAAAAAAGAGGGGGGAAGAAATGAAAGCCGGGGCTGACCTTCGGAGCACAGTGTTCCCCTCCGGGCACCCACTCCGCCTTCCCCGGAAAATTAGGCTGCTTTGCTGCGGGAGAGCCTTGCTAATGCAATCAAAGACAGTTTTGCAGTTAATAAAACAACGGGCTCTTCCTTTCTCAGCTTCGTGACAGTCAGGCTCAGTAAGCCTCCTGTTCCAGACAGCGTGCCAGTCAGCTGCTGTTACTGCAGAGCTGTGTTTAACATCTTCTTAATTAGCCCAATTCCCTACATCTTGGCCAAGTTTTCCAGTGAGAAACAGCCTCGGGAGCTGTACGACTCTGCATCTGGGAAACCTGGTCATTAATGCGCATACCCAACCCAGCACATCTTGTTTTCTCCAAGGCTGACCAGGATGGTACAAGAATTGTATTTGGGCTAGAGTCACGCCATGCTCAAAATCACCTGCAAAACTGCCAGTGGCTGCAGAGCTGAAACGGGGGATCCTGCAGCTTCCTATGATTTAATGCTCCAAGTTCATCATCAGTCCGGACTGAGGACAACTCCACTCCTCTAACTGGAGCCTCTTGACTGCATACACCAGACATGACTCAGAAAATAAATAAAACTGATTACATAGCTTGTATTTATTTGCTCAAATTCATGAGTTTTGGACATATACAAATGTTACGCTGCTGAAATGGTATAAATTCAGCACATTACTGGTTTCAGTTGAATTTATCCTAACTTAAACCAGAAAGAGATCTGCTCCTTTTTTTATTAATATTATATCACTATGCCCTCTCTTCTTCTGTTTTCTATTCTCCTTTTTGTTTTCCTTTAAAGTCTGCCTAACATTTTATAGACATCCCTCTCACAGCTTCCGGAAGGGTTCTCCATCTTAAACTCGACAGCAACACTGACAGACAGGGTTGATATTTTCTTTTCTTTCACAAGTAATAAAAAAGGAACATTTTACTTCACATGAAACCAGAGTACTCCCTTAAAAGAACAGTGTTTTGTGTGGCTATAAAAACAGTTACCCTTTTGCCAGACCCAGAATCAAAGCATTTGTATTTATGTGTTTCCTTTTTTAATAAGTAAATCCAATGTTTTTAAAGCTCATCAGTTTTAGATTATTACTGTTGCAAATCCTATGAATGGTGCAGCTGTGTCTGCTGAGCACGCTTGACAGCACTGCAAGGTACGTCCACGGCTCAGGTTATCATTTCAGCTTCCGTGGGGAACGCTGAGGAGACTGCCGAGGGTAAAACCTGGAGCTGACTACAACATTTGTGACCAAAACCTTCCCTTCAGTCTGGCATTTCAGTCATGCCAGGGCATCTCCCAAAGGTGGATCACCTTTGACAACTGACCAAGGCATCTGTGTAAAAAAGAGGGCGAACACAACAAAAATCCATCACCGGGGGTCGCTCCTGTTTCCGTGCACGCTGCAATTGCCCCATCTCTCATGCTGAGGAAAATAACTGTGCAACAGCTGGATGAGCACATTGGCTTTTAATCACTATTGAAATCCTACAGACTAACAAAAAATAAAACTAAATATTTAAGAGGAAAAAAAAAGAACACACACGCACACGAAAAAAAAAAAGGCAGCAAGCTCTGTTTGTTCCTAAGTATTGGCATTTTGAAAAAAAAACAAGCGCAATCCTTCTGCCCTCTCCTGTGGGGTTGCCCTGTGAAAGAACCTTTCAGCTCTTCTCCATGCACATCTTGGCTGTGTCCAAGCCCAGATACCTGCCTCTGTTTTGGCGGCAGTATTCCCTTTCTCCATCCACGGGGCTGCTCCGAGGGGGAGGAGGCTCCCAGCAGGGGCAGCTCCCCATTCAGGGGGAGGCAATGCTCGAACCCCAGGTCTGAAATATCAAAGTGTGAGCGACTCAGAGCTACAGCGTGTTGCAAAGGACATGAAAACACAGCACCACTGCAAACCTGGAACTCTCACTGGAGGATGACATGGGAGATAAGGAGGTGCAGTATTACAGGGCTGCGTTAGCACGGGAGGAAATCGATTCAGGCAGACAAGTTAAATTTATTTACTTTATTGATTTTAAATTTTACATGAACTGCAATATAAGTAAATCTTTCATGGTAATTCTAAATCTTGAAACCTATTGTAAATAACTAAAAAAAAAAAAAAAGTCCAATGTTCAGAGTAACCATTTCTTTGTAGTGAAAGTGCATTATTCTTAAAGCCCAGGACAAAATATTTTGTAATGAATACCTTAAATCTACCTTGGCAGTCAGCATTGATATTTTTGCTAAAATAAGAGCCTGCTTTTGGTGTACCTGGTGATTCAATATAGCACAGATTATTTTAATACTTTTTCCTGGGGGGGGGGCAGGGGATGGAAGGGAAGAAGAAAAATTGTTCCTGTTGCATTAAGTGAATACAGCAACAAGTTTTTGCCCCTGTGGTTCATTGATGAAGCAGCTGAATGCTAAACAGCACAGGTAGAGCTTTGTGCACAAAGAGTTGGCTGCAAACATTGGAAAGACCCATGATGGAGGGCCAGGGAAGTGAATCCCAACACAGGGGTTAATGCACCAAGCACCATGGCCCAGCGCTAAAGAGAGAACAGGTGATGAGAAAAACCAAGGAAACAAAATCTCCTCACCTTATTTATGTAAGAGGTCCAAATTCAGACATCAGGATGACAGAATCTGGAGGAAAAGGTTTCATTTGGGGGTTTTCTCCAACTCAAAGCAGCAGCTCACACCCGTGCCCAACCCCATCAGGGAAAAGAATCAGAGAATCACAGACTGGTTTGAGTTGGAAGGGACCTTAAAAATCATCTTGTTCCAAACCCCTGCTATGGGCAGGGATAACACCCACTAGGATCAGATTGATCAGGTCCCCATCCAGTCTTGCCATGGACAGTTCCAGGGATGGAGCATCCACAGCCTCTCCGGGCAATCCAAAAGCATTGTGACACGTGAAAAAATTTGCCAAATCCTCCAAAGCTCAACCTGATTAATGAAGAAGGAAAATGCCTGACACTCCTGGCCTGGGGTGCAAATCTCTTCATGCAGGGGGGTGGCACAGATCCCACAAGTGATGGGGAATGCTGGGCAGGGGCTGGTCTGTGTGGGCAGGGCACCCACCAAGGCAGTCCCAAAGCCCTCACAGATGGTGGGGCAGTGCAATGCCATGGTGAGAGGAGGTGAGAAAAGCAGCCTTACATTCCCAAAATAACCCTATCTGCACCAGCAAATGCACACTTCAGATACACCCATTAAATAAAATCCCAGAAACTCTTTCTAGCTGTTCCAGCCAGCTGAGCTGGGAGAGGCAAGTTCGCAGCAGCACTTTTTGCCAGAGGTGTTCAGATTGTGCAGCCACGGGCAATGTTCCAGAAACTCGAGACAGGCGAGACTCCCTCACTCCAAAAAATTGTAAAGCATCCTCTGTTTGACACATTTTTAGAAACAGTGTGGATGTACATCCATGACACGATACCCCAGACAAGGATACCTATGAACAGAGACTACCCATTCATCCTTTAACAACAGGAAAACAATACAGTGATGCTGACAAAAGCACTCATCCACTGAAGCTGGTTTTTCCCCTTGGGACTTTTTTTTCCCCCCTTGTTGTTGTTGTTTTCTAAACTAATCCATATTACCTGTGCCTTTTGATTTCATTATGTTAGATGCTATTAATCTGGATATATGATTTCAACGGTGAAGAGATGGAATTTGTCATCAACAAAAGGAAAACATTATTTTTAAAGGAGTGAAAGATTAATGTTCCACCATGGACTACTTAAACCCTCTACGGCAACAGCACTATAATATTAATCCAACTTTGATGGGTTTTGCATAAGGCTCATAATTAAACATTTTCTTTTCAATACTTTATAGAATCCCCATCTGTTTTTAATGGCATCATTTTGATGTTTTTCTTAATAATTCTGGCAGCCTGTTCTTGAAGCTTCAAGCTTTATTTTTTGTTCCTAATGTCTTCTTCCACAGTGGCTGTATTGTGCCAAAGCTGAAAGCAGGTTTTGGAAAGCCACAGTTGTGCCGTGTGTTCTGTCTCTCCCGGCATTCCCGGGTGGCACAAGGCACAGCAGAGCTCTGTGCTCTTGCTTTGCACACCCCTGAGCTCTTACAGCAGCCATGGGATAGTGCCCCTGGATAATGGAAATATTTCCTTCCTCCCACCCTTGGCTGGGCGGTGAATCTGCTTCTGCCACCCCTCACCTCCCTCCACCAAGGAATTCCCTCCCAGCACCGCGAGCTCTGGCTCCGCACAGCACCGTAATACCAGTAAATAGATAAATTAATAAATAGCCAGGCTTACTCCAGGAAACTCAAACAATATCGGATAAATCACAGAGATGCAGCTTAGCCTTGGATTTCCTCTCCACGCCAGCACCCAAAGCATCCAGTGCAGGCAGCAAAATGCATCCCCATCCCCTCTTCCCCCCCCTCTCCCTTTTAGGTATTAAAACTGGGGACCAATATCACAAAACCCAGCGGTGTGAGGGGTTGAAAACATCCATCAAAATTACCTGATGGAAACCTGGAATGTGAACCTGGCAGTGGCTTCTGTGAGAAGCATCTGTTTTCCATGAGAAATGTTGGGATTTTATCAAAATAAACAAAATAAAGAATGCTCCTGTCCAGCACTATCTTAAAAAAAATCAAGAAGTAAAACCAATTTCCATCTTAGGTATTTTTTTTAACTAAATCTAAATACATTTTGAATTTCTGCCCAAAATGTAATGATTTTCCAACAGAACATTATAAAAATAATATTTTCATTTTTAGCAAAATTTCTGCTTGAAGTTTTGGTGTTTTTTTTTTTTTTTGCTCTTAGCATTTCTAGCTCTTAGACTACACTACTTTTCCCTCCAGTATTTCTCATTCTTTTATATTAAATGCATATTTGGTGACCTCCTGTGGTTCCCATGGATTAGAACGGAGGAGCAGAATGATTAATGGCTTCAGTTTAAATATTTTATACTCTCTGTAAAAACAGTACAAACTGATGGATGTGTACACTGCTATTTCCACTTCAGTGTCAGGGTCTCCTTGATTACATTTTCCCCTTGTTTTTCCCCCACTACCCAACATCATTAACATCATTTTCCCATAGAAGAGGGACCCGAGGGCTCCTTGCTCCCAGGTTTGGCACAGGCAGGACTCCCACACGTGAACAGATACTGCCCTAATCAGGGCTTTCAACCTTGAGGAGCTTTTAAATGCTCTAAGTGTATTATAATGGTCTCCTGGTCTCAGGACAGACAGATGTGAACCACAAAACTGAAACGTTTCATCTTTTGGCGCCTTTCAGTATGTTCCATGCTGTGCTTCAAGTTTGCTGAAGGATCAGAATTACTTCAGTTCTAGGTAATATAAACAGAGTGATCAAAAACATTTAATTATTCAGGGTCAGCAAATCTGGAGAATCTAATGGTAACAGACAGAAATAACCCTTCCAACCGCTCTCATTTTCACTAACTATTATAAAATAGAGAACTGTTTAATTACCAGAAAATATCATAGCAAAAAGACCCAGCGTCTTCCCAAGAGTCTTTCCCAGTCCACTCAAATGTATTTGGCACTAAAGCATAATTTAATTTTCTGTAGATACAGGGGTACACACAGACACATACAAACAGCTCAAACCCTTATCTCACGCCTGCTTCAGACCAACTCCTCGAACGCAGGTGCAGCCCTTTCAAAATGCACCATGGAAAGAGACTTTCACACATTATTTCTGTACCTGTCACCCTGAAATGTGATGATGAGGATGATCCAAATGGAAATGACAACAGAAATGGTTTCCCTATTATTTCCCCTCTTTAACTCCACGTTATGTACAGGTGTCTGGACAGCACGCTTCACAGCGCAGGGGCACACAGTTCCCATATTGGTTTTCCTTCCTCCGAGGAAAATGAGGATGGTGCAGAGAGGTTTCCCAACACACTGATCTCTCTGTAGTGGTGTTTTTGTGGACACAGAGCTGGCACAAGTATATGCTCTTACCCTGCCTGGCTACGTGGGCCTCAGCAGCAAAATATGCAATCAGAGAATACCCAATTTAATTACAAAGTAATATGGGGGGTTGGGAAAACACAATTTCAACTGGGATTCATGCACTGTGATGACCTGGATTACAGCAGGATGCTGATGACACCCAGTCCTCATGAAATCACATTAATTACGCTCATTATGTGTAATAAGAATAAAAGTCCCACCAGTTAACACACTTACTGCTCTAAGGGATGGTTTTACTAAGCTGAAAGCAATTATCGAAGCATTCAGTGGAAAAGGAGAAATTAAATGCAAGGATAGGAATGATACTTGGGATCACTTAACATTTTACAAGATGTTTACAAAGCTTTGTTCTGTAGTTGAGAAAATAAGTTACCACTAAAGTAAAAAATGAAAAAAAAAACCAAACAAACAGAAAACCTATAAAACAGTGTCACTTAGAGGGGAAGTGGGAGCTGGTATAAATATAACACAAAAGAGGGAAGCTAGGAACCATAAATGTTAATTTCAAGCTATAAATTACAGAAATTTGCCAGAGGAAAATACACAAGAAAAACTCAAGTTCAGTAGGAAAAAAAATGATCTGAATTATGGTACTAGTTAATTGTCAAAAACAAGATATAGAAGCAAGAAGTGCTCAAACAGATTCTTCTGCAAAATATTTGGGGAAAAATGTCATAGCACACAAATATTCAGTCATGACCCAATCTCAGAATAACCCAAAAGGGAATTAAATTGCAGTGATGAAAGCAAGAATTTTTTTTTTATATTAACTTATAAAAAAAGTTAGCATGCAAGAGTTTTATGGCAGCTGAAGGAGACATTCCCTGAACTGTGACAGTGGATTTGTAAGAAGAAAGTGCCAGTTTCAGAGGACTGAAGGATATCCAGCCTGGTTCTGGAATGTGAGATGGGCCAGGCAAAGTCAAATCAAGTTGCTATCAGAGCAGAGAAATTACACTGTTGTTATTTCCTTAACACACAAGGTTTTCTTCCTTAGGAATTAAAGTAATACATTTAGAGTTAACGCTAATTGATAGGCATTTATTATTAATAGATCCTATCAAAGTAAATGGAAAATTTTTTATATGTTTATCTGGCAAAGGTAGTTCTGGTCACAGAGCATGCAAAATATTTGGCTGGATAATAGTTATAAATTTATATTAGAATATAAATCCTTCGATAATATTTTAGAAACTTAAATATGGTGACAACCTTACTGGTAAATAATTGTATTTTATATGATAATGGAATCAAATAGAATGACACCAACACACGTCTAAAAGACAAGTTTAAATGCAACTGCAAAAAGAAATCATTGTTAAGTAACTATGATTTCACAAGACTCCTACAAGAATCACTTTCAGGCATTACCACAATCAGAGTTTTTAGTTGATGACAAGGAAAAGGCACCTGACTAATATTCAGATGATGCAAAAATTGAGGACCTGTGAGTAGGGAAGACAATCAGGCTCCCCTGAAAGATGGACAGGAGCAGACGGACCTGCCTGGGACACAGCAGTGATGCCACAGTGGTGGTACCAAAGAAAACACTCCTGGAAAACTGCCATGAGGTCTGGCACCTCCACTTTGAGAAAGAATGTGAAGGGTTAGAGAGGATTCAAAAGAAGAGCAATAAAAATCAGGAAGTGTGCCTTTGACAGAAAAACGCGGGGAAAAGCTTCTTTAGCTTATAGAGAGAGTAGGGGGAAAGATCACGTTGGTTTGACCATGGAAATCCCTGGAGCTGAAGTAAGTGGATATATAATGAGAGCAGTGGCTGGAAGCTGGGGACACTGCAAGGAGGAATACAACCAAAAATAATTGTTAGGAAAGTTCACCAGATGCTGCGCTCACGAGGCAGCAGGACTCACTGCTTTCCTCAGAGATGCTCTAGTTCAAGCAGGGAATAATGCAAGGAAACTCTTGCCTGTGTGATGCAGAATTTCAGCCTGGGAGACCACTGGCCCCCTCCAACATCAGGACAGGTGTGACCTCAGCATTGTTATCTGGGGTCTTACCCCATGTCTACTAAAAGAAACTGGAGGAAGAAGACAGCATTATTAGTAAGCGATTATATAAATCTGCCTGATAATGGAACCAGCTTTCTTTGTCTGATTAAGATCTGGAACTCTGGCTGTGATTTATCATTTTTATACTATTCTCTTCCCCCAGGCTCCAGGTCACAGTGGTGGCAATGCCACAATTTATAGCGCAGGCTGCTCAGCGGAGACGTAGAGCCTTCCTGACATTTTCTTATTTGGAGCACCTGGCTCTCCTTGTTTTTGTTCTCCTGTCTCTGCAGTGGCAAGGATTTCTTGCCATATGAATGTTTTGTAAATAAGCTGAATAAAAAAAAAAAAACCAATAATTTTCAAGGGGTTTTTTTTCCTATTAATCTGTGATATGATGCGGACAGGAATTGGCAGCTCTTGTGTGAAACACTCTGCTCTGATTACCAGATTCCTGACTGAAGATAAAACTTCTCCTGTCCAGCTGACGTATGTATATGCTCTCCAAAAACCCTTACAGCCAGGTGAGGAATCCATCCCTCCAGCCACAGCCCCATAATTCCCCCTGAACCACTTAAACTGCATTCAACTTTATCACAGTTTCATGATGAAGGGGTTAAATCACAACCAGAGTCCTGGAAAGGGGAATCTGCATCAGACATCACTCATCTCCCGTGAGCAAGACAGTGCTTCTGACCTGCACCATCCAAATTCACTTGGCAAAGAATACAGTTTAATTTTTGGTTTATTTTGGGCTTGGGTGTTTTTGTTGCTGTTTCAAATGCGTGCTGGTTTTTAATTATTCACTTTTTTATTTGGGAATGGTTTTGGCTCACACTTTCCAGCTTATGTGTGCTGCCACAAAGGCTGGAAACTTCTGTCTTTTCTTTTTTTTCCTTTTTTTTTTTTTTTTTTAAATAGAAGACAATATTGCCACTTACTCACAGTTCTGAAGGAAATGGGGCTTTGAGAAAACCACTAAATATGGCAAGATGAACAGTCAAGGCACTGATGGAGAACTTGCTCACCACCCAAAACACCCATGTTTTCAGATTTGCCTTGTCAGGGTGCATCACCATCAACTCTGCAGCATCTTCAAGGTCCAGCTGCATCACGGGAGCAGGACCCTCACCTCAGATCTGCACCAGCCACCACCTTTCCTACCAAAGCCCCACACTGTTCCCGCAGCCCAGCCTGCAGCTCACCAGCACGGGCAGGACAGCTGAGGCTCACAGGGAACAGAAAGGTTTAATCACCCTTTCCTGGTTTCTTCAGGGATGGTGGGAACATGTCCAGACTTTGAAGGCAACACTCACACTGACACCACAGCTCAGATGATCCCATTTGGATTGTCTATCTTTCAGGATGTTTACCACAAGAAAACATAAATACTGTTCCACTCTGTACTCAGTAGATGAGGGGAGGATAAAAGCCAAGGTACTATTTTTTAAAGTAAGATTCTGATCCCCAAATCTACATTCATTTGGCTAATTTTTTAAAATTCTTCAGTATTTTTTAATAACTTCTTAATCAAAAACACAGCCCCATACTAGCCACTGTGAAGAAAATTACCCCAGCCAAGATCAGCACACTGCTACCTAGAAGTCCCAGGCAGGATCCACTTCACTGAGCATTACTCACCACCTTCCAACAAGACAGCCCCTGATGTGGTGGAACTTGTAATATGAACCAAGAGAAAGAAATAGAGAAGAACCCTTGCCTTCTCCTCTCAGACAAGGAGTGGAGATGAAGAGACATCAAGGGCAGCTCTGGAGAAGAACAAGACACTGCAATCCCACCATCACCCAAAAGCTTGTTGCCTAATTCCAGGCTAAGGGGCAGGAAAGACACCTCTGGCACTGTTTTCTCTGAGCCATCAATCACTGCCTACACCAAAGCAGCCTTTTCTCAGAGGAAAAAAAACATGCCTCCTCTCCCATCTCACCTAAAGGCTGTCAATCCTGCTTCACTTGGGGGATCAAGCGCTGCACTGGCCAGGAGCAACTCTAGTATTAACGGAAAAATGAAAAAAAGAGCTTTTTTCAGGGTATAGTTAGAGTTATCCAGAGTTCATATTATCTGCACCTGTAGCTGTAAATGTTTGAAGAGGTTTCGGTTTAGTACATTTAGTCTGGTTGTAAATTAATTTTGTAATTCAGGTGTCATCAGCTGACACCCATCACTGGGTGCTGTTAAAAGAAATATTCTTGTAGATATTTCTCATGCCTTCATTTTATCATTTAAACAACTTGCACACTGCAGGGAAAAGCCATCCTCTGGCTTCAGGGATTAGACTCAGTTCTAAGGCCTCAGCTTTGCATAGCACTTAAGCACCTGCTTAACTTTAAGCACATGCCTAAGTCTATCCATCTTTTTTTTTTTTCCCCCCCAAGAAAAGCCCTGAAAGTACATAATTAACCATGAACAGGTGCTTAAGTCCTATTAAAGTCAACAGTGCTTTCAAATGTCAACGGAATTTAAAAACATGCTTAAGTGTATCGTTGAATAGGAGTCCTAAGGCAGGAAGAAAGAACGGGGTTTGTCATCATCTTGGCAAAACCCATAAGAACACACTTGCAATTCAGAGGATTTTCTTTGTCTGTGGCACTCTGCCTACTGTGTTACTAAAGAATTTGTAAGGAATGTTCCTGCATTACTCAACCCCTCTCACATTTATTGACCATATTTCCCATATTAATAATCCTTAGTCTAATTATGCCCCCCCCCGCCCCGCCACTCCAAAAATCTCAAACATTTGTTTAGTATCACAATGTCCCAGACTGGAAGGAAGGGACAGGGGAAGAACTGGGATTAGAAGCAGTCAAGTGAGGTACGCTGAGGTCTTGTGTTTGCAGTCTCAGGGAGATTTGGGAAGAGCTGGGGACAGGGTGCATCTGCCCCTATACCTCAGAGTTGTCCTTTATCCCTGTTACAGCATAAGCTGCACTTAGAGAAATCAGTAAACTTTGATTACTGTTGGTTTTATTTGCATTCTTACAACCACCTTTTTGTTCATATTACCACACCTTCTTTATTGAGCTGTCAAATAATTCCTGATCATGCACACATGGTCCAGACTGCGGCTCCCAGGGTGCTGTACCAGAAGAGGCTGTGCTCCAGCACCGTGCCCTGTTTTAAATCAATCGCTTTGGCTGGCAGTCAAGCAGAGTGTTACTTTTAGAAACTGTACTGCTTGTTTTTAAGATGGTTTCACTTTGGCTCCAGCTCCAAAGTTAACCAGAGAAACCATCACTGATGCTGCAGTACTTTATGTTCGCCTCACAGTAGTCCGTTACGAGCACCATTTGTTAGAGGAAACATTCCAAAAGACATTTCCTTGGAGAAGACACTGATCTTTCCAGTGAAAGGCATCATCCTCTAAGAAACTACTGTATGAGTGGCTGCAAGGCCATGTCAGAAGAACTATCTTCAGTTCTCTTCAGTGCTTACATATGGAGATATGTAAAATACTTGAGAAAACAGAGCTTTTTATATTACTGCCAGTAACATACCATATAAAAAGATATTAAAACAAATTCTGACCAACTGGTGGCAGATACGGTAACAGACTATAATGTACCCATTGTAAAGAATTCCCAGTGGAGACCGTGGAAATCTTACAATGATTGAGTCTCGCTGGGCTGGAGATGCATTGAAAAACTTCCAAATGGTAAAATATTAGAAATACTATTTTGAAATATTTACCAGTTAAACACTAAAGTACTGTTACTGGCTGACCTTTTCGCAGCAGTTGTTTCTGTTGTACTTTTGTAAAAGCAGCCAAGAGTTTAAGAAAAAAAAAAGGGGGAGAAGAAAAAAAAAGCTTATTTTCAGTCTAGCTACCACCCCTGACCTGTGCAATAACATCATAATGGAAGAATAATCATTGTAAACAATACCCATGGGAGCCTGCTGGCTACAGCAAGGGACAAACCCAGCCAAATTCACTGCTTTTCTTTACTACATCATTGCATTTTTGTCTGCGTATGGATAAGAAGAAGGCTCCACTCAATGCCGGTAGATGGAAAGTGCTAATTGTTGACACATTAGCTAATTGTTATGATTGCTTCTTAACAGTTTGTGTCTAGGAGTCCAGATTTCATCCACCAAAGTGTGAAGATTCTTTACAGCAACAAGTGCTGTGAAAACATTCACACAATGAGGTCCTAATCTTGTGGATCTCTCCACCAAGTGACAGCCTGGCAAACGTGCTGTCAAAGTGCAGACACTCAGGAAAAAAAAAATAGGAAGACAAACTAACTCCCTCGTCCACCCCATATTTCAGACACATGTCATCTGTTGTTATCATTAATGATCTGTTTTTACAAATAGAGTACCACTATGGAAAACTGAGAGCAGGCCAATCAAAATAAACCCAGCAAAACCCATAATTGTCTACTGACAATCTGGGCTGCTTGGGATGTAAGATAATGTGGGTGTATTTAATGCAGAAATGCATTATGTGCCATGCTTTGCGACTGCCCTGTTAACTCCAGACCTTGATACAACACAGAAGGGCTGGGAGCAACCTTCTAATTGCAGCTGCCTTCTTCTGAACCCTACCTAAGCTCAGGTGCTAAAAAAAACACATGGAGGGAAATTCTGGCACCATAGAAGTCCAAGATAAAACTCCTGTGATTTAAATGGAAGCAAGATTTCACCAATAATCTTGCTTTAGGAGGAAAAAAAAAAAAAAAATATTTCAAAATACAGAGAAACAAATCTTTAGTTCTGGTTCTAATATTCAGTTCTAGTTCAGATGTCTAGTTAAGAGCAAACATGGCTTTTTTTTTTCAGTGTTTTCTCCCATTAATATACCAGCAGAGGCGAGAGACTGTGTTCCTCCCGGTTATACCAGAGTTGCACCTCATGGCTTTATTTGGGGATCAAGACCCAGTTGCACCAATGACTGCAGATAAATAGTGAAAATTTCTCCATGTCTGGAGGGCTCATGGTGCTTTGTAACAGCACAGCTTCTGCTCTGCATTTCACTGGTGGTTTCCAGCAGATTGTGGGACCCCATCCCACTGCCTGTGTTCACCCCCTGGCCTTATGCATCAGTCTTTCATATCCAGAGGCTTCTACCAAACTTATTTAAATTACGTGCACCAGGAGTAGAGATGTCCCTTCCACCCCACACTTCATCAGAAACAACTTTTGTAGACACAAGAGAAACTCTCGATGCTAAAGCTTTCTGAACTGGCAAAGAAATAAACCAAGTGGTGGCTGGCCCCAGGTACGCTCAAACTGCAGGTGGAGCGAAAGTATAAACAAACCTGAAGACACCTCATCTAACTGGGAGACTCTTCAGATGGCACCTTAATATCACATCAGACTGTGCAGAGCAAGTGGCCAAAATTAACTCAGCAGGCGTCCAAAGAGCTTGAAGCTGTAAGGCTCCTCTGGGTTTTGTCCCATATCACTCATCTTTACAGACTTTTACTATATTCCAGCATTAAATATGCAATATCCCTGAAAAAGAGAGTAAGAAACTTTCCTCTGTCTCCCTGAGCCTGTTGAACTTTGGGCCTGGCAAAGAGAGAGCACACAGGGCCACTTGTCTGCTTCCTCCATCCCTGGGGCACGGCAGCAGGAAGCAAGCTGGGAGCAGATTACGCCTTGGCCCGACTTTTCCCACTGGTTGGCAAGAGCTGCTGAGTGAGAATGGGGGCAGATGCATATTGCTGATAAAAGCCTTCAGCAAATTCCCATCCTCTCCTTGCAAGGAGAGGGGAGGAAGTTGCAGGGCAATTGTAACTCCCAGCCACCCTGAGAGATATCGGGACCAACAGTGTGACGGGAGGAGAGCCTGGATTGCTCCAGTTGGGATTGCTGCTGCTTATCAGGTTGCAAAATTCAATCCTATAACTAAATGTCATTCTTTTTTGTATCAAATTGTCCAGCCATTCCACCCCAACCTTGGGGCAGTCTGCTCAGCAACAGCTACAAACACTGAATGTTGCACATGCAACGTTGCCAAAAGGAAAGAAAATTAAAATTACTCATTTACATTGACAATGAGAGAAGCAAAATGTTTTTAAAGAATTACACTGTGGAACAGAACCAAAAATTTGGAAATTATGAAAATTGACTTCATCTGAATAATTTTACCAGTTCTAATAAGAAACAGAGATGAGGCCTTCCAAGTACTCATAAAAAGCATAGTTTGGCATAAGAATCTGTGGCTCTTTACTACTCTCTATGGCAGGTAAACTGGAAGATTTTGGATTCCCATAGTGCATTCCCTAAAGATGGCTCTCACCTGTAAACACACATGGGAGAAAAAAAATAAATAAAAAAAGAGCAAAACAGAGAAGGGATATTGGCTACAAAAAAAGATGATGGGGAAGTGGCCCGTTCACACTTGGGAGAAGTTTCTGGGAGTTGCTGCGCAAAATGCCCCATGAGCCACAGACAGTGGTCTACATACCCTTCAGAGGGGGAGAAACCACCCTGGCCTTCAGAACTGAAAAGAAGACTTCTACTTCAATGCGAGGAAGCCACAGATCTTTGCAAAACGAGTTTCTGCAAACAAAATAAGTTTAACTTCTGGAGTAGAATAAATTGACCTAAAAAAGAAGAGAAATCAACCCATCAAAGTCCTAACTGCATGTGTACAAATACAGTTCTTCCACCCTCAGAACGTTTGCACAGGGAAGCACTTCTCCATGGACTGCAACGCTCCATCCCGTGTGTGCCGCCATCCCTTGCCTAGACACGGCAGGGCAATCCAAGGACAACCTGTCAATCTGCAGTTTGGACTTCCTGACTTTTGTTAGCTTAGTCATAGCTTTAACATGACTGAAATATAGACTGTTCTATGTTCTTCTGAACCGTCCTGCAGATGCCAACCACTGCTCTGGTTCAAATGCTAAGGAAAACATCACGGCGAGACCACCGCTCCATGGGACGATTGAGTCATGCAATAGCCACGGCACTATCTGGGCTGGGAACAGCAAACAAGGTGAATGAGGTAAGGGAGGTCATTCTTCATAGCACTGGTCTCAGGAGAATGGGAGAATCCAAAAATAAGACATTTGTTGACTGGATGCCCTTGAGTTGGCAACCAAGCTGACGTGGTAACGGAGCCAACAACAGACATTGGGCTGGGCTGGCTGCTGCCAAGCAATCCCAGTAACCAGTGAGAGAGACTGTGTGATTTAATATATTAATAAATAGGCCAGAAGCCAGTCACTCCCAAGTTTTAATCCTGGCTATGACATCAGTTGGAGTGGTAACCTGGGGTGTGAAATTTCTGCTTTTAAACACGGATGGATGTAAGGATGCATTAACTGGAAGGTGAAGCGGCTGCTGCCCTATACCCGCTCCCATTCCCTGCCATGAGCACCACCAAAAACTCCAGTACATGTGCCAACAAACATGAAACAGCCCAAAACACAGCCCTCAAGCTCCTCATTCATGGCACGCCTGGGTGGGATCTGAAGAGCAAGTCTGAATTTCAGACTTATTCTGCAATCAACCAGTGCATCCATGTGCTGACGGGGAAAGCCTAGCTTTGAGAATTTTAAGTCACTTAAGCTCTGTTGAGTTTAAGGGAGTTATTCCAGTCTTACAGCCTGACACCGTGGTTTATTACCCTTGCTTCTTTTAAATCCTGCTCTTGAAGGTCTTATCACTGACATTTGCAAGGGACCCCTTCCTGCAGCCCTGGCTATGCGACTGTTGGTCCTGGGTGAAGCTCTTTAGTTGCACAGATCTGGATGCTGCTGCAAAATGCCAGCTGACAACATTACTACTCTGATCTGTAAAACTCTACCCTGGCAACTTGCTCGAGGTTGAGGATGTCTGCAAGTTGTATTTCTGATAGAGCAAAATTTTTTGGACTCTTGACTCTCTGAACTAAAGGACTGTAGAGGCCATTTTTTTTTTTTCCAATTTCCTGAGAAAAAAGAAAACGTTCTAAAATGTTTTAAGAGAGGAAAATCCTAGTAAAAAAAAAAAAATCATTAAAAATAAAATCTGTTGATTAATATCATGATAATCTCAGTTTTCACTTACTGATTTGGTAAATACAGAAGTTCTGGCAGAGATGTGACTTTTGAAGGTGACATTGTCCATTTAACTCAACTTCAGTACCTCCTCTCTTGCTGTACCTGCCTGGCTTCTGGGTGTTCAGCAATCAGAATAAAAGCCAACTGATTTTAGGTTATAATGATCCAGCAACCTTGGAGGTGCATTGAAAGGGAAAAAACTCCAGCACCCTCTGCTGTCTGCACACATCCTACGCCGGGATCCACCACCGCCGGCTCTGGACGTTTACAATACCCACATCAGCTTCACCCAGGCTGCGGAAAACTGAGCCCTGGCAGAGACTGTTCACAGGACTCAGTTCAGATGTCCAGTTTGAGTTGAGATGACATCCTAGGAGCTGTCTGTCAAGTACAAGGGAAATCTAAACCATCTGCTCAGTGGTAGGAGTGCTCGTAGACACCTACAGCAGATAAATCACACCTGGAGAGTCTGTGAACTGGAAGGAAAGGAAAGCTTTGGCACGAGGAGACATCACAGCAGATGGTCCTGTCAGATATTTAGCCTATGCACATGCAGGTTAAATTTGGTAGAACAGAGTGAGAAAATTTTGGTGAGGTTGCAGGGAACAGGCTCTGCTTCCTGCAGCCAGAGAAAGGTATGAAACTCCAAGGAACAACATGCCCAGGAGGAGCCAGAAGTGCAGGAACTGCTGTGCTGGAGAAGCACCTATTTGCTATTAAATCTGGGCTCCGAAAGGTTTTTCCGACCTAGCTCAGTCCAAATAGCAGAAGTTCAGCAGCTATGTTTTTGTTGTAATAAACCACCTATCTCCTGTCACCAACACCTGGGAAGGAATAAGACCAGCCAAAAAATACATTCTAGAGATGTTACATTCAGCTCCTGTACAGTACTTTTAGTATCTCTAAAAGTCACTGGTACCCAGCTGAAAGTCCACGCAAAGGAGATTCTCATAGGAAACTTGGATGAATTAATGCTTTCACCCAGAAGGAGCAGTTTTCTTTCCAAAATCCATGTTCATATCAGGGAGAAGAATCAGACACTTTCAGCAGCTACAGTTTCAGTTGTTGAAGAAGTGCAACTCATGTCTCATCTTGCCGTTTTGGCTCTTGGAGGTGGGAGTGAGTGTGTTTCTCCATCATCTCTGAGGGGGTTTTCTCTTTAAAATTATGTAGCTTCCCAAAGGAAACACACAGATGTTCTTAAATGCCACCCGTCAGAAAATAAGGCCATCCATTGGCACTGCAAAAGTACACGTGAAAGCAAACCTAAAGAAAACTTGCACTTGGAAATGAAGAGAGCTAAAATCTTTGTTTAGTCCGTGCATTCCAACAGCAATTTAACTCCAGAAAGCAGTCATTTCAGGCAGCTGAGGCTGCCATGATTCACCGTTGTGAATGATTTTGCCTTTCACGGCAAACCGGGAAGTGGTGTGAATGGCTTATTTTCCTGCTCCAATAAACCCCGGCCCGTCATTTTGCAGATTTGTCTTTGTTTCTTATTTGCCTCTGACATAAAAATAATCTGAAGAATCAAAGGAAAAGACCTGAACAGGAACGATGATCTCAAAACTTATTTAGTCGTCTGCATCTGCGTGTGAGCAGCCTCTCTCTCGCTTCCTGCCAGTCACCTGTCTGCTGCATTTTTCCACGTCCAAGGACGTTTCTGCAGGATAGAGATTTATCTTTTTGACTATTACTCCAAACTAGCAGAATTTAAATGCCAAATAAAACTGGAAAGCTCTGTTTTGGACCAGCTCTCACCTCGCTTTTTGTTTCAAAACAGAAGTGTGAAGTAAAAGAGACATCATTTTTTCCTGCGAAGTGAACATCAGTGCACCTCAACACCCAGTCAGCACATCTGTGGTTTGACCCAACTCATTTTTTATGTGACCCAAGAAGGCTGCCAGCAAGGCTGTCTGTGAGCGCCCAGGGGCTGGAGAAGAGCTTCATCTTCAGCTGACATTGAACACCGCTCTGCATGGGCGATACTTCTGCAAACCTCCTGGGCCACTTCTCAAAGGTTTTATTTTCCACAGCCCACACGTCCACAAAGCTCACATGTGGTGATAAACATACATCACCATGAACATTCTCTAAGTGCTCTCTGTCTTTTACACACATCGAGGTTTTCAGCCCCACCTGAAAGAAACGATTTCCCTGCGCGTACCTACACAGCTCTTAAGCTGCTTTCTGAAATGGTTTCCCTTTTGCACCGGCTGTAGGAGGATTTCCTGGAGCAAGCCACTAGCCAGGGTTTGTGTGACACCACTCAGCTGGCTTTTTCCAGTGGCACATTGGGATGGAGGCATGGTTTTACTGCTACAGTTTACTACCAAAGCCAGCAGCGAGGGTCAGTGAGCTCAAGGTTTGCACTGGTTGGGAAAGGGCTTGCAGTGTGCCCTCAAACATGCTGCTCCCAGCATGGCCAGTCCTGGGAGACACAGAGTGCCCTTTTTACACCCCTCATTCTTCTGAACCCCTCTTCAGACCAGCTGTTCATTTAGGAGATGATAATTACTCTTTTTGCACCCATTTTGTTAGCATTTCCCACCCATACCTAGGCAAAAGAGAGGCATTTGCAAACTGCAAACCTGCTCCTGGCCACCCCAACACTGAGGTCAGCTGGACACTGCTCAATGGGGATGAAGAACATATTTGGGGACCTCACAATCTCCCCACATGGCTGCTGCAGATGACAAAGTTTCATACCCTTGTTGTGCTCTGTCCTGGGACCAAATGTTCTCCTGCTTAACCCGAGCTCGGCTGCTGCGGCTTTCAAAGAGGAAAATTACCACAGCTCAGCCTTTTCCAACTGGAAATGATTATGCTTTTGTTGCTACTGAGGGTGCTCCTTGGCAGGCAGCCCAGGCACCACAGGTAATGGCCGCAACAGGAGGTGCCGCAGAGACATTGGCATTTCATTGCAGGGGAGGAAAGGGAGAAAAAAACACACTATCTGTGAGCCCAACACAAACAGCTCAGGGTAAACCCATTTGTCAGAGTGGCAAGTGACCTTTTCCGTTCACCTGTGATTAAGGACCCAGATTTCTTCATTAAGGCAAATAAACCAAATTAAGACAGCTGGGTGCAAGGGAATCAAGCAGCTTTTGCCATCCCACTCCTTGAACCCATCTTATTAGAGCAGCCTGGGAAGGGGAAGGAGTAACTCGAGGCAGGTCAGGGCAACGCAGTGCTAAATCTGTGTCTCTCGACCCGTTGTTAATCATCTATTCTCTTTCTATAAATGAATTTGGAATGTGGAGCAAATCATACTAAAAGATTTCTCCTCCTTGCTGAATACTTCAGGAGCTTTAAGGAATTCAGCTCAGGAGCAATGCTTCATTCAGAGCTGTTGATTAGTTCCACCGTGGAGTGCACTAGACAAGACAATAAGTGGACGACAGACACAGTGATTCATAGATTACTCTGCTGAGAGTTGCAGGTGTTTTGGGATCGAATGAAAGGAAAGGAGGTTGGGTCGGTTCTCAAACCCCCTTCCTGTTAAAGGATTAGCACGGGCAACTAAAAGTTATTAAAATCACTTCCATAAATGTAGAAGTCGGAGTTTTTCCTCAAAATTTCCTTCCTCCCTAACACCCCCCCCCTCCCCCCCTTCCTCGCAGAAACAGAAAATATCTCGAGTTTGGAGTTAGTGGCAGAGCCAAACTGAAAGCACAGAAGGGAGTCAGATCCTCACCTGGGGTAAACAGGAAGACTTTACAGAAAACTTTGTGTAGGAGTCCAAAGAATGGATTTAACCAGAACACTGGAACTTTTCTCACTTACCAGTAATGGTTGGATGTCATATAACCTGTGCAGTTATTTAAGACACAGGTATAGGACTATACAGCCCTTTTCCTTTATCAATATGAAGTATAAATACCGCAGGATAAAAGGATTGTAGTGAAGCTGGAGAAAAGGAAAAAGTATAATGCACTTCGCTGCAGCCAACAGAGATTTCCTTCCTTAGCCTGAGGAGAGCTGGAGCACAGGGGGGTGCCAGTCTCAGCACAGGGACACAGGGATGGCTCTGACAGGTGTCACAGCCACCTGTCCCCACAACAGCACATCAGCAGGGAGACAAGGCACAGGGGTTTTTCTCTCCAGGAGCATAGCCAAGAGCAAATAACTATAAATTAGCCACATGCCCTGCTTAGCTAAAGCAAAGAGCTGGTGCTGCTGCAAGCGCTCAACCACCTGCCTCTTTGCTTGCATGGCCAGGGAAACCAAGTGCCACCTTTTCCTAAGAGAAACCAAAACCCTCTGTTTCTCCACTCTTTCACGGGATCCAGCACTGACATCACCCCCCTACACTGCTCTACCAAGCCTTGCAGAACCCTGCACTGACGTACGCAGGCCCTCGAGGAACCAGGCACCAACATACTTTTGAATTCGAGGCTTCAAATGGGAATGCAAATCCCACATTTCATGCATCATGGGGTGTTTTACGCTTTGGCAAGAAATGAAAGTCACCTAAGAAGCAATTGCCATAATAGGGTGATGAGCACAATGGAAAGACATTTACAGGGCTAAACATATTATTGATGTGTCTGGGCTGATGGAGTTTAGGTACAGCAAGACACATAGTTCACATGTCAAAAACATGTTTTCAGTGACTGCAATGTACACAGCCAGAAGTGCAGTACTGTACTCTGCTGTTCTACAAATGCTGCCTAAAACAGCGACTGGGAAGTGTTACTAATTAAAAAGCAATTTGTACATAGTGTATATTAAGAATAAGGCATTGTGTTCCTCTGGGATTTTGACTTGAGGAGATTCCAAGTACGTAAAACAAACAAAAAAAACCCTCAGTGATTTTTTTGTCGGATCTCAAAAGATACACTGAACAGAGAAGATGACAAGCCAGATCACATGGTTCAACGATCCTATCTGCTTTTTTCACTTTTAGAAACAGGAACAACCCAAATTCTTTTTTATCTTTGATATTTGTGGGTTTATTAATTTTTAAAATCCATCTTCCAGTCTTAAGATGTGCTGTATGGCAGCATTCATGCTGATTGCCACGTTTTTTGAAGTGCATTTTATCGAATACCCTTTACTTGCAAGTAAAACTGTTTTTCCTCCTCTCTTTTTCTTTCTGACCTGCAACCATGAAAGTAGATTTGGGCTGCTAAGAGCAGCTCCCAGCCTGCAGGGGATGGCAGCAGCTCCCACCTGCTGCCCATGCTCCCCTTCCCACCCCCAGTTAACCCAGGGCTGGGCTCTGGGCAGCAGGTGAAAAATCCTCCACTTGCATTTCTTGCAGCCCAGTTGGCAAAACCTGCCAAGTGATAGAGGGTGAACTAAACCAGGGAGATCTGGAAGGAGACCAAAAGCTGAAGGAGATGCTCCATCTGCAGCCAAGGCCAAGCTTGGCACAGAGCCCACAGCTGCTCCCCACTCAGCCCGGGCCACAGGGCACCTCTTCCGTGGTGGATGGGAAGAACAACATTCATTTAGCAACTGGCCTCGGCTTTTTCACTCAGCCCTGGAGGGAAAATTCACTCCTGCAAACAGCAGCTGGGAAGAGCCAGGTGGAAAGGTCTGAACCACACCATCCACGTCAAGGACATTCTCCTGGCTGGGGAAGAACAGCACTCCTGGAGCTGCCTGCCCACTGCACCAGCAAACGTGCAAGGGCAGGGCAAGGGAGTGTCCCTACGTGTTTCACCCCAAGGTCCAGCATGACATAAATAAAGTTGGAAAATAATCCATAAGGAACTTCGATGCCGTTTGGGACGGAAGGCTCTGTACTGTGCACAGCAGGGTAAGGTAATGTTTCTGAAAAGAAAAGCTTCAAAATACTGAAAGGTGGAAGATCATTCACAAGTTACTCATGATGACCCAGGGCATAAATTATTTGCTAAACAGAGGATCTATACACATCCCAAACACGCCAGGGAGGAGGCTGACACCCAATCCTGGCTAGGCATGGTGCAGAAAAACCAGTCCTGGACTCCAGCTTCCTCACCTACCAAAGCCTAAAACACACTTGTTTGTAGTTTGTCATGTCACATTAAATTGAAATCTTTCATTGCCTGGCTGGGAAAGATAATAGAAAGCAACATTTCAAGGTGATCTACCCTTCTAAACATAATCTTTAGCAAATTAATAATTAACCAACTATTTGTTGGTCAGCTGATTCTGCTGCAGATACAAAGTTTCAGGCAATGCACCAGTGAGATCTCACACAGCCATACTTTTCTTAATTAAGCACAGGTGAAAGGATATTTCAGCTAACCCAATTAATACAGAGGACCTTTGGGGTAGGAGCAGCAGGAGTGTGATGATGCAGCTCTGCATCCCAACATACCCCTTCAGGCTTTCCCTGCTGCTTTCCACTGTCCCCAGCTGAAGGCACAGCTGACTTTTTCAGAAAGCCACTTGTCACACCTTCAGAAAAAGCCATGCATAGGCACCGGTCTGACTTCAGGGACCACTTCCCTCTGGATTTGGCCTGTGCTTGGGCAGCTCGACCTGGGAACGGGCATCCTTTCTCCCGGGTACTCCCCAGCCTGCCAACTGCTAAATCTCCAGCGTGCCTGCAGCCCCCTTGTGGAATGAGGTTTCACAGACTACGCCGAAAAGAGGCACTATTTTAATTTAAGAGCACAGAGGAGTTATTTGTAGCTGCCGCAGGGCTGATCCCGCAGGTGCTGCAGGCTCCTGGGGCAGGAGCGGCTCCTGGCACGTCTCGGGATGCACTGAAGCCACCGGCAACATGACAGAAGAATCCACTCCATTTTGCATTTAAACACCAGCAAAATGTTTGCATTATTACTCTATAACCCCTCAGCGTGAGCTGCTGGTTGGGTTTTTTGTTTTGGTTCAGCCCAAAATTGGGGATTCTCCTTCACAGCTTTGTTTTTAACCCTCTGCTCCAATTCTTCGCTCGCTGCAGGACTGGAGGCACTTCCCAGCCTGGCTGTCCAAACAACCTTTCTCACTTTCAGCGCCCCCCGATAAAATAAATTGCAAGAGATACCAAGCAGCTTTTAATTTGACTTTCACTGAAAACATGCCAAGGCTTCTCAAGGTGTCACACCCCTCAAAATCCCGGGCGCGATGCAAGGACGCAGCAAGTGGTCCAGGAGCAGAGCCACGGGCTCGGAGGCACCCAGAGAGAGCAGCACAATTAACATGCAGTGCTTCCGCAGCACACATCCAGCAGAGCATATCGAGGAGAGTGTGGGTGAGGAAAAAAAAAAAAACAAAATAAAAAAAAAAAAAAAAAAAAAAAAACACTATGGTGTTTCTAATAAACTAAGAAACTTTTTTGACTTTCATGATGTACATATGGCCGTTAATTTCCATGTCATGTTATGATTTTTGGCTGAGCCAACAGTATGTGTGTGTGGATGGAAGCAAGCAAAACAAATGCATTTTGTATTCAAATTTATACAACTCCATACATTTTTATGCTGTTTATTTGAAAATTAATTTTGGCTTAGGCCTTAGAGACAGCAAATGTTGTCAAGATTTGAGGGCTACCTGAAAAGCCTTGGGGACAGCATTACCCTTATGCATAAGAAACAGCAAAATAAAATAAAAATAAATGAATTTCCAAATACGTCATGGCTAATCCCTTGAGCTGACCTACAAATGAATTATAGAGGGTTTGCTACAGGACTGAGTAGATCTTGTGATTTCACTGAGAGATTTATCTTATTTTCCAACTTATTTTCATATCTTATTTCCTTTTCTTTTAGAATTAGACTGTAAATAAAAGAGCTAAGACCGAATGAAGCTCCCTTTCACTGCACTCATATTGGATTGATAAATTAAAACGGTGAGATGAGTTTTGTATGACCCATCCTCGAGGATTTGGGAAATTTAGCCGATGCAAAACAAGGCATTAATTTGGAGAGGCCTAGCTACTTACAATGCTTAGTATTCTGACAATGATGAATGGCATCATTCCAAGCAAATGGTAATTTCACTTTTTGTGACAGTACTTTAGAGCAAAACCGACTTTCTTCACACAAAGAATTTGCAATCCTATTGAACAGAGGCTGTACCTGAATATCAGAAATCCTTCATTGTTTAAGTATCATCTGATATTCTTGATTGGCTCCAGACTGAAGGTTGCAGTTGAATTAGGGAGAACGGAGGTTAAGTCCTAACCTTGAAAGATTTAGCAGCCATTGAAACACTGCCTTTGGGCACTTATTGGCCTGTATTTATCAAAAAACTTTTCAATTCAATGAGGGGAGGGAGAAAACACAAAACTTGTCACATTCATCAAGTGAAGCCACTGGAAAGACATCTACAGAAGAACACCCAAAAAGCATAATCTTTCAGAAGAGCTGATAGAAATGGTAATTGGATGGGATGAAGAATAATACTTCTAAAGAAGGGGTATAGAGAATATAGCTAAAAAATCAAGGTCAGAAGAAGGGAATGTATCCTTTTCAACTTAATAAAACTTACATTTGCCTTTTGTATCGTGGAAAATATTCCAGGTACCATCTCTAATTTATTTCTGCACAAACACTTCTGAGTGAAAACAGGATTACAGACAAACTGGCAGCATGTTTTCTTTTAGCTTACGTGCAGCAAACATAAAAGCATTGTTAGTAGATACAATTAGAAAAAAAAAAAAAAGAAACACAACACAAAACAAACTCCAGGACTTCCCTATTATTTAGAAATGTGGCTCAGCCTTCACAAACACAGAGAGCATCTTTAAAAAAAGCATCTCCCTAAGGCACTCAAAAGCCACCTTCTATGATTGGCAAAGAGCACTGACATTGTCTCCCAAACAGGGAACAGAAATGATGAATCATAAAAACTTGATTGCACCTCTTCCTGCCTCCTCACTAACAAGCTAATCAGAGACCACGGCGCGAGTGTCATGTGTAAACGGATGAGTTGTACAGGGATGCTATATTGTCCCATTTTTATCTTGCGCAAACACCTCTGGCCTGAACTTTGAAGGCTTTTGGCACATTTCTCAGGTTTTGTATCAGGGGTCCTATCCAGCTGGTGAAGGAGGGGAAATACTGAAGTGCTGTGTTGCTCTGCTCGCCGGAGTTGCACGGATGCAGGTGTCTCCTTACTGACGACGACATCAGCTAAGGGGAAAAAAATCTGCAAAAGGTCAGTATCTGCAGACACGAAGCCTCCAGCCAGCTCCCTAAACAGTTAACAAACAGCACCTACCACCAAAACATCCCCATAAATAATTCCTGTAATGAAAGTAGAGATGAAAGCATTTGTTAATTTTCCATAGTCCGGGGAATTGGGCTATTGATGCCTATTAATCCAAGAAATATAGCATTATATTTGTCAAGAGCGTCTCAGGATGTAGGGCTGAAGGAATAACCTATGATTTGTGATGACAACTTTTTCTCCACCAGACCAGGTACAGATTTTAGGGTTACAGCACATTTAGTGATAGCATTGACTAATCTGCTCAGGGCACTACTACTGTCAGCAAGGTTTTCCCACTCTGAGGTACCTGAAAAACCACCTTTGCCAACCAGAACTGCAGATCATCCCCACCTCAAAAACATTTGCCTCAGCACACGGTGGGAGAAGGTCAGTGAAGACACACTGACATGATGATGAAGGCAATGAAGGACAAAAATACGTAGGAACAGCCTGCAAACCTGTAATTTGAGGTGAAACCTACCATCTGGTCTTCAAACACCTTGACTTCAAGAAGGTCGTTACAGGGTACCCTGGTGTGCCCAGGCATTTGTGGACATATGGTACATTTTACCATTAACTGCAAATTTCCTTACTTTTATTGTTTTCTGTCACTAGCATAATGTTTGCTTTAACACAGATTTGTTGCGTGAACACACTTATTGAACATTTCATGTTTTTCCCGGCCTTTCGCCACTTCTCCTTGACTTTTTTGGTCTCCACACTGGTCCAGGCCAGGCCATGCCATGCCAGGGACTCATCCTGGGGACACAGACTGCCCCACGGGACCTTAGGCACCCACTGCAGGGTTAGAAATGCTCCATCCCATGACAGGGGGCTGTACTCCAGGCTCTGAGCTTTCCTTCACGCTGCTTAAAAAATCCTTTAAGACACCATCCAACAGGTGCCTCAATTCTCCTCCCTCACACTTCTCCTTAGCATAGGGAACTGCCAAAGCCCCCTGAGCTGATCACCACCCTGCAAATGGCCAATCTCCTCAAGGACTTTCTTAAAGTTTTTTATTTTCCAGTCCAAGCTGGACTAGACATCGCTTTGGGCATATTTAGTTCTGGCATGAGCAGAGCCTTCATTGCCCATGTTTTGGGCATCGTGCTGCGTCTCCTCCCTTGTCTTACCGGGTAACCCCAGGAAGAAAACCAGCAGCTCAAGGGAAAAATCAGATATAATCATGGGTAACTCAGTGTCATGTAATTCTTCTGTGCTCACAGCTGAGGTAAACCCACAGTCACTGCAGTGTCTGAAAGAGCCAAAGAAGGACTTTTCAGGACATGGCCCATAACTGCAGAGGCACAAACTGCATGGCCACGGTCCATGTGCTGATGGTGAGACTGGAAAAGTCATGTTATCAGTGATGAAAGAAAGAGGTACTCACAGGATTGGTGCTTTTAGGTAAAATCTAACTGCAAAAATCTAGAAAAATTAAATATATGTAGACCATAAAAAGAAGATCTAACCTCTTGCACCCACAATAATCACCTGCAGTTATTCAGAGGCAGACCTTACATCCCATCTCAGCAATTCTCAGAGCTGCCCTTTGATATCAGAGTAACTTTTGACTGAGCAGAAGTTGAGTAAACACCTCAGGATTTGGCCCTCTGATGTTGAGCAACCAATCTTAATTTAGAGCGTACTTTTCCCAAAATACATTAAAAGTTTAAGTTAAGCCTTTAAGGCAGCAGGCTCCAGGAAAGCAAACAGGTCATTATTTGTGGCAGTAGTGGTGTGTGCGATTTTCCAAAAACAGGCTGGTTTGTGGGAAATCACAGAATTAATCGCTACCCCACATGAAAGGAGTGAATTCTACAATGATTTCAGCACGCTTCTACGAATTTATTTATCCGCCTGATGCCACCTGTTTCACTGCCAGTTCCTCCAGCCACATACCGAGGCATCGCTGGGGGGGTCAAACCAGGAAAATTCCTGGGGACCATCTGCTTATTCACAGCCCTCAAACCCCATATTTCCATCTCGGCATCATATCTGCCCTTATCGGGGGGCATTGTGCGCTAATGACCATTATTTAATTAACAGATGAAGAAGCCCTGAAAGCCGCGCCGGCAGATTTTGAACTTGATCTTCTCTCATTTGCTGTCAGGCAAGACCAGATAAATGACAAGTATTTCGAGAGTCTGCAAAGGCCCTTTAGAACAGCTGCACAGGCTTCACCCCTTCTTTGCAGCAGGTTTCTCACTTAAGAAAAAAACACGCTTCATTACATCGCCTCTTACTTGAGCTGCAAGGGTCTATTCAAGGAAGATAAGCCTCTTAGAAATGAAGTAGCGTTGAATTTAGGTTTTGAGTGACAGGAGGAAGGTTTATCCATTCAGCAGACAATACTGCTTTCTCTGCATTAATCTAGGAGGCGGACAATGATCTGTTTTTTAGGCAGCATCTCATCTCTTTTCCCACAGCAGAAGGTGATTAGAGTTCGGAAGCAGAGACTGTGAAAGAAAGGCGAGCGCTATCTCCCCAGCCCTCCTGTTTCCTGAGCAGGGCAGGAGGGAAGTTCTCGGCCAAGTGCATCAATCACAGGGCTGGCGCTCAGGATGTGCCGCCTGGTCAGGGGCTGACCGGGGGCTGGCAGGTGAGGGCATGGACACCCCGGCAAACCCCGGCCCTGATATCACAGCAGATAAACACACTTGCTCAGCAGAGGGAGTTTCATAACCCCCTGCATCTTGCACTCTGGACTTGGGGGAACAGCTGCCCAGTATGAGCCCGGGGTAGATAAGAGGTGTCAGAAATCACTTGTCATTTGGTGGGTCCAGCCGAGGGATTGCTCGTCAGGGATCAGCGTCGGCATTTCTCGGCTCACCCCTGACAGCAGCACTCTGCTCGACAGCAGCTCCATCCAGGAGATCTCCCAACACTCACAAAGAGAGTCATACTGGTCCCGCTTTGCAAAGAGGGGAACCAAGCAACTGAGAAGCGGATTTGCCTGAGAATGACTGAAACCAGAAATTTTGGCTCTCCTCTTTTTCACTGTGGTTCCCAGTGGATTACACACAACCAAAGGAGAGGAGAGCTGGCTCTGGAAGTCCACTCACCCCACACATGCACTCCTGATGGTGCTCAAAGACAGCTATAAGTTTTTTGTGGCTCATATCACCTCCGTTTTCCATGTTCAAGGAGAAACCTTCAATTTCAGCCAACTCTCCAGTGGGAGAAGCGAGCCACCAGGAGCAACGTGAGAGCGGCACAGCTGCTCTGCAGCACTGGCATTTCTCCCTGCTTTTCCGAGATCTGTGCCCCCAGCTGTCAGGCTGGAGAGGTTTTAAGCACTTCAGCTTTTCAAGCACACATGCATAGGCATGAACAGGCAAGGTAGGGAGAGAGAGGCAAATAAACCCAACTGGGTATAAATACACCACAAAAATGCTGGTGCATGGGACAAGACACCGAGATTTCCAAATAATTACTAAGCTATCCACACACTCATCTTCCTACATGCAAAATAACCTGCAACTTCAACCATTTTCTTTAAGCAATCGCTATAGCACCTAAATCTTCACAAATTAATGTTGCAAATACTGACTAACCAACAGAAATCAATTTTCTTGTCCCCATTTGACAGGAAACCCAGCAGAGGTTATGCCCGCAACCAAAGGCTGTCATAACCCACCAGGGAACACCAAGATTGAAAAAGCCAAGGCCAAGGCATTTTGGAGACCCCATCCCTGGCTGCCTAAGGACCTGTCCAGAGCACAACAAGCAAATCCAAGTCTACATGAGCTGAGCAGTTGAAAAACAAAAAACTTCCTAAAAGTATTTCTGCCGTTTTACGTAATCCCCCACGGACACTGTTTTTAAGTAAGCAAACCTTCTGTAAGACAAACAACATTTTCTACATCAGAAGGACTTCGTTGTGTCCCAGAGCGAGGCAGCTAAAGGGAATCCTTTTTCATTGCCAGGGCACTCTGAATAACTTTTAAGGGGCAGCACAGCAACCCTTGCTGCTGTTGGCGACAGCCCACAGATCAGACTGCAGCATGCTGCAGAAACACGGCAAACCTTCCACAAATAAGGAGCATATTGACACATTTTCTCTTCGCCCCTTTGTGCTAAGTCTGTGTAACTGTGCTCCAGTGAATGGCTTTTTGTTATTCTTATCTCCGCGCCTCAAAATTCCTCAAAACACATCTGTCACGGCACAGCTTGAGAGCCAGCCCCGAACAACTCCGGTGTCACAGCTCTCCTATCTCCCCTCCAACCTCCCAGGTGGGAAGAAGTTTGCACAGACATTTCTTTTGCTCATCGGAGCATAGCTGGCGTGCCGAGTCAGCACCACGCAGACCCATGTCCTCCCCTTCTTTCCTTTTTCCCTCCCCACCCGTTTTTTTGTTGGTTTTTGTTGTTGTTGTTTTTGGGGTTTTTTTTAAGGAGACTTAATTGCTCTGTTTCAGATGTTATGTTTAACCTCAGGAAATGGTACTATAGACATGGCAAACTGGTTGTTTCCAATCAGGACCATATTATAAAGTACAGCCAGTTAAGAATCCTATTCATTTTCTTGCCCTGTCATCTTGATCTTATTTGAATGTCTGGGGAGCAGGAGGTGCTCGCTCAGCCCCGCGCTTCAGAAGTGGGGGCAGGAACGTCTGTGCAATGTGTTAGAGACACTGAAAGTTTTCATTTTTGACTCCTTAATGAGAGCGACCTTTGCCACGGGCTGATGAGTTCCATACCTGTCCTGGTGTGTTTTCTGAAAACATTTGACACTGCTCACAGGTTTGACGGGGATATGACTAATGAAGTCTTGGTATAAAAATAATGGGCTGCAATTGCAAGTCATTTGTGTGAAACCAAACTCCTTAAAAACTTGTCTCTGCTCACTTTCTGTTTTCTAAATGAGTCAATAATACGAATCAGATGGCTTGAAGGAATAGACCCCCAAATATTTCCTCTCTCCCTTCTATAAATTAGCTGCCATTTTGTGCAATTTTTGTTGCCTCCAGGCACGGTTTAAATTGGACTGTAGTTACTAGATTGCTGGAGCTATTGCAAAATGTGTAGGCTAATACATAATACCTTGTTTTTGTTAAATGTATAGTAACAGCTCTTCTTGTGAGGTCAAGAGGCCCAGGCTGCTACTACTTAGAATGCATAACAATTTTATGTAAAGTAATGGGGAGGCAAGCAGGAGTGTGCATTTCTGCAGCAACTTTTAAATAGTCAAAAAAACTTATGTATTGTTTTTACCTTTTTTTTTTTAATCTGCTGCAAGGGCAGTGTGATGCCTGTTGCCAGGCTGTGGGACTTGCCTGTGGGCTGGGGGAATGCAGCATCAGGAGCCCCCCAGACTCATCACAGAAGAGCATTTTGGAGACACATCTCTGTGGTTCAACCTCCACCATCAAAGTTTAAATCCTCTTTTTGATTGAATAGGTACATCATGAATCTGACCACCTGGGTAGGCAACTTAGAATGTATAACACACTGCAGTGACAACAAAAATACCCTGGAAGCTCACAAACTGTGCTATATTCACAGCACAGCTGGATGTGTCACTGAGTCTTCCAATTTTAGCATCAGTACTGACAATTTGTGTTTTGCTTTAAGCCTCAGCTCTTGCAGTCATGTGAATATATGAGGATTTTAACTCTCTATTAGAAGCAGCAGCTTACAACATGACAGAAGACAGCTTGAAATTCTTACCCAAGCTACCTTAGGAACTTAGAACCTTAAAGAAAAACATAAAGAAACCCACATGCTCTAACTTCAATGCTTTTGAGGCACCTAATTCATGAGTTTTGATTGCCAGGAACTGGAAAACCTGTTACAATGACTATGAAAACTCCTGTCATGAACTACTGTGACTGATTTTAGTGCAGCCTGACTGCTGTTTGTTGACAACAGGTCCATAGATGTCCTAACTTTCCCTAACATATATATATATGTATATTCCCACACAAATTATTTCAAATCCCTCCTCCAAAACAATCCAGCAGTCTGCTGGACACAGTAAAGGAAAAAATAGGGGCATGATGGAGGTGTAGTCACATGGTCTGGTGGAAAAGGGTTCATGTTGTCTGGTTTTAGAGCCCACGTGGACAAGAAGGGGCCACCACTGCGGGGACCGCCAGCCACTGCCGGGAGTTTTGTTTGATGTTGAAACACACAATCAAGTTATTTTATATAAGATACTATTTTAGCCACATTTGGGTAGGCAATTGGAAGGCAAAGGTCAACACTTTTCCTTCAGTTCAAGGATGTCTATACGCACCACACAAGTACAAACACACATTGTACTCCCGTGCGTGCGCGAGCGTTACGAACGTGTGGAAGGAATAATCCGCACAGGTTACAGACATTTCCCATTACAACCCGTGAGTGGTCTCATTATCCCAAAGCTCATTTGAACTCAAAACGTGCAAAGTTAGGAGCACTGCATAAGTCTTTGCAGGACCAGGGCTTAAGTACACACTCGACCCCAAGCTCCAGGTTTGGACGTGCTGTTCTTCAGCCCTAGAACAAACGCAAAGCTCCGTACGACTAAATATAGCCGGTATACAAGAGATTCTGTTTTGTTTTGTTTAGCAGCTCCCCTGTGACCCAACAGAAGTTACGAAATCAAATGAATGTAATAGAACGTTCATTCCCTGCTTATTGATGTTGCCTCGCCCTTGGGCATATTTGCAAAATTTCCTTCTACATAATAAAAAATGGCATGTCACAGTGCGGCCAGTCGGACTGCAGGCCAGCACTAGTCAAACACGGGGGCTATTTGCTGTTAAACGCCTGCTGCTCCTGTGGGACAAAGGCATCCCTGGACTCAGGTAAGGTTAATATCCTTCTCTGCTGAATCTCTGTGAGGATGGTACAATGGTTTGTTGACAGTGTTGCCCAGAGATAGAGCAGTCTCTTTGTGGGGAGTTTACTCACAACACAAATCCACTCTGTTCAGTGGACTCGTAGCTTCCCTTGGAAGAGCCACACATCCCATTTCGTCATCTATTTTCCTCATAAACAAACACATCTACTGTCACTGACATTTCCTTGCCTCCAGCCCCAAGCATCTGCCATCAATGGGACACACATCAGACACGGCTCAGCAGAAATAGCAAGAGACCAGAAGCCACAGAGCCCACATTTTTCTGTCTTCATTCATGGATTCACTAGTAAATCCCCTTTGGCCAGACTAAGTTGCTTTGCTCCTGCCCTCCCACATCCTGTGTGGATACAGCCCGGCCCTGGAACAAGAACATTTCAACACCTAAATACTCAGGACTCCACAACTACTCCCAAGCAGCACCCACCTCCCCTCTGGCAGCAAGGGAACCTGGTGAGTGCCAGCATCACACAGAACGAATGCTAACCACAAACTCTGTAATTCATATCTCTACAGCTGCCAATTCCTGTTGTCAGAAAGCATCTCACCTGGCTTTAGGGAAGGCAGTTCTGACCACGTGGTCACCTAGCCTCTTGCTGCAATCCATGAAGGAAGATTTGAGACCTCAACAAAGATGGATGGACTCATTACAGTCTTCTTACTCTCACCCAGCAAGAAGGCTTTGAGTGCCACTTCAAGCTAGATCCAAACACTAAGAGAGCTCAATATATAGACAAGATGAATCTCACTCTCTGTGGCTACCTACAGGGAAGCTCTCTCATCCTTTCTGTTTCAAAACCTCTCATATTTTCCTTTAAGGTCCATGGTATCAGCTATGGCAGAGCAAGGGTCCTTGCCCAAATTGTACAGCTCACTGTGGGATTTTCTACTTTCTGAACTCTTTGTTTTTGCTGGCTTAGGCTCACTTCTAGGTAACTCTGCACATATTTTCACCCTCTCTGTGAACCACAGTGCACACCGAAGCTAAACCTATTTGCAGTTTGGGTATAAACGAGTAATTAGGAATCCACTCCTGCCAACACTGGTGCCAGCAGTTTAAAGTGGGTATGGAATTACTAGGTTAAAATTGCACCTTACACCTTGACACCGGCTCTGAAAAGGCTGGTCCTGGGGTATAGGACATTTCATAAATATATGCACAGTCAGGAAGAAAATGGCACAAGCCAGCCAGGATTCTTTTTAATATATCTCCTTAATTCAAGGGGCCCATTATA
The DNA here is from genome assembly GCA_013396775.1 of Cephalopterus ornatus. NCBI lineage: Eukaryota > Metazoa > Chordata > Aves > Passeriformes > Cotingidae > Cephalopterus > Cephalopterus ornatus. Next base: position 41,375 of record VZRE01012911.1, on the reverse strand, counting down.
TATAGTGCTCAGGACGGGAACAGGAAGACTTGTACCCACTTGGGGGGGTGGGTTATGGTTTAGCCACCAACTTTCCTTTTTGCTCACACAAGGGCTAATTCATAGGTTAAGTGGAGGATTATAGATGATAGAAATGCAGCAGCCCTTTTCCTTTCCTCCCCATGCTTTTCATGTAAAGAGAAAGAAGGCTTCTCTCATCCCTTCTGCAAAAGTGTCGACACATTTCCATAGCTCTGTGAGAGGACCTGCCATTTCTGTCACTCCACTACCCCTAGTCCCTTTGTCCTCACAGCATCTTATTTCAGCTTGGAGAAGAACAATTCACAGCTTCAGAAGATAAAACCAGATTTCCTAGGAAATAGTTCTGTAAGAAAAGCCTGGACTGTAGCCATGCCTGGGATGATGTGAGCCCAGTCCTCTTTTTCGCTGATTTGTGAGTTGTGACAAAACTTTAAGAGAAGCAAAATCAGTCCTTTGCAATACCCTCTCTTTCAAGGCAGCATCTCAGAGCACCAGCACCTGCGAAGTCACCAGGCACTTTGGGGCATGTTTTGTCCATGGCAACAGGGAGACAGCATGGAAATTCAAGGACTGACCAAATACCAGCCTGCCTTCCAGTACCCAGCTGTGCTGCCCCATCAGACTGTCTGTCTTTGCCTGGCAAAACTATAACTAAATACCCACTAAATGCTTAGAGAAATCAAGCAGATTGTTACAAGGGCCTAAGGCTGCAAAGACTAACACTGAAAACAAATGTGTGCAGGAACAGCCAGACCCGTTGGGCTGCTGAGGATCCAGAGTTACAGACGGGAGCTAAACTAAAACCATGGATTTGCTTAAAAAAAAAAAAAAAAAAAACAGAACTGGTTGGTCTGAAAACACAGAAAAATCTACAGGCAGATTCCATTTGAATTTGTGCAGAAATTGCCACTCAAGGACGAGGTATAGGTGCTGCAGGTTGCTGCATTTCTCATCTTAAATGGTTATATGCTGTTGAGCACAACAGTAAATAAAGCTCTGATATAAAACTCATATAACTTTTTTTGCTGGCATGACAATTAAGGCTTCCCCTAGATTTCCAGTAACTTAAATGCCTTCCTTTGATAGTTTCCCTTTGTTTCTTTCAATTTTGTTTGTTCTAAAGGAATACTTGGAATTTTAGCATAGGATCTGCAAGTTGCCTTTTTTTTTTTCTGGACTACTCCCTGTTAAAACCATGGCTCTTTTTGGAGTGCACAACAGAGACATTCGCTGGGTTCCCAGAGGGAAAAAGGAAACGGAGAAAAAAAGTGAATTTGAAAAATGTATTTTTTTGTGAGGGATAAATGCACATTCCACACTTGTTCTTTTATGTGGGACTCCCATCTGTCTTGTCCAGAAGCTCTATGGATTTTGAAGAGTGAAGTGGGCAACGAAAAAATGTCCTTTCATGATATTAAAAAAAAAAAAAAAAAAGTGGTTTGGGATCCTCTATACATGTTTTTTCATGTATTTTCTATGGAAACATGGCCAGAGCTCACAGTTTCCGCCTTAGGTACATTTTCCCTAGTTAATTAAACCCTCTTTCCCCACATGACAGATGGGCCCTTCTCAGGAAAGGGCACGATTGCAGGCACGGGTAAAGTCAAAGAGGGCATTCTTAGTGATTAGACATGAAATACAGACTTGGAAAACAGAGATTTTGAATGTAAAGAGGGAATAACTTACTGCATCCTCAGGGTAAAGATAATTTATGCATCCTTTGCCTAAGTGAGCTTTCTCTATCTGTTTATTTTGGGTTTAAAAAGCCTATTTATCTGCTTGGGTATACTTTAAAAAATGTGCTTCCCACGGCCCTCCTCTTCTGTTTAGTGCTCATATTTTTCCCAAGCCAAATTCATTAGAATTACAGCCTTGATGATATGTGAGCCTTCAAACGTGGCATGTTCAAGGAGAAAACACGGGCACTGATGGGCCAAGTCTGAGGCCACTGTCTCTGATCAACCCCAAAAGCAGCATTGCAGACTGCCAAGGTGCAGCATACAAAACCCACGAACTATGAGAAGAGGGACCTCAAAACTGTGAGATACTTCATGTTTAATGAGATACCGGGCTTGGTGCTCCAGGACATGTTTTCAAGTACAGCTTTTCCATGAACAGTGCGGGAAATTCACTGTATTTTAAATGAAAATTGGGGTTACCCCAGTTGCTTTGCCTATAAAGGTTTGGGCAGGGAGGTGTCACCAGGTGAAGCTTGCAGCCTACAGGGAAATTTGGGAGGTTTCTTCCTTTCAACAGAGAGGCCCATTGAGCATCGGGGAAACAACAAGAATTGAGCTGAGGAACTGGGGCAAAACAGAGGGCAGTGGTACAGAAGCACTGAATATATTTGAGGGGAACCAAATGCACTTAATTCCTCTCCCATCCGTTTATTTCCTTAGCCGTGCTGTTTCTCCTTAGCTCAGCACAAGTTCCTCCAGTTTGAACGGTGAACTACTATGAGCACAAGGGGGAAAAACAACCAAAACAAACCCCACCGTGACACAAACTTATTCTCACTGTAGTCCAAGTAACGTGGCTTGCATGGGGTCCAAAGGGCACTAGCACAAGGAAAACCAAGAAACAGATTGACAATCCAGCACAAAAAGTGACCAACCCATGGTCTTAGTCAAGTCCCTGTCTCAGTGTCCCCATTTTGCAGATATAAAAGGCCTTCTAAAGACTCCTGGGGAGGGAACCTCTCCTTTTCTACCGGGCATTACACTATGCATTAGAGTGCCTGATCCACTTTTAAGTAATAAATTAATCCTTCAGTAATTCAGATTTTCCTCATCCTCAGTTCATAGGATTTCTATTGATTGGGTGATTGTACTTCAGAAAGGCTGCAATTCTCCTGTGTGCTTGGGTGGAAAGTAACCATTTAGAAAAGGTTGTCGTGTACTGGTGTGGTTTCAAACTGAGAACATTTTTGGAAATAAGGGACTGTGTGTGGCTGTCACTCTTCCTCCAGCTCTACAGAGATGCAAGGGGAATGTGGAGATTGGCCAAGACCAGAACCAAGATGTGCTATTCACCTGTGGTTTAATGAGAAAAGAAAAATCAAGTTCATCATACAACACATGAGAAAACAGAGTGGAAGTCTGCACCATGAAAATACAAAAGATTCTGGCCCAATCCCATTTCCTGCACACACCTGTAGTGGTTTCCAGCATGTGGCTGGCAGTGCATCCCACTACCTGCAGCACAAGTGCTGCCCCACCACACAACACAGCCTTTCCAAGAGGGCTCTGCACCTCTCTTCTGATGGACAGTTAAGTTTTCCAGATGGAAACACTGCCCTGCTTGCTCCTCACTCCAGCTTATCCCCAAACAGCCTTGCTTGAACCTCCCTCCGCAGTGATGAGGGCTCCTTGGGGCTGATCCACCCAGGGCAATGCCAGTTGATTCATTTTGGTGATTACAACATGCCAAGTATTAGGATTGGGGAAAATTACCTCTAAGCCAGGCCTAAAACCAGGAATAAGCCCAACATATAGCTTTTTCCTGCCATACCTTAGGGACTGTAAAACACACTGGCAAAACCCGGCCCCGTTCCCGCAGCCCTCGCTCACGTGGCTGCAGGACTTACCTGCATGAGTTGGCAACGACTTACACAGCAAAAGAACTGCAGGATCGGGCCTTTAATTGCTTAAAAATACACTACCCACCAACAGTTACCTAATTTAGCAGAATATATTACCTCTCTGCTTCATAAATCTTAATTAAAGCTGTTAGTTTTCCTATTATATGATCAAGAAATGCCCCATTAAAGTTAAGCAGTTTCTCCAAGTAATTATATATATTATGTGGTGTGAGTGTAAAGATGCGTACAGCATTCCACTACCAATTATTTTGCGTACACTGAAAAGCACTATCTATTAAATAAAAAACTTGCAGAATTTCATTAATGCACGATTTTTTAATCTCCCAAAAGTCAAAGCTGTCCCACAGGAGCAAGTACACTCAGTGTTGGCTCCTTATAATGCAATTTAATTCTCACAAACACAACTAAAGTATTTAAGCATTTACAGAGGTTGTCATAAGTGCTTTTCTTATTTTCGATCAAATTCAAGTCTACACTTAATACAGTTAACTGTGGTTATTTAATTTCAAAACTCAAGAATCCAACCTCAAAAATTTATAACAATATAAATTTAGTTACATTCATATAGGATATGTATGCTACTGGGAAACCATTTTTCAGTAAGAAGTGTAGAATTGTAAGACCTAAAAGGAGTTATTTTTTAAAGTAAGCGTTATTTCAAATAAACCTTGTCAGATTTCAAATAATATTTTCCTATTCATCTGCAAAATGATTTCATAATTTTTAGTGGTATGTTTCAAGCCAGTGCTAAATGCTACCAAAAACTGAATGTATTTTAATTATGCTTTCTCTTCTGAAGAGAATCTCATGTAAATACAGAACAAATATTAAACTGAGATCTTGCAAATATCTTAAATATATTGTTAAGCAAAGCACTTCATTTCCTAGCAACTGGCTAGAGAGAATGAAATTTGGAAAATTATTCTTAGTTCCCCTAAGACACTGAATTTATTGCCTGACCACATTAACAATTAAAAGGTATATGCAAGATGTTAGATGTTAAAATATAATAGAAGGAGCTTAACATCTGCTCATATACATCAAGAAGCCAGCTCCTGCCCCTAAAAGTAACCTAATCAGGCTTGCAAGAATGTAATATTTTACTTTTAAGCAAAATATTATGCTCTAAAACCTGCAAAGAGCCACTCAGGCACATAAAAAAAAAGAAGAGGAAAAAGAAAAGCAGAGAGAGCAGCAGCCCCAGCTGATGCAGATAATCTTTGATCCAATACACTTTCATATCATCCCTCAGAGCTGACAGTACATTATTAATTGAAACATTGGGGCTGAACTATGTCCTCTTCTGTAGTAATCACAGTATAATTATATCCCATAGGCAGAAATACTATTTCCACCTCTGCCCCTGAAAAAGTAATCTACAAACTGGCTTAGAAATGTGTGAAACAAAGTGGTACCCCACCACTCTATTTATGGTATCGGTACTCGGGGTCCATAAATCACAGTGCATACTCTGAGGAAACAGACACATGAAAATATCAAACACGATTTTTATATAATACATTATGAAAGCATCTTGGATAAATTGATTTTAAACAATCTGGCTGGGTTTCCTTTTATAACCCTTTTTTTTCTGCCCCTGTTTTTAATTTTTGCACAGATGTAGCTGTATAAATAGCAGCATTTCCTGGAATCCCCAAAACGTCAAACCAAACATATTTTCCAATATTAAATGATTGCATTCCATTATATCATTACCACTTAGAATAGGCTATAAATTCATTGATTGAAGAGTTTAATAGCAATGCCTGATCTTTAATATACCATACTTTCACTAATAGAAAATCAGCTTCTTCTGAAACATTACCACGTTACGCTTTCTAGTAAAGCATATCAAATCACATTAGTGAAAAAGTTGCCAAGTCAAATGGAAGTTTGGTGCCAGTTTTCCCTTTTTTTTTTTTTTTTTTCCTCAAGAGGCAGAGAGAGAGAGTGAGTGAGCAAGAGAAGGGGGATTAAATTTCTTACTAAACTTGTGGCAGTGAACATAAAATATAATAATACTCTTTTAACATTCCTATCATGATTTTGGTCCTAGCATTTAAACCAGCCGAGGATTGAAGGAGTTAATACTTTAAAATGTGCAGTAATTCAGAGAGTTGGATTGCATGATTTGCAATACACTTTTTTTCTTTGCAAGATAGACTCTGGAGCAGACAGATCAACAAAAAGAAGGGGGGGGTGGGGGAGAGAGAGAAAAAGGAGGACTCTACAACCAATCAAACCAAATGCCAGAGCAGAGGGCAAAAGGATATGGAAACTGAGAAGATAGACTTCCAAGTCCTTTCCTGAAAGTGCTTGGATTTTGAGGAGAGTCCAACATCGCCTGACAAAAGTGTCTTTGTGCGGCAACACTGGGGAGAAGGGAGGAGAGCTCAGGAAACCTAATGAAAACAGGCCAGGCCTTGTACATAAGACCCCATGGAGAACTTTGAATCATACGAGCTGCAGACAAGCACCAAGTATGTAATGCCAAATTAAAGACCACCAAATCTGGGGAGCACCGGGGCAGATGTGCTCATGGTGTGGGCCAGCGCATCGCTCAGGGCTTCCCTGCGTCCTGCGCCCTGTCCCCTGTGGAGAGCTGAGCATCCCAGGGCAGCACAGTGTGCCTCCCCGCAGGGGCTTGTGGCTCATTTACCCACAAAAGAAAATAAAATGCATTTTCTCAAAACCTCTTTCTGCAATCTGGTTGAATTCCAGCAGTGTTAACGTGCTCGCAAAGAGGGTGCCGAACTGCAGCTCCCATTGCAACGTCCTGGTGTGAGGCTGCCCCACACCCAGTCCTGCCTGGCTTTCCAGCATCATTCCTTCTTTGTATTTTGTGATAGGCAGTGTATTTATTCTCACATTTGGAGGGAAAAAAAATCCAGCCTCACCCAGGACTTGTTAGGAAGGTACAATCTTTGCAGCTTTCCCTCGCGCAAAGCATGTGCCTCATCATCTGAGCAGCAAGGCAAGTACAAACCAACAAACAAGATGCGCCCAACCACCAGGATGCTTCAGCATCAAGGTGTAGGTGTTTCCCATCCTTTTCCCACCTGCATGTCCTTTCCCACTGGTGACATCACAGCACATCATCTCCATCTTTCAAATCAGGCAGGGTTTGCTTTGCACGGCACCTAATCCCAGATTTCACTGCCTGCCCTCCCAGGCTCCGCAACACATCCATTCTGTACTATCTGCCCATATGAAAAACACCCTGATCCCATTTGTCATTCACCCACTGCCACCCACCCGCTCCAGGGCAGAGCTGCTGAGGTCTCCGTGGTCGTGCACAGAGGAGACGGTACCAGAAAATGTCCCTGAGCTGTGTTAAACTCATTATAGCCGTGTTTAATAATGTCACAGTGACCACAACCATGCTTTCATGCAGATCAGCAGAAAAAGCTGATCTTAATTGGAATAAGAGCAGGGGAAGGCCTTGCACGTGCTTTCCTCTTTATGAGCTGGTGCTCCTCAGCTTCTTCTCAGCTTCCCCAGGCTCTGGTTCCATAACCCACCAGGAGGGATGAGACCTGAGCAGGGAACAAGCAAAGCAGGAGCAGCCATCCTCACATTTCTGCTGCAACACAGGGACAGGCAGCCACCCATCCCCAACTATTTGCTCCTATCCAAAGATAAGTGCATTTTGCCATAAAAACATTGGAAAAATCTGCTTTTAAGTAACCCAAGCACTCTGCCCAGTGCTCCTTCACCAAGGAAGGTTCCTGGGCAAAGGGGATGAGTTTTGCCCCATCGGTGCTGCCAGAAACTCTTCATTTCAAAACCTTTTTTTTAAAAAAGTAATGGGTGAAAAATTTTAAATCACTCCATTTTAAGAGCAGTGTGAAACAGGGATACCACCTCACCCAGCAGGGAGGCAGCGTGAGGGCCAGCAGAAAAGAAACCAAAAGAGAAGAACCCACCATGCAAGTGGGGAGATGAAGGGGGGCCATTTGTCCTTCCCTGTCACAGCCATGCGTTATATGAAATTTGAATACACTAGGCCCATTTCTTTGCTGGTGACAATGGGCACTGCTGCTTAGTGGTTAACAAAGCTAAGCCTATTTGGAGGAGACCATAGGATCTATTCCTGTTAAATCCAAAAGGCCTGTAGGAAATGTAGAAATAGATGGCTTGGGATAGAGGAGAAAAGAGGTACAAAAAAAAAAAAAAAAAAAAACCAACCCCAAAGTAACATTTGGATGTAACCAGAAAAGACCAGCCCCTTTTTAGCTCTGAATAACAAATGTGAAAAGAAAATCCCCTGGATTTAAAGTAACTCTTGGAAACATGAACACTGCATTTCCTCAGCAGCAACTGAGCCAACTTCTTCACTCAATCACCTCAAGTGTAGAGCAACACCAACCGCAGTGAGGGCACACTCGTGTAAGCAACCTTGGTTGGCCAAACCCAGGCATCCGTACCCAGAGGAAAGCTGAAGCAACCTCCAGCTTTGGTGGGATTGCCCTGGATTTGCACCAGTGTCGCCAGAGGAAACACGTGGCCCAATAATTCCTTAAAAACTGAAGGTGGTTGTTTCCTACATACACACACTGGCTGTGAAACCTCAGTGCAAGCGGTGGCACTGCACAGACTGTAGATCGCTAGAAGTTCTGGTGCTTTGTTTTCTACTAGATATTTTCTGATATTGTATATTTCTGGCAAAAATTGCCCTTCCTTTATACAATGGCAAGGACACTGGATGCTCCCTCATTACCCACCTGGTTCAAGCTGGACCCACAGAGTCAGAAAACTCTTGGTTTTCCAAAGTCTTTTAAGAATAGATCTTTGTCTTATCATTACTATTTGAATTCAGTTACTTTCCCTTTCTTTGCCTCATTCTTCTCTTCCAGAGTGTGTGCCCGCCTCCACCACTCCTCCAGAGTTCAGTCGCCTAACAGTGACCCAAATTACTGCTCCTCATTGCTCAGAAATTCCCCCATCTCTCCAGGAATTTTTTCTTTCATTTCCACATCACTAACCCTTCCAGGCTTTTGTATCACACTGGATCCTTGTGATATTGCCCTTTAACCAGGGACAGAAAAGGCTGTACATCTTTCCCACCTCTTTTCTCCTGCCAGCTCCCCTTGTTCTCCTGTCATTGCCCACGTTTCCTTCACACTCTCACATCTGTGGTGCCACATTAAAATGGTTCAGCACATCCACAACTACTCTGTTCCTCTGCCTTCAGCACACAGCTGGTTAGAGATATAGATCTACAGACAGCAAGAGGGTTCATGTATCTATTGACTTCAAGACAATTTAAAGGGTGTTTAGCAAGTTATCATATGAAGAGAGCCCTATTGGACCATTCTTCACGCCATTAAAGTTAATGGGGTTGTTCATGTCAACATCAGGACCCAACACAGCATTTTTAGATCATAAGACAGAGACTTGCTTTTACCTTGCCTTAAACATCCCTTTTCAAGGGATAGTAATAATCTGATTACTAATAACTACTATACCTATCAGGCCACTTTATTTACCCATCAGACATGATCTTTTATCATGGACAGCCTGCTCCAGATTTTAAGGAGGTCATTTTCACTAAAAAGGTAGTCATGGATGTGGCAAGGAAACTTCTCAATGTTATTTGTGCACGGTAATACAAAAAAAATACTGAAAATAATCTTAATTACTTGTTTAAACACTGATAGACCAGTTTGGAACTGAAATCAGGCTCACTGCTCTGATGGCTGTGACAGTCTGTATCACTAGTATTTTATAAAGATCACTTTGTCACTAGATGCAATGACAGCATATCCCCAATACTTCCCTTTCTACCACCTGAACTTAAAAGAAATATTAGAGAGCACTGAATAAGGAAAAAAGACCATAGTACCACCAGAATCTGAGGAAGCCCAGATTTGACTCAGAAGTTAATTAATATTTCAGGCATATCTGAATCCAGCATTTTGATTTTGTCCTTTGCTACAATTTATTGGGAGGGGGTTTTTTTCCATCCCTAACATGAGGCTCATTCATTTCCACTGTCATTGACTAAAGACTGGACATACCTTGGAACTAAACAAAGAGCAAAGACGGTGGTGCCTTTGGCTTCGCAGGCGAGCAGTGGGAGAGGGACCTTTCAGCCTGCACACCTAAAACCCTGGGAGGGCTTTCCAGCACTGCCATTAAATCAATACAAAGCACCAACAGAAAGCTTGCATCTCATTTTTTAAAGGCGTGTGTTTTCAGAGCTGTTTATTCAATCATTTTAACAATTCCTAAAAGCACAACTCGCGCCGCACGTGTCCTTTTGGTGGGAACCGTAGGTGATGTGATCAAAGTTAGCCTACACCTAATCAGCCAGCGAGACATAATCAAGAATCTTTTTTTTTTTTAAGACGTGTTCAATTCAGCGAAGGGCAAAGACTATTAGTCTTTTCCTTATTTACTACAGTTTGGGTGAAATTCACATTATTTCCATTAATATCGTTCCCGCCATATCAATTATTAGAAGGTGCACTCAATAACCTCGAGCAAAGTGTCTTTCAGTGTGGTTTCTCAAGCAAACAAGATTTACATCCTAATGCAAGATACACAGCTCTACCAAACTAATGCCATATGTCTTTCTCTCAGTCATCGCCCAGTGACATAATCCGCCGGGTGGATTCAACGTGGAAAAGAATGTCAGAAACCCCGCAAAGGAAAACAAGCAGCAAAACAAAGTTGGATGGGATTGATTAAAGCAACGCTTTCAAGTGTGTTGGAACAACAATTCTTGCCCTACTGTGGCACAAGAAATCCATCACAACAAATTTGGTCACAAATCGTCCTATAGATAAGCACAGAGGAGGAATCTCATGTGGAAAGGTTTCGTTAGAAATTGAACATCCCAAATCTGCACCCATTGGGCAGCCTAAACTAGAAGAACCACGTATGTGTATGCCTATGAAATAGCATCTCCACTTTCATTTAATACAACATTCCTAACCACCTGGATGCTTCCATGTCATGAAATAAATGCTTGTAAAATAAAAATTTACAGTCCCTCACATGCATTAAATTTGTTTAAACACTTTTTCAAAGCCAGGGCCCCTTTTTATCTTTCTCCTTTTTTTTTTTTTATCCCCTCCTTTTTTAAATGGCGAGCTGTATTTTATAATGGAGCGCCAGCTCTCCAGCGAGCCTCCATTCTTCCAGCCCTGACAGACTGTTTGTCAGCTAAACTCCCCTTGTCATGTATCCCCACCACTGCCAACTCATGCACGGAGACCTTCACTTTTACTGCTACCACTTGCACCCTGCGCAACCTTTGTCATTGATCACTGATCCAACCCAGTGCCCACATGTTCTTCAAGTGCCTACACAAGTAATGAGGTACTTGTGGTGTAAAATTAAACTGTCAACTGTCAGCGATTGATAACCACAGCGAGAGCTGACCTAGAACACCTGCACCCGTGGCCAAGACAGGTGTGACACGTTTGATCGCCGAGCCCTACTAGTCAGCGTGACCCGACGGTGTCCCTCCATGGATTTCGCCCCTGACAGAGATGCCGTATTTCAGCCCAGGTTTCCATTGCTGGTGTAGGAGCAGTCCCTCCCCGACCACCACCAGAATCTCTCCTCCATCACGGTGGCTGCAATGTGAGCAACACCAGATTTCAGTGGTGACAGATATTTATGGCCACGGAGCGTCTTTCTGCCTCGCCATCTCTGTGTCCCTGATTCTGATTCCTCTTCACCCCTGGGTTGGCAGCAGACCCCACAGCGATCAGCACTGCTCACCCCCTTTACCAAAGCTTTTGTGAGCACCCCAGGGCTCAGTAAGGGTCTTCATTCCCATAGGTGCATCAATTTAGGAACAACACTGAGTACCATTTATGGTTATTTTTGTAGCATAAAGCCTCTGGTTGTGCTTCTGTGTCACTCTACACGGCAGGAGCACAGAGCTGAATGTTGCTTTGGCATCATTTAAGTAAACTCAGTCTGGTGATGTTGGGAGCACTGAATAGGAAATCTCCATCCCCCTTCTTGTTCATTCCATCACTGCCATGGAGAAACGCATCCCTCTTCACCCAGTTCTAATCAGTTTTAGCTGTGCTTACTACACAGTGCTTGACCTTCAGTTTGTATTTGAATATTTTTATTATTAATTTTGAACTATTGATTTTCACTTTAAGCATAGAGAGGCTTTTAAGGCACATGCTGTCTTTTAAACCCCCTGAAACACATCAGAAAATAATGGCAGGGAGGTTTCTCCCCTCCCCTCCAACAGTTGCACTATATTAAGTTCATGTGATGAGAAGATAAAAATCTATTAACTTGCTGCTGACCTTATCGACACAAGGATCTCTACAGACATTACAGGAACCATATCTCTTCTGACTTTTACATCCAGAACCTCAAGCACCAGCGTCCCAAACCAAATATAAAATCTTCATGATGAGTGAAACAGTGACACATACTCTGACTCCAGTCCTGCTGGCTGGCAGGAGACACGGGGTCCTCTGGGGCCCAGGACCAGCCTCTACTTTCAATTTGACTTCAGGGGCGGATTTTTCACCATATGCTACTGGGGGCTCTGAATCAAAACAGTTTCCATAAGACCATATGCTACGAGGCAAATGTGCTGGATACAGAAAGGCTTTCTGCTCCCCCATATCACCATGATGTATTGCAAACATAATTAAAGGCGAGTAACGCGGGCGCTCCTGTTTGGGTTAATCATTCCTTTATACAACCGAAGCTGGTATAAAACAAACCAATTTTCAAATTAGACCAAAAGTCCATCTAAATACACATTGCTCACATGCTCTTACACCTCCCACATTTCCGTGCATGTAGCAGATTCCTCTGTGCACACACTAGCTCTGAAAAAGCAAGTTTTTTATATCATTATTATTATTATTAAGTAAAAGCAGAGCAAGGACTTATACTGTCTCTGATGCTTCTCCCATTTCAGCAATCAGTGAGACAGGGGACCATCACAAGAACCATCACGCTCCAGGTGCCAGAAGGCAGGGATCAGGTGGTCTCCCAAAGGCATCAAAGGAGTTGGTGGCAGGGAGTAGGTGCCACCAGGAGGATGGCAGCAGCATTTTTTGCTCACCAGCTCTGCCTGCTGAGAGGCAGTGGATTTCCAGGCAGGTAGAAAGAAGCCTGCATGGGATGCCAGCAGGGCTGCACCCCAAACAGCCCCTGGCTGGATTACATCAAATGAAACTAGAGTGTTGTAATACCATCAGCCAGCATCAACATGGTTTGCCAGTGTCACCAAAACCTACATTTCAGGAAAATATGCTTGATAGAATATTTAAGGGGATTTTGTTTGAACTGGGCCACCTCCAGGGGTCATTCAGATACCAGCTCAGCAGGTGAGGTGTCACATACACCATCACACACCAGAGGCAGGGCTCTGCATCAGCAAATTCACCATCTCCCAGCCCAGAAACGCGTCCAGCACCCCACCCAGCTCCTCCATGCTTAGATTAAAAGCTAAACCCCAATGCCAACAAACCAACAGCAAATTTGGCAACAGCCAAATGTTTTCAGGAGGTAGCTGGAGCTACAAGGCTGAGCCTGCAGAGCAGCTTCCTGGTGACTACTCAGCATGTGCAGTTATCACCTCCTCACCAGAGAGGTTTTGGTGCCAAACACAGGAGGGTTTTCTGGGACATCCCATGACTCATGTCTCCTGACCTTATGCTCTGCTCCGGCCACCCACTGCAGGAGACAGGCCGCTGGGCTGGAGAGACCTGTGGTCTGACCCAGCACATCTGGTTTTACATTTGGGAGTGTGCTCGCGTAATTTTCTAGCAGTACCTGGAAAATCCTCAAGCGTGCTATTAATTTGAAAGGCAAGTGTCCTTCCAAAGCTCCTGGCATGCCAATGCAAACCACTTGAGGAGCTCCAAGCTGGAGCAGTGCCCATGCCCCGTCCCTCCCTGTGGCTCCAACCCCTCCACATGTTTCACTCCAGAGAGCTCAGAGGAGCTCGTGGTTAAGACAAGGACTGGCCAAACCACAGGCTGTATCCCCGTTTCAGCCCCCTGTGTTCCTCCATGATCTCTAGGAAAATAGTTTCATTTCTGTGCTACCCACTTTACTCTTACTTTACAAGAGCTAGTAGCAACACCCATGCCACAGAGGTGTTGGGAAGCAAATGCGGTGGTTAAACACGCCTAAGCCACATTCATATCATGAGTAATAAAAATATATTACAAATACCTAACAATAAAGAAATAACATGACTCAAGCCACTGCTGGTTGTGGTTGTGGTTTTGTGAAACAAAAAATCTTACTGATGGGGAAAATTGCTGATGATTTGCTTCACAGAAAGAAAAAATAAACAAGCACAGCATAACATGGAACAAAGTTACATTTTGATCAATGATGCTCTTTATATTAATAACCAATGCAGACTAAAAATTTTGGATGTCAGTTCAAAAGTTTTCAGGGCTCAGAAATGGAACCTAGTGCTCTGTGTGCTGAATGAAGCAGTCCTGATGGGAGGATTGCAAACAGCTCCTGTTCATCCAGTCCAGGCACTAATAGCTGATACTGGAACTGGGATTCACTGTACTTGCAAGCAAACCCCAGTATTTTTATTGCATATGAAGCTTTCTGTTGCTTTACTGCAAACAGGTTCTGCAGTTTGTACACTAGAAGGAGAGTAGATACATTGCTTCTCACCGATGCTCCCTGCAAGACACAGAGATCGGAGACTGCAAACCAGCCCAAGGAAAGATCAGTATGTAAAGTATGTCTGGAGCACCACATTCAGCTCACTCCAGCAAGCACCATCAAGGAGAAATTAATGATACGTGGAAAGCTCATTCCAGATGATCACAGTGACCAAAACTCTTGGACCTAGAGCCTCTTTTTTCTTTTTTTCCCCCCCACACCCAGAGAGAATCCCTCTTGTTTTTATTCTAATCACAGAGCTGACTGGAAAACCAGAACTTCCCCAACCACCCAAGTGGAAGCAAAAGTGCTGATTTCAGAGCAATAAGGGCAAAACAGAACCCAGATCGTGTGCCTCCCACCCTGGGGTTTTGAACAGTGCGCACCTTCTGGCATCATAAAGAGATACATAAAAGTAAAATTAAACAGCTAAACTCTTGGGTATTTCTTGGGACAAGAAAAGTCAGTAAGAAGTGACATCAAAGATAAGTTGTTTACATATTGGGGGACCTGTCTGCCCGTCTCTTCACATTGATTTTTACGGTACAAAAATATTATTTCAGTGACAAGGATGTAAACCTTATTCAAAACAGGATTTAAACCATATCCTGCGAGTGAGGCATCTCTTCAGATAGCCTGCCTGCACTTACAGCATACCGAAGGCATGCTGATTTTCGTCTGGGGTGTTTGTTAAGAGGGTCACAATATCAGGAAGCAGGAGAAGGCTCATCAAAGCCTCGTTGCTCGCCTTCACCACTCATCAGCTAGACAGTACCTTGTTTTTTAAAGCTGAGCGGAAATGCATCTCCAGTGACCCATTGTTAGAAACTTCCTTTTGTCTTTAAGTTTGCTGGAAGGAGTATGGGGGCCCCTTTTAACTCTTTTCCAATAGGTAATTTCCCTTAATTAGGGCTCTCATTACAAGTGAGAATTTATCAGACATGATTAAAGAAGCATCTAGCCTCTTTCCTATCGCCTCAAAAGGGGCATATTTTGATCTCGCAGCGTGTCTTGCAAACACAGATAAGCACAGGCACTGAGCTGGGAGATCACAGCAGAAATTTGGCCTGCTCAGAAAGTTCATGCTTGGAACTCGGCATCCTCAGAGCTTCCCTCTGAGTCGCAGGGTGTCAAAGCTGCCGCTGTCGGGGAGTGGTGGGGCTCCCGGGGCAGGCAGGAAGCCGGGAAGATGAGACTGCAGAGCTGACCTTCAGGCCTTTGGGAAAACCACGATGCCTTAGAAACCCCACATGCCCTGCACAGATCACCTTCCTGCATGTCCCCGGGCTTCACTCCTTCAGAGCATCCATTTCAGGCAACCATTCCCTCAAAAGGAAAGGGCAACTCCTACCCGAGCCCATGGGTTTTTAAAGAAAAAAAACTGAATATGGCCCTTTTGAAGCACTGGTAAACGCATTTCCCCCCTCGTTGTGAGAGATCTGATACAGAGCTTGCTGAACCGAAATCCTGCACTCACATAATGAATTTGTTCAACAGGTGCAACCCTCTGCCATCAGTACCCCAAACATTGGTCCTGCTCCCGATGCCTTCTCCTCAGCTTCCACTTCCCCAACAGAAAATCTCCCTCTGACTTCCAAGGCAGTTGGATTGGGCCGGTATGTTAAAAATGTACTTGGGCTCTCAGTAGTATTATTTACTTTTAATAAGTATGAGTGATAAACTCATGGGTAAGAGCACTGTTTTATAAAGTAACTATGGAGATGCAAGTTATTGTTTCATCCTGTGAACCAACCAAAAGCACCAAAACTCATAATATAATAGCAAGAATATTAATTTGCACCAAAAAAAATAAGCTTCCCAACCTGCAATTTGCGCTCACACTCATCAATGATCTAGTACTTACACTCAAACTGAGCACAAAGTGAGCATTAATGTGGCAATAAAGAAGCAATAAGGAATTTTCCAAACATTAAAAACATTCCTAATCTGTGAATCACCTACAATCTGAGGTGTCACAAACATTCATCTCCGTATGTGTCACCCGCAAACATCTGTCCCCTCTTCCCCTCGCACGAACATACATTCCATTCAACCGCAGATACAATCAGGCTTTAATTTTATTTTTCTCACATAATGTTAATCAAGAGCTAAAAAGATAATTTCCTTCTACCACAAAGCAATTCCACTGTGGTGGAACAAACTGTTATCTTAAGTTTCACAGAGCAATTGTTCAATAATTCCTGTTTGTGGCTCTTTTCCAAATCCTTGAGAATAGCTCAGGCTGCCAACCCTTCTTAAAAAAAAAAAAAAAAAAGGAAAAATCACAACAGAAGCCGAAAAGCACTTGCTGTCACTCAGGGGTTCAGTGGTGGCAGGCTCGGCCATTTCTCAGAAGAAACTCCAGCTCTAAGACTCCGACATGCAGAAATGCACTGTCTGTTTGAAGACAATTGCCTGGAAAGATATAAGCTCCCAGGCTGTAAATTTGTCACAGCGCTGGCCCTCTGAGATGGTGTTATCTTGGCTTGGTGGATTCATTGAATTGGAAGCTCCATGAGGAAAAATAATAAGAAGGATACTTGGCACTTCTGCGGTGTTTTCTACATGCAAAGCATAGAACAAGATTTAAGTGTTTAATGTTTATTAAAGAAGAATGGGAGGGTGTTTTGTTGCATGAAAGGAAACTGATAACGTGGATTTCTTCAGCGAAAGTAATAAAATGTTCTGTTTCTATAGGGGAAAAAAATTCAGAAATAATAACAACAGCCCTTAGTCAGAAAGTACCCTGCATGTCAAAATCGCTATTAATTTTAGCCCATGATCTCACCGAGGAAGGGACAGTCATTTACTACAGCTCGTACAATGAGCAGCACAACAGGGCGCTGCCCTGCCCGTCGGTGGGAGTTACCACCAGACAAATATTAGAGCAATATTAATCACCACAAGTGAAAGTGCAGCACTAAGCTGCCATTTCAAAGTCACTGGGTCTGAGCCCAGTGAGGAGCAGGGCAAGGAGGGAGGTCCAGGGGCTCAGCCCGACCGGCACGGGGCACAGCACATGGACCTGAGCTCCCATCCGACCTCCTCCAAAGCATCCCGGCATAACCCAACGACAACCCAGCCAGAATTTCTCCAAGGGCAAGTCTGGTGTTATCAACACTACACTCACATCATGTCTAATGCCAATGCTAAAAGGAAGGGTAAACAAGATGTTTTTCACTCCAGAACACTGGCATCCACAAATATAACCTGTGTGAGTGGGTGAGCCACAATTTTTGGCTTCATTTAAATGTATCTTTGCAATGCTTCCACTTTAACACAAATGTATCCCAGCGAAGCTATTCTCACTCTGCAACAGAGTAAAATTTAAGAATCGTGCCCAGACCCTCTTCTCCAGCCAAGAAGAGAATAAAAAAAGCCCTCACACCCTGGTTAGAGAAATCCATCAGGTTTTTCAGGGCCAGAATACTCTACTTTATCCAGTCTCTAAAAATTCTGGACTCAGAGCACAGCAGAGAACAACCTAACCGTTCTGGAAGGATGCTCTCAAGGCAGAAGAGAGAAAATAAAGAGACATAAATAATCAGCAGGTTCAGAAGAGCTCAGCTGCATCCATACCTGCACTCTGCACAGAGGCAGAGATTTATACAAGGTACAGGTGAGATGAAAATGCTGCTGTGGAGTTAAGCAGGACAAGACATGGTTCCCCAGCTACCCAGCCCACTTGGGTTATCTGACACCCTCTCCCAAAAAAAGCCAAACCAAAACCCCACAAACACGTTACCACGCAAAGGTAGGCTTTGTATCAGCCTTTTGACCTATTCAAGCTCACAAATCAGATTAAATGCATAGAACCACACCAACAGCATCAGCAGGAGCCCCTTGCCATGGTGTTAAAGCCCCATGGAAGGGAAACCAGCTGGGCTTCCCTGCTGGGGCAGGACCAGCCTCCAGCCCACGTAGCTCAATGTCTCTGCTATGGGACAAGGGGCTTCTCTGCGGCCCCTCTGCTCAGGATGAAGCTCAACAAAAGCAAAATCAATAAGGACAGGGAGAGAGGAGATGCCAGGTCACATATTGAGGTTCTGACACTTCTATTCTCAGCCATGGATGTACCACATTGGAATAATTGTCAGGAATGCAGATATTTGTTAATTCCTGTTCTCTCCCGCAGCTTGCCAGGCAAGCAGTGTTTATAAGGCCAGGTTCTTTTCACAAATCCTCACACACAAATCCCACTGAGATCAGCTGGGGTCCTACACAAGCGTCCAAGACCATAACATGGGCTGGAGACCACACCTCCCTTTCTCTCCAAATCCAGGTCACCACTTTCAGTAGTCTACCTATTACAGCCCTGGCTTAACGCCCCTGAGCTTACAGGCGCCGTCCCCTTTAAGTTCCTCCTGGCTCAGAAACGCCAACAGGAGAACGGCCACCCTGGGCTAAAACACACATACACGCACATGACTTAACACTCTGATCCTCCAGGATAAGCTATGAGCCTGTAAATCACCACACTTCCAGAAAACAATAGCTACCTCTTGTTTAAATAAAACTGCACCTGCCACATTAACATACCACCGAAACAATCGCTTTGTTTTTCGCTAGGCATCCAGGCTGAAGCCACCGCTGCTTCCTGACCCACATACTGAAAGGGTATTCTTAGAAGGGTACAGGGGTTTCATGGAGCGCACCAGCGCTTCGCTGCGATCACCTTCCTTCCTTCTTTTGTGCTGGGGCGATGCACGGTTTTGTTTAGCTCTCAACAGGTTTATTTCCATCACAGCTCTCCAAGACCTTGCAGCCCTTCTTTGGCAAACGTTCCTTCTTTTTGTTTCCTATCTTGGGCAATTGCAAGCTCTGAGCTGTGATTTGGGCCATTTCGAGTAATTTTTCAGGAGATTCTTCTCCCATTGAAAGAGTCTGGGCAAAGCAGGTGTGCCAGCTGAAAACTTCGATGCCAAATTTTCAATCACTGCTAAATCATTTAGCTCTCCCCCCCCCCAGGTTAATTATGAAGCCTGTTTCAAGTTTATTTATCTCTAGTCGATGCTTGTTTATTGATTGCACTGGAACCCTCTCCTAATGGAGTTATTTTGCTCAAATAAGGTGCTCAGTTGTCATTGAAAAATGGGCTGCTTGGAGAGGTGGGGTCACAGACGCAGGGAGCAGTAAGAGTTTTGTAGGAGAAATAGGCATTGGATGTGAGAGCCAACTTCTCTGCTTCGCTAAGAAACGCAGTGTCTCCAGTGAGGAGCATGGATAGGGCATTGCTAAGCCAAAAAAAGGTTTTATTCTTGAATCTGAGCCCAAAGCAAACCCAAATCCAGCCCAGCCACTACATTTCCACTTAGACATGTGTCTTCTGTCCTGCGGGCTACCACACTCGAAGCAAGCACCCTGCCACCACTCCCATGTCCACCCACGGCCAGGAGCGCTTCCCCACGACCAGCTTTCCAGGAATGTGGTGCCCACTCCTCCTCGCATCCTCTTCCTGGACGTCCGCCCCACGCCACGCTTCCTGCTCGTCCCACACTGCTCCCGGCCGGATCCGGCACCTCCCAGTTTGCACAATCGTTTCCACTCCCAGCTGCCTGGAGCCAGTGAACTTTGCGGGAGGTGTGCTCCGTGGCCCCAGTCAACAGCAACGTCAAGGTTTCAGTCATTTAAAACTGCAGCTAAACTTATAAAACACCATCTGGATTCAGAGCATCCCACACAATTATTTTAGCAATTGCAAGAATATCTGTCCCGCTCCTGCAGGCACTACTGGTAGGTTACTCTTCCTTTTCACTGAATTATGGCACTGCAGCCTGAGCAACAGGTGCATCAGCTCAGAATTAAAGAGAATATTATCTAAGTGCATTTCAAGGCACTATTTGGAGTTTCAGGTGAATCCAGGTTGCAAAGATAGTCTTCAATGAATTGACTGTCTCAGACCACCACGGCAAGTGGGATTTCCTCTCACACAAATCAGCAAACACAAGCCCACAACAGCACCTACTACAACTCTTTCATAAGAACAACAGTCTCTGCATGCCTCATGCACAAAGTCCCCATCCAGTCCACTCTCATTATTGTTCCTTCCCAATCAATATATTAAATTACTTTTAAAAAGCTTCCACACGCAAGGCATGACATTTCTCAAAGTCTCATATAGAGGAAGAAATTACCCTGAAAGCCAGATTAACCTCCTGGTGCCTCTATCAGCAAGATGTGTAACCATATACCAGGAGAAAGAGATGCCAGCTCTCTTGAAGATCTGGCCTGACCAGCACCTGCTTTGCCACACCCTTCAGCTGTGATGGACCCCAACTCACATCTCTGCCCAATGCCTTGGCCAAAGCCCCCAGCAGCACCAGGTGATTTCACTGCCCCCAGACCAGACTGCCAAAACTGGGATACAAAGCACCTGCTGTGCCTCATAGCAGGCCCAGCACCAAAACCACCAGTGGGAATCACCATCATCTGCACAGTTTGACCTCTGCAAGTCTCACCAGAGCTGTAAGTGTCAGCAGCGACCGCAGCCACCCGTGCAGAGGTGTGGGACATGTGCCATGAGAGAGGCCCCATGTGGGACAGCCAGGTGCTGGGAAGTCTTTGCAGCCCAGGAGCAGCTTGGGGTCAGGAAGAACCAGTACATCTTACAATGAAGGGAAGCTGAGCCAAGCTCTGGACCAGTCTCTCCCCGACACAAAGACATTTGAAATATGGATCAAGAACAAAGCTCCCTGTTAATAAGTTTGTTTCAAGCGGTGAAAAATGTGCAATATTGGGTTCACAAGCTGAATTCCAAACTGCTTGGCCATTTTCCCTTCAAGTTCCCAAATTTATTGAAGTGTGAGAGCTTGGCTGTCTTAATAGTGTTAAAGTGACTGGCACACCACTCAGTCACGGAGACTCACATCCCCCATCACTGCTGTGTCCGAGGGCAGAGTCAACACTTGGATTAGCACGTGCTGACCAACATCCACTTATGCATCCCCACGACAGCTAATTCCTCCAGAGCCCTCACTTACCCCCATCCTTTTATTTTGCTGCACTGGGGGTTTCTTTCCCATCTTGCTCCTTCCAAAAGCCAGCTGGCTCCATCAACAACCCTCCCAAACAGAGTGATTGATCCTACAGACATCCCTGGAATATGGATGCAGGGAAGCCACCACTCTCAGCATCTCCCAAACTCACAAGGGTCAGCAGGACAGGGGGATGCCATTCTCATCACAGTTGGAGAATGGCAGGTGGTTGCCTGCTGACTGTGGATACATTCAACACCTACTGAGCAGAGGGACCAGCTTACGTCCCAAAGAGCTGAAGAGAAAAGCAAAGAGGGGACTCTTCGGCCTCAGCAAAGCCCCGATGAAGCACCACTCTGCTGCCCACGCACATCTTTGGCCCCTACACCCTACTCCTGCTCTAGTCACTAGAGAATACTTCTTCCCTTCCCTTTTATCAGTCAGGCTCAAAGATTGAATGTTATCAATTGACAGCTTTAAAGCTAAGGAATTGTATAAATTAAATACAGTCTGCAGCAAATATACTGAGGAGCTAGAATTTATATACACACTAGATATGGGAGCTCTTAGTTATTACCCACTTAAGGCTATGGCACTGATGAATGGTAGGGCCACCCCATCCCTGAAGGCACTTTTCATTACCCATAGTATAGGAATATTGAGAGTGTGTGTGTGTATGTATCCAGCATGACTGCTCATTTCCATAGTTCTCCATCAGGTTTGCATTCAGTTTATAAAACAAAAAATTACTCCAGGGACACATTTTACTCATTCCAGAACCCTTTCTCTCTCCCTCTCTCCCCCAGCCCATATCACAGCTGCCTGTCTCCTCCTCCTAGCCCTGATACTGTAACAATGCCTTTAAATCTGATGGTGCTTATTAAATGAAACAACTTAATTACTATCAATATATAATGTTCTGTACTTCAGCCTCGACTAAGATGTCTGATCCCATTCTGCTCCTGACCTTTAATGGCCATCAAATAAAAGTAATTTTGGTCAGCTCAGTACAGCTCTGACATATGCCCAGGTCAGGAAGATGAAGGGACACTAATCTACCATGTTACCCTGCCCATTGTTTAATACCTTTTTCAATAGAATCTAATAACTGGAGAAATGCCAGTTTTCTGTCTAGTTTAGGTTAAAACCTCTTTCGTTGAAAATAAATAATTATGGAACATTCTGAATAGCCCAGGGTTTACATAATTGGTGCCTCTTAGACAGAGCAATATACTTGCCTTTGAAGTTTGCAAGGAGAGGAATTTAGGAATTCAAATCAGCGGCAGCACTCCTGAGTGCGCTCCGCTCTCCATCTTGGAGGGGCCAGAGCCAAAGCAGGCTTAATTAAGGGAAGTGAAAACCACTTTCGATTCACCAAGGTAACACAACAAGTGCATTGCTTCCTCTGAATTGAGGGGAAAATAGCAGGAATGCTTCCACTCAACTACAGCTATTCTGCAGGCTGGGACTCGAGTCCTTCGGGGGAGGAGGCGGAAAAAAAAAATCTATCATAAAATAACCAGTAACACAGTGCTCTGTGCATAAAGACAACGGGAGTGTTTAGGTTCAAGCATTACTATTTATACATATTGTTTCCCTAGTGCTAAACAAAACAGGTTTTCCCATGCCAAAGCGAGGGACGCTGCCAGGAGAACTAGACACCCTGTCTGGATCGGACAAATAGCTTGACCTATTGACGGGGCAGCTGGATGCAGCAATATTTTACAGCAGGCTCACTTTGCTAATGCACTTGCACCAGGACACTCTCAAAGCAACCCACGCTCCAGGAAAAAAAAAAAAAAAAAACAACCTTAACTGCAGCACGAAAACTTCACATCAGGGCGGATACGAGCAACTCTCTGGAAAACCAGCCCTGGCTGCATCAAATGAAAGGGCAGGAAAGTGGGCAAGCGTTCAGGGATTGCCAGGTTTCAAACCAGCCCTGCCTCTGCGTTGGTGAAAGAAGGAGGCTACAAATCATATGTGCCCAGCTTTTGAAAACGCCAGTCACGGAAGCTGAGCAGAAAACACAGAAGGATGTTTTTGTTAATTACCCGTTTCTCCAGTGCCCATTCTTTACCTGAAGTCATTACTCATGTAACAGAGCAGGCAGGTAAAAAACCCAGCGACTGAGATTTATAGGGCATCTCTCAACCCCAGGGTCCCGCAGCAACTTACAGGGTTGGGATTACATCATTCCAGAGCTCTTCAAAGGCTGAAGGGCCAAAACCACCTTTGGTGCAGCCTCCATCACACCACAGGTGCTGCTCCAGGTCACAAGGAGCTTTGCAGATCCGCAGGGACAGGCTCCATCCCTCCCAGCTCCCATCCAGGAAGAGCAGAAGCAGGATGTGGCAGGCTCCCTACAGCTCAGCTTCCCTGCACTGTCCATGCAAGGCAAGTAGGGAGAAATGCCATCAGCTCCGGGGGAGTTATACGGGTGTAACTTAGAGCAGGATTTGTAATCAATCCTCACCCAGACACTTACTTGAGAAGGAATTCAGGGTTTGGCTGTACATACACCAGAATCACTTCACAACCACTGAATACATTTATGGTGTAATTGAATCTTTTAGAAACTTTTCTTAAAGACAAACCTTATCCATTTAGGGTTGATTCTGCATCATTAAAGTTAACAGGAGTTTTGCCACTTACTCAGTGACAGTGGGGCTGAGGAGGGATCCGGACAGGGCAGATCATTCCAAGCAGCATCCCTGGCTGTCAAGTTCTCCAAGAGCCAGGAAAGAAGTATTTTTCCGTTATTTTGGAGAAAAGTTTACTCTTGAAGGGAACAAATACTGAGCCTTGATCAGAGGTCTGTGCCCATGCTTTGCTCCCATCCAGGCTGAAATGAATCCAGAGAGAAGCTGGCAAAATCAACAGGGAGCCAGTCTCAGCCTGGACAGGGGTCAGCTGGACACAGAGAGGTTTTAGCACTGCAATTACATACCCCTCTACACTGACTTTGCAAGAAAAGAGTATCAGCTCTCCAGACACACAAAGCTGAAGTGCAAAATATTCTTTTGATTTGAAAGTAGGCACACAAAAGGGTTTTTCCTCATAAACCGCCACGCAAACCTTTTCCCTTTTCCCCGCCAACCTTTCTCTGCATCTGATTCCACATCTGTTTGCCCTGAGTGGAAAACACTGGTGAGTTTAAATGGCATGAGTCAACTCCCATAACCAAGAAGGGCACAGCCTAGACCACCAAATCACAGCTTATGAGTCTTGCCTAGCATATTCTGAGATAAAAGATCTCAGTTTTATTCATACAGAGCCAAACCCTGCTGATACCTAATTTTGCTTCTATTACCTCATTAATAACCTACAGACATTTGCAGCTTACACCTCTTTATGTCTGCATTGTGGTTGTCATACTCAGGCACGAGGGCTATTTCTTGTTGTATTTGTTTTGGGTTTAATTCCCAATTCGAGTCTATGCCTCTGCCACCTTTGCAGGGCTGGGCTCAATTAACCCTTTTGTGTTCTCTTTGCAAGGAGCTGAAGCAGCCGACAAGCAATTCACAGTCTTTTAACTGGTATTAATGTATTCATGTGAAAATATTCATTGACAGCTTTATGTAGCGTGGCAATCACTAAAAGTGGGATTTAAAGTAGAAAAGTGGCATTTAGTAGTTGAGTGTAAAGGCATGTTCACGTGTCAGTTAATTGCAAACATGTTTAACGTGTGTATTTGCAGCTAAAAACAAATCTATATTTTCAACAAATACTTTTCATATTGGTCAGACTGGCAAAACCAAAACCAAGTTAAAGTAATTTGACCTTGTCAGGTAAAAAAAAAAAAAAGGTTTTAAATGAGGGATAAAAACTGTTTACAAGTTTTTAACTGTTAAATATTTCTTTTCTTCTTGTATCTTGCCAATATCAATAAAGAAACAACATGTATAAATATATATAAACAGACACTTGGCATAAGAACACATTTCATGAAATATGAGTAATAGAGCAGGAAAATTCAAAGTATATTTCTTTTTTTACTGTACTGAATGGACAGGTTACCGTACAGAACACATCATGTGCAGATGGATGAAAACACAAAGTACATGCAGGATATGTAGGATGTGAACAGGGTGTTCATTTCCAGGTAGAAATGCAAACATTTTGGTTCATTTCAGATCTCACTTACACTACACTAGCTGGTGTCATTTCATTGACTCCCATGTATTTGGACTTCAGTCCAGCAAAGCACTTAAACACATGCTTAGCTTTAAGCGCACAATAGTCCCCTTGAAGTCAAATTAGGCACATATTTACGTGCTTTGCTGGATCAGGGCCATACTACAGATTTACACAGATGTAAGTGAGCTCAGATGAGCTCAAGCCACAATGTTTGTGTCCAGATTCAAATCCAATTGGCAAATGCTTTCAAAAGCCGGAGGTATTTGGATTAGGGGTTTTGGTCCAAGCCAATCTGTAACTTTAGTACCTGAACCCGCATTTCTTGTGCGCCCAAGACTCCCATCGGCATTAGTGGAAGCTTTGGAGGCACAAGAAGTACAAGAGCAAGACCTCTGGGACTAAAGAGCCAATTTACTTAAACCCAAATTATAACATTTTTTAACCTTCAGATTAAACCAAACTCCCACCAGAGTTCAGCCCTCGCTCCATTACATTTCTCACCCAGCATTTGGATTTTTTGTTTATCGTATTACTATTGCTTTTGGCCAGCATTCACTTTATTATATAACATTAACCTAGGAAAAACTAATGGGCACCATCAAATAGCTGTTAACATAAAGCACTTATAAACAAGTGCCATTAGCGAACCAGCAGACAGCACAGGAACTCATTTATGTTACATCTGTTAACGTTGGATAAACACAGATTTACGGTTTTAAATGGCAAATGATGCCTCAGTCTGGTCAGAAATATATTTCCAGGTTTTTCGCAGACCTCACAGGTCCAGAAAATGGGCACCACTTGCTGAACCCCCAGCTATGGGTAAGCCCTCTAAGAGGTGCTAGAGCCCACAGTGACACACACGTGCAGGAACCATACTCTAACGTTGCCAGCTTGTTCACCTGGGGCATCAGAGGTGAAAATCCCCTTCACCAAGTCAAAAAAAAAAATCTTCAAAGCCTCAGGAACAGAAGTTATCACCTACCACTCTGCGGCTCTAGTGTGCTCTGCACGGATCAACAGGTTCCTGCTTCTGGTATTGCTCAGACCAGAGGTGGCTGCTGGCTCTGGGAAGCCCTGTGGTTCCCATAAATGTGGGAAACGCTACCACCGACATGGGAAATCCCACTGGCCCAGTGCGGAGGGCAGCACAAGAAGCTGGAGAGCCTTTCAGCAATTCCTGTCCTCTCCAGAGGATGCTCCTCAACAGCCTCCAACATGCAGCTCACCCTTGCTGTGGTCAGCAAAGCCTCCATGGGGCAGCACAGCCCGTCTCTGCTGGTTTTATCAGACACTCTGATAGGATTAGCACATCTTTTCTTGCTTATTAACCAAAACCAGAGCGAGATGGTGCTATTCCATCACCTCCACCACTGCAAAGAAACCAGGCAAAGCTCTCCCCACACACAGCACACTGTGAGCCTTCAAGAGACCAACAGTCTCTGAGCACCCTCAAAACCATCTCCCACCTCCCTTCCCACACAGTGCTGGCCAGGGCAGCAGGAAACTGAAGAAACGCACTGGCTTCTGCTGCTGGACGATGGTCACCTGAACCTGCAGCCAGAAGTTAATTATTTTTTCCCTTTTTTATATGTATTTCTCTACATCAAAGAAAGTACAAAGAATATGGCAGAATCATAGGGCTGGAAGAAGAAACAGCAGAAGTGCTGGCACTCAAGGTTGTAATAGGAAATAAAACCAGACATGGTATCCAACACCTACTCCCGTAACATTTTAACTGTGGATGGGGAGACTGCTGGGAACAGAGTGGTTTGTCGTTCCCCTGAGCTAATCTCCAACATGATCTAAAAAGCACACAGGGGAGGAAAAAAACCTCTTCCTCCTATTGCTTTGGGACTTTGTAACCAACACTGAAAAAAAGCAGCGCCTGTAGACACAATACTAAACAAGTGAAAACTTCACCCAAACAAAAAAAAAAAAAAAAGGAAGAAAATTAGGTATTTTTCAAGGAAACATCAGACCATTTCTTGTATCCTCTGCCCAAGTTCCAGGAGGAACAACATTTTGCTGATAGCAATTCTGGGATAGCACCTTGAGACTGTTGTTAATGCATGTATTTACACCCAGGAGATGGAAACACCCCCAGCTTCATCTGCAGGCAGTGCTGGGGGAAACCGAGGCAGCAAAGAAGCATCAGGACAGCTTGCCAAAGCCCAGAAGTCCCTGGCCCAAAACCATCACTAACTCAGCAGTACCTGAAATGGTGACTCCATAAACACACAACCTTACCTGGAGCAGAGTGTAAAACACTTCCCAGGAGGTCCTATGGGATGAACAGCAAAATACTTGACAGACAGAAACTTTCCTTCTGTCCAACACAGAACCTCCCTACTCATCAACTATCTTTGAAACAAGTCTAAAACAAAGGGCCCAATTTCCCCGTGACGTGGCACAGCTGAGCAGGTCCCTGCACAGCTGTGGGGAGGTGAAGAGCAGGAGGCGCACGACACACCCTCAAAATCTTTCTTTTCTCTTTGTACTGAGTGGTCTTCACCTCTGTATCTCCCACCACCCTTTGTCCCATCACATCTCAGGCCATCTGACATGTCAGGTGCACAAACACACTGTGTGAGCCTCTGAAAACCTGAGAAATCCTGATGCAATGATGGAAAGATATCAGCTGGACAGCCTGGGCACTTGAAAGGCTGCAGAGGACAACATTAGGTGGGACACAGTCCCAGCTCATTAGTGCATAATTATAAAAGCAGATGTCCTGCTCTTCCACATTGCTGGGTTTTCTTCCTTTAAAAAAAAAAATGTAACTTAGTTAACTGTCTTTCCTCACTCAAACACTCAGGAAGGCAGTAATGATATAATTCAAATCTAATTTTTGCTTCTTTTCAGCTGGTGTTGTGAATCTCAGCAGAGTTTTTTTAAGATATTATATAATTTTTCTAATAGTCACCAAGATCAGCATAGCTGTAGTACTGGAAAAATATCCTAAAAACTGATACTGGCACTGAGGGCTAGAAAACACAAGAGTGACTGATGGGTAGTCCTGATAATTCAGTATATCAGGAAGTAGAATGAGAGATGGATAGATAAAATAATGCTGTTATATAGCCATGAAAACAAGCCTATAAAGATATTCCCAGAAATTAAAGCCCAGGCTGTCTCACCGTGACTCTTTGCTCTGAAACAAATGATGCTCTTGGAAGAACGCAAATCCCAGGGACATCCAGAAATCCAAAAGGGAGAGAAAAACCATTATTTTAAAGAACTGAAAATATTTTCCACTTCCAAGTGTTAGAGACTAGAGAAAAACCTTGACAGAGTGAAGATTGCCCTGTATCTGCTTTCTCCCCATCCTGGACGGACCCCAGCAGGAACAGCCAGCAGAGCTGCACTGGGGCCAAAGCAGATTCTGCTCTCACACCAGTTTGACACCAGTTTAACTCCTGTGCTTTGGGGCTGCTCCTTTATCCTGCTAAGAGGAAAAAACCCTTCAAGCCAGTGCTGTCTGTGTGGCTCCTGCAGCTGACAGGAGCTGTGGCTGGGCAGGCTGGGGAAAGGTCTGTATACTCCTGCTCCTGCCCCTCTGATGGTCAGGGGAAAGATATCTTGGAGAAGAAAGGGATAAGAAGCTCCAAGAGCGAGAGAGTTTGGCTGAAAACCCTACCAGTAAAACACATATTCTCTTGCTAACCTCCTGCAGAATACGTCTTCAAGCTATTGGCAGATTTGAACATACATAAAATACCTTTTGCTAATATATTTTCTGTATCAAGATGATCCAGACAATTTCTGAAATTAAGTAGCTTCTTCCAGCGAAACACGTATTCACCGTGTACTCCCATTAACTCAGTCCAGTGTCCAAATACAGCAGCAGAGGTTAATACTTGGACATAGCTGTTTTTCTAGCCATTCATATCACTTTTATTTCCTTTCCTCTTTGTTCTTTCCTTAACCTCTTTTTTACTGCTGTTAAATTCCTTGCTTTCATTTTTGCAGGAGTTCAGCCTTCCAGCCCGCTCTCCGATGCTGTTAGACATCAGCTCAGGCTAGACTTATTGCTTCTGATATGTCACTCCACAGGCAGGGAGCCTAAAGCAACACTGCTCCCTCCAGCCCTTGCGGGCTTCAGCTGGATCCTCACCGACCCGCAGAGCTATTTCTGCAGAACACGAACACAGAGGAAATATGTGGACCTGAAGAGTAAGCCCAACACCCAAATTCATACTGAGCCTCTGAAACGAGAGACTAAGCAGGAGGTCAGGATGCACAGAGGTGATTTAGACATGTTAGCTTGCTGAGGTCATGCACATATATATATACAAATGTATGTGTGCGTGTATATATATATATGTATGTATGTATGTTGTCCTGAATTATTCCTGCCCAGAAAGGAGCTGATTTTGTTTGCAACCTTCTGCTTGGGGGTCTGACAGCAATCCATCCGGCATGTCCCATCTCCCAGTACTCTTCTCCCAACATCCCTGACCTACTGTCCGGTCACTTCCACCTTATTTCCAGTGCTGCCTTTGCTGCTGACAGCGAGAGACAGCCCTTCCTTCCAAGGAATACAGAAGGTTGGCAGGATGAGTTTGGTGGTTACTGGCTGTTGTATATACAAGGTGCATAAACAAAGTGGGTAAAAAGATATCAAATATTTTCTCATTCTCCCTGCTCTGTGTCACCAGGAGGGGCAGCCTTTTGAAAAGGAAATACAGCCACTGAAATCAATATTTCATTTTTTTTTCTCTAGTTTCTTCACCTTTTTTTTTCCTTTCCCACAGTGGTCTCTGCATTCCCTTTTCTCATTCAAGCTGCATAAATACTGAGCACTGATGAGATCTAAATTCTGTGTAAAACCCCAGAAAGGGCTTTTAAGGTTATATCTGTGTCCTCAGACCAGTTATAACTGGAAGAAGAAACGTCTGTGATTTCGTGTCTAATAAACAAACCGCCAAGGTCAAGATGGCATCTTCTCCCATATCCATAACCACTTCCCTCAACATTTTGAGCTGTTGAATGTATCAGCAGTACTCCCTCTAATGCCCAGCCACGTTTAATTTCCCTTCTATAAACGACTTCCCAAAGAGAAGTGGGTGTGAATTATTACATTGTAAAATAGATTTTTAAAAGATGAGCCATGCCAAGCGTAAAATAGTTATTTGTGTGAGGAGCAAACATAATGGAGTTTTATCTTATAAATTCCATCTGAGGAATTCTGGATCTAGATTTACACACACATATTTTGGCCAAAAGGCTAAGGGACAAGGGATTTTAATAGCCTGCTTTAGAAGATGAGCCTTGAGATTGTGACGATCACCTCACCTGTAAAAAATCAAGGCTCTTCAACGTATTCCAAATTAGAAATGCTTCACACTCCAAAATTAAGTGTATGTTTCTCATCCCTGGACCTGGGTCAAGCTATTCCTTTGTCTTTAAAGAATTATTCCTTCCAAGGGATACCCAGCCGTGCTAAGCTCAACGTTCAGCTTTCCATAGCAGAGCTGATTGCTGCTGCCATGTTCTGATCAGGGGTCTGATCCAAAAGTCAAACATTTTGGGAACCAGGAGTGTGTGGCACTGCTTCCCACAGCAGGTCCAAATGCTGTGCACAAAGCTGTAGC
Source organism: Cephalopterus ornatus (assembly GCA_013396775.1). NCBI lineage: Eukaryota > Metazoa > Chordata > Aves > Passeriformes > Cotingidae > Cephalopterus > Cephalopterus ornatus. The sequence continues at coordinate 10,410 of VZRE01012911.1, read as the reverse complement.
ACTCTGTCTTCTAACGTTTCTCCCTATTTACAAAACATTATATGTAAAACCCTTACCCCGGTAACAGAATTGCAATTAGAAGTTAAGAAATTGCTAAATAAAGCCCATTTTACTGCTTAACTTCGAGGAAAACCATAAAATTATCAGTCCTCTCTTTCCTCAATATATTTCCTTCGCAGTTTGCGATGCTCCGTGGGGTATTTCGCTATGTGAACTCCGTGACGGTTTGGCTCCAAATTATCCGAACATAAAACTGAGCTTATGAAGCCTTGCTCAGAGCTTGTGTGGACCCTTTTTGTTGGCACAGACTTAAAAAGAATCTTAATAAACCTTATAGGCATGAGGGACTTTCTGGTTGCTGGCACTTGCCAGCCACACTGCTCAGGTCCCTCTTGCAGCGCCCGCGTGGAAAGCGGGCTGGAACCACAACCCGGGGATTTTATAGGGCTGGATTACCTGCCCGTGTTGCCTTCTTCCTTCCCTGGGAATCTCTGAGCTATTTTCTTTGAAAGCAAGCAGGTGATGCTGCAAGGACACTCATAGCTTAATGCAGCTTGATCACCCAAGATTAATGGACATGGCCAAAAATAATAGGGTCGGCTAAAATGGAGCCAGGAGGACCATTTCCTTGCAGGGGGAAAGGTCTGATGGGATTAAAGCTGAAGCACGTCCACCCATGTGCAAGTGGAAAGCCTAGCACTCTGCAGTCTCGACTCCATGGATTTTCCTTAAAGCATCCGTTCCTCCTTGGGATTTTATTACCGCCTCCAATGATGCTGTAATTGCTCTTGTAGGGCAGCAGGCCCGAGGTTTAATCTGCATTTCTCAGGGCCTAAGATCTGTGCGGGCTGCCCATGTTTGCACAGAGCTCGGCACAACAGGCATCCAGTCCTGGTTGCGTTCTGTGGTCGCTGTTTTAATTCAAGTCATAATAAATAATAATGTCAGGATGGAAATAAATCTCCTATGTTTGGTCCACAGCTGATCCTTCAGCTTGGTGCGTGGTGAAAGCCCCAGCTGGGAAGCTTTGCTGCATCCCATCCTGGGTCTGACTCTGTACCACCCCTTCTGGCCCAGTTTCAGTTCAGTTTTCACTCAGGGCACTGGTTCAGTACAGATAATTTTACCTTTTCTTTCATTCTGAGCCTGGTCACTGATATGACAGATACTGCACAGGTTTATTCCCTCAGACCTCTCTGTTCTGCATCGTCTGGAGCGACCTAGTGCATAATTTCTTCATTTCTTAGTTACCTTGGCTTTATCAGGAAGCCCAAACTCTTGGATAGTAATTATTCAGGCAGAGCATAACTGCTTAATAGCACTTAGGCAGCCAGTGACTACTGAAACATTGCTTACTGTATGAACTGAAAGAATCAGGACAAATATCTCATACTATTTATCTTTTACAATTAACAAGTTTTCATTATTGCTGTAAATTATCATTATCATGACACAGTAACAACAAAACAGCAAATGTATACAGCTGTGCTGCTAACTCAGATGCAGCTGACATCCCTTTGCTTTTCCATGTTATGTATTCTTAGACCACTGCTCCATGCCAGTCCCTGCAGCCAAAAATACATCAAGAGCCTAAAAAAAGTAAAATAGAAACATCACTTCAAAATTATTTCAAACAACATATTTCCTTTTCTTCCTTTATAGAGAGCCACAAAGAGAATGGGAAAGATTAAAACTCACCAAAAGCATTGCTTAATTCCTCACCAAGGTGCAAGTAAATAAAATGTGACACAGTAAGTTCAAATCACGAAGAGTTTTCAAGAGGGGAAGGTTAATCATTTCTGTCAAACATTGGAAATGTTAAATGGTTTTTAAATCAAAAATATAGGCACTGCCAGTGACTCAAGCTGTGCTTTAGACATGTTTGGGGTGATTTTTTCCAGTGGTCAGTGCTTGTCCCTCACATATCTTCTGTTTGTCTGAGATGAAATCGAGAGGCAATAAATGGAGAGCTTACCAGAGGCACCAGGTATTTCAGCAGCAAAGCTATTTGTTCAGAAGGTACAAATTCAGGCTGTTGGGAAAAACCACAGACTTTGGGATGTAGAGCCCTGCAGTGTAAGCCAGGGGTGCTGGACCCCTCCTGCACCTCCCAAGTGCCCCCAGAAGTCCTCAGCCCACAGGAGAGAGGGAGAGCAGGGGGAACGGGTGGGGCACGGTGGGAAACAAGTACTCAAAGTCACTGCAGTCCCCCCATCAGCAGTGTTCATGTTTCATTGTAATGGCTAAAATGGCTCTTAAATGAGGTCAGATTATAGGGCCAACCTAATTCACTTACACTGATGTAAATCCAGGTATCTGTTACAGAGGCACATGTTGGGGCTCACTGCAGAGCAAAAGCTGCTGATAACCCCTCAGCCCCCGAGGATGGAGGGGAGCAGATTCCTCCTGGCCAGACCCAATCCAAAGCCCATTGAAGTCAGTACAAGCTCCTTCAGCTCCAGTGGGTTTGGGATAAGGCCCGCAGTGAGCTCTGAGCCAGCTCTGCTGCCAAAACGCAAAATCCTTTTCCATTGGCTTTGCCAGTTTGGTGTTAATACATGTGTGAAGGATTTTGGGGGGTGGGGGGGGGAGTTTTTGAGGGTTTGTTTTTTTTTAAACTAAGGAATGATTTCACCCTTGCCAGCACGTGGACTTTGTGCAAAAGAACAGGAGAGGAGGCGGGAGATCTTTTCCTGAAGCCGTCAGCTCCCTGCTGCAGCATCCCAGCAGAGTGCGGATGTGTCCACGGCAGGGACCCCAAGGTCCCTAAGCCCACGTTTGTCCCCTCTCTCTGCTGCAGAAGGGCAAGTCTGGAGTCATGGGTGGGCATCAGTACAGAGCCTCACTCTCCAAACACAGCTGAAACAAGATGTGGCTTGATAACACATGGGATGTAGGAGGCAAAACACCCCTTAGACACAGGTGAGCCTCCCATCCCAGTATAACAGGACCTGCTGCAAGCTGGGATCATTTTTATCCCCTTTTCCCTAAGAAGCATGCCCTGAACCATCCTCCGGTTTTCTCTGCCATTCAGCTCTCTCCCCACCGCCAAGATTTTTGTTGCACATGTCCCATACAAGATGCTGTTGCCCCTTTGGCTTTCCAGGGGAAGGGCTCTGCCTTCCTGTGGCTTTCAGAGCATGTAGCCCAGCCGGTCTTGGAATTAGACTGGGGCTTTTACAGCCTGCCACAGTATAAACAGTTTCAGTAGGGTACATGTTATACGGTAAGATCATCCGAAACCAAACATTTTCCCACTGCACACAATAAACATCCATAATAAATTGCATTATACAAAATATATTTATGGCTAATTTTTTAATTTAAACCACCTGGGAAATTTTTGTTAGACTGGTTGATATGAAGGTCTCAGTATTCTGGTAATCTAATGATATCTAATAGACAAAATAGTATGATGTTACAGCAGTCTCAAAGCTTTCATTTTCTGTATCCCTCTCAGAGATCAAACTGGCAGCCCTCATATTTTTTGAAATTTTATACATAATTGGTGATGCAATTGCCAAAAATAACCTATTCATAGAAGTCTTGCTCTTCTGGTTTCTAACTTACTGTAATCACGAAACAGAGCAGTGCAGTGCTTTGCAATGGAATATGGGTTTGGGTCAGGGAGCAAGGGCTACGGTTGTGTGGCAGTTTCCATTCTGTGGATTATTTTACAGGCAATTTAAATTTAGTTTGGAGCTTAAACAGGGCTAAAATGTAGTGCACCCATTCAGACATATAAGCAATTCTTCAGGAAAGGAATAAAGCTGTAACTTGGGTATATTTCTTTTCCTGAACTGAAATTTTGCTCCAATATAAGATTTTCTAAACAAAAGCTATTGGTGTCAAAGGAGACAGAGAGTTTCTGTTGCATAAATTAAGCCCAGACCTGTAATCCTTCCACCATAAAACTCACATGCTCATCAGAGATCAGCCAAGATTTCCAAAAAGACTCGAGATCATCACAGATCTTGTTAAGCCAGGCTCTCTCTAGTCAATACAAATCCCAGCTCAAACCGTGCTGCGTATCTGCAACGAGCACTGGCAGCTTGGTAGTTGCTGGACTCATTTTAAAGTGCAGCCCACAGCTTTAGGTACTTCCTTGCCTCCTGTTGTTCCTGGGACTTGGAGGCCATGTGGTACATTTCAGCCTTAACTCTGAATTTCCTTTATTCGGAGATCAAACTTTGACACTCCCTTAAGGTAGTGGGGGTCATGTCGTTGTGTATATCCTACTTAAAAAGATAATGCTTCACTGAAACAGGCCACGGTATTAAACCCTGAAATAAAACGAATTGTATTTCACTTCCCAACTCTTATTGCTGGATTAACTCGTGTTTCTTTCTCTTTATTACATATTTAGCACCAAATACAATATTCATTGCAGGCTAGCTTCCCTCCTCCTACATGTATCCGTGGCTGCCCTTTCTTCCAGCAGCACTGGAGAAGGCAATGCCTCGGCATAGCCTGGAAATGCAAAAAAAAGGGAGGGAACATAAAGTCAATGAAAGATCAGGCAGGGTTACTTTGTACCCTGAGCATTTTGAGTTTTTTATTTTAGACGGCAATGCAAAGAGCCAGAGTCCTGGAGACAACAACATCCACTCCTTCTTAGCGTCTCCATCCCCTTTCCCACCTTGGCATTTATCCGCCAGCAAACACCCCTATCCAGCAGCCCCTGCAGCAAGGGCGGCCTGGAGGTGCTTCCTGATACTCATTAGCCCATATCATGATCTACACTGGTCTGGTCTGGTTCCTGCTCTGGGTGTTAAGAACTGCAGCAGTGACCAGTGGCACGTGGCAGGAACCCACTGGAAACCCATCACAGAGCAGTGATCGAACCTGTGACCCCAGACCCCCTTCTTTGTACCCAAACCTCAGCACTGACACCCTATTCCTGCTTCCCATCTTTGTTAAACCCGTCACTGCCTTTGCCCTCAAACCCATGGGCGGGCACTCCTCAGCCTCAGGCCTTCACAGGCTCCGAGGATGCCTGTGATCCAGGTAAGCAGTGCTAAGGATGGAAAAGACCTTGGAGCCAGACGCTGGTTCTGCGTTGTCTGAGTTGAGCCCGGGTTTTTTTAATAGCCATTTAGTTTTTAAGTGCATTCCTGTGATCCCAGCCTTGAGCTTATGTCTCCATATGAAACGGCACTGCTTTAACTAGGTGCATAGATTATAAAACCAGGAAGAGGGGTCTGGTCTGCCCCTCTGTACAACACAGGCTACAGGAATTCCCTAAATTAATTCCTGTTTGGATTAGCTCATATCTTTTTGGAAAAACAGCCAACCTTAATTAAGACAAAGGAATTCCAGTGATGCTGAAATCCACCCAGATCTCAGTAAATTGTTCTACTGGTTAAATACCTTCACTACTTAAAATATAAACTGTATTTCTAATCTGCATTTGTCCAGTTCTAGCTCTGTCTACTGAATAATACGACACTTGCATCTGCTAGTTCTAAAACCATGTGGGATTAAACCTCTCTGCCTAACTAAACTGAAATGATGTAAAACTGATTGTATTAAATTACAGCAAAAGAACACCGGCTTGCTCCAAAAATGACAGCAAACCTAGTTAAATTTAAATAAACAAATATTATGAATTCTTGGTTGGAAACCTAAGTGTCTGTACAAGCCCTTCCAAAGCTAAAGTACATTTGTTTAAAGAGTGGTTTACTGCAAAGCAAGGCAATTTCTGCCGACAAGGTTTCATTAGCTGACATTTATAAAACTCCATCTGCTTCCCCACTGCCCTTTCTTCATCTACCCTGGGCTGGGGCAACCACCAACACTTTCTTTCATCCACCACATACCTGTGCTGAGAGAAAATTCATCCCACTTTCTCCTTCAGCAACTTAGAAAGCTTTTTCAGGGAGCTGTGCTGCCCAGGACTGCCACAAATACCTTCTCTGTCCACACACCTCGACTGACATGTGAAGGCAATAAATATTTTACAATGAATACTCCCACCACGGAAGCACACAATTAGTGCATTTGGGCAGCATCCCAGGGAACAACATACCCCTGCAATATATATATATATATATATACAGGCTGCTATATCTCAACCCTGTGTTCCCTACGTGCATCCACAATGTTTCAGAGCCCGTGTGGATGTACAGATCTTGGTGCCAGGACTACAAGCACCCCAGGAGCCCATGCACACCACCATCTCTCTCCAAACCATACACTGTACATACATTAATTGCAATTACAAATATCAAATGGATTTACCTGCTTTTCTTTCTGTATGTGCACACATAGATATAGGAATCATAAATATCTATATACATACACACACACATATATCTCTGTGGCATAAGCAGAAAAGTATGTTGTGAACAGACACGTATGCCCACATATCCAGCAAGCACAGCCACATCCACACTTACGTGCACTTAAATAAGTAGGTGAATAGGTGAATATGAACACTAATAGCCATTTATGGCAACAACAATGAAAGCTGTCCCTGGAGCCCGCCTAGGGTACGGCAGCCAAAATGATTGAGTATGTACAGGGCACTGCTGCAGCAATGGCACTCACATGGGCCTCCTTTTAGAAATGATTAATATTTAACTGACTTGGTGAACCTGGCTTTGGTTTTAGTTATGATTAGATAACAGGGTGCACAGAGCTGTCCCACTAAGGACATGGCGGGATGTCCGAGCAGCTTCCACTCGTGCTTCCCGAGACAGAAAGTGAGAAGGGGAGAGAGGGAGAGATATGAGACAGTAAAAAAAAAACCCACCCGTGCTCAGCTCCGTTTGTGTTTGTTTGGAAAGAAAAGGGGGGAAAGCAGCCTGAGAGGCCAGTGTAATAAGATGCTGTAGCTTTCATGAAAGAGGTGAAATAATTTTAAACACAGACACACAATGAGTTTATTTATTTAGAAAGTTGTTAAATAGAGTCTGGGAATTCAAATATTCAATGTTGACATTGTACAGAGCTGGCAGCGAGCCAGCCCCGGCTCTCCAGAGGGACCCAATGGCCACGGCGCCCAGGCCCTCGCCCCTCCCAGCCCACTAACTAGGTAAAAGCCATTAGTTATACCCACAAGCAATATCTGAATCCGAGTCAAATAATGTTGCCTCAGCCAGCCAACTTCAAAGGCGTGTAAGTGTGTTTGGCTTTTTAGTGCTGGAACTGCAGCAATATGTCACACTTTTGAAAGAGTTTTGTAAACAGTTCCTTCCCCTTTGTAGAAACATTTCTTAAGTTTCTTGTACCCCATGTAAACAGCGTTAATTAACAAGGGTTACATTTTTCATTTACAAGCAGGGCTGTATTAATAACGAGCCCTCCTTTCGGACCGTCCTTTTCCTTTGTGTCCTTTCTCTGCCCAGCACCCCGGTGTGGCCGGGGAGCAGCCAGGAGGCACAGCAGAGCTCAGCCCCGGGCTCAGCTCTGAGCGGCGTCACCTACTGCAGCACCACAAAATTGATCCCAAATTCAGTTGGTCCTGAGTAAGAGACAGTGGGAGAAAGACGGAAAGTGGGGAGAGAGGAAAGGGAAGAAGAGGAAGGAGGGAAGGAGGAGAGGAGAGAAAGAGGAAAGAAAAAGAAAAAGAAAAAGAAAAAGAAAAAGAAAAAGAAAAAGAAAAAGAAAAAGAAAAAGAAAAAGAAAAAGAGAAAGAAAAAGAAAAAGAAAAAGAAGGAAAAAGAAAAAGCAAAAAGAAAAAGAAAGGAAAAGAGGAGAAAGAAAAAAAGAAGAAAGAGAAAAAGGGAGAGAAATGAGAGAAGTAAAGAAAGAGAGAGGAGGAGAGAAGGAAGGGCAGAAAGAGGGAGTGAAAAGCCACACGCACACTCTCCGCCCTGAAAAGGGTTAATGAAGCGCCTGGTGAAAATGTGCCCGGCATATAATGGGATTGTCTGGCCCGTCCCCGCAGCCTCCCGTGCCCG
>VZRE01012910.1:0-40170 GCA_013396775.1 Cephalopterus ornatus | reverse complement strand
TTTTTGACATACTCAAGAAACTAAATTTAAGTTTTCTTTCTTTAAACTCAACAATCTAATGCTTACCTACTGCATAAGTAAAAGACTAAAAAAAGTTATGAGCTAATGTGGAGTTATAAGGAAAAAAATATGGAGAAGCCACATAGTTTCAATGACTTTTTGTACTAAAAATTTCCGTAGAACATCTTAAGTATTTTGGCTGGACAATTAGATCTGTTATTATGAAATGTTATTTGAATGGCATAGTCAGTGGGCACCTGAGGTTATTTTAATGCAGACTAAGCTTGCACCATCTGTCCTGCCCTTTAATTAAGATGCAATACTGCCATAATTCAGAACCGCATAGTAAAATTCAATAATAAGTAATTAAAATGCATGTGTATGTTCATCATTTATTGCTGTATTCACCTGTTATATTTTTGGGGAAAAAAAAAAAACAGCAGGTAGAGTTTTGTTGTTTTTTTCTACTCCCACATCACTTTTTTCACCAGTTCAATACATTCTTTTGTGAAGCCAATGGACTTACAACAGCTTGTATCAACTGTCCACCTGATCTGTAGAATGGATTCTCATCTATTTCTTATTTAAGTAAAATAGGACAAATGTTTACAAAGTTGTTTATATAACTTAGGGATTTTTCATTATTTTAAAGTTTCTTTTGGAAAATCTTAAATTTTGCTCCCATCCAAAGGGTTATGTGTTCTGTTTTAGAAATATAACATCAAGGAATGCTTTATTTAACTTTTAATAAAATTATTATTAATTTTACCCAGTCCTGTTGCTATGAAGACAGTCTGACAATATTGGGAAGAACAGCCCCCTCTGAGTATAATGTGTACACTGCAGAATAAGAATCTCTCCTTCTGTTTCTTTCAGTTTAAATAACCATATTGCCACAATTGTCCATGTCATTCTACTTTTATTTGCTCAGAATTCCAAACTAAAATAATTATCTACTTTGCTGTGATATTTGTCTTTCTTTTTAACAGGTACATAATGAATAATTTGATTTTCAAGGCTAAGAGAATAGATAATTAAATTAAATTATTTCCCCAGAAGCCATGTAAATGAATCCCACATCTTGCTTTCCAAAGTATATGTATTTGGTTAGAAAAATATTTAGTCTTTCCTTTTAGGGACTTTTCTTTTTTCTGCCTTTTTGTGTAATTGCTTGTTTCTTAATATTTCACCGTAGCAATTTCTTGCTAGAGATAGGTAATTGCATTACGATATTGTATATGTGTATAGAGTGAAAATTAGGGGAATGCTGTACACTTCCAACCTATTGAAAAGGTCAAGACTGATATGATTGTATCATGTTAGTTCAGTTCACTTGAGGAAAATGAAAACATTAGTGCCTTATATTATATTCTCAGAAAGCAGAAGACGGAGTATTTTTCTACTGAGCTCCAGAATCTAAATAAAATTAAACTTAACATTTATCTTACTATTTTAATTAATTGCTTATTGTCATAATACATATTATATATAAAATATGTAAGTAACTTCATTATTCTAACTATTACTTCTTAATACTCTTAAAAATAAATTTTCTAATATTCTCAGCAGGAAATTCCATCACGAGTTATGTCTAAGGACTAGACATTAAAATAAAAATTTGTTATTATTCTTGCTGAAATGAGTATTTTCAAGACACATGAATGATATTTGTAACATGATTTTAGTATGATGTTGATGGTCATGGAAACTTCTATGCTAACTGTCTATGCATCTACGTCAGGACACAGAATTGGCCCATAGGTAAAAAGATGGGAAAAGGAGTAGCTCTCTTCTCCCTTTATCCTAAGCTGTGGAGATCCAGATTTAACTGAAAACATCAATAAATTAAGAAGAATCAAGTTCACATGTGTGTTCCTAAAGTTTAAGAAGAAAGTAAATCTGCTTTTTCTGAACAAAACAAAAGCCCTTTGTCTGTCTTAACAGGTCTGTAATTGCCCCATCACCTAAATAGAGAACCCAGTGTCAGTGAGGCAAGTAAGAGGTAACATATGGAAGTCTGCCAGCCTACTGAGATATCTGCACGGTATCTCAGATGGTACTGGATCTCAAAAGTCAAGCTATCATCTCCGAACACACTTTCAGACAGATGACATTCTTTACTTTTTTCTTCATCCCTAAAGAGTGGTAAAACTGCTTTGCCTGCAGATACTTTTAAACTATTCACTTTAATTTCTCCTTTAATGAGCAAACTAGAATTTGAAAGTACCAGAAGTGACATTTCTAAAAATTTCTGCAGTAGGCCTTACAGCAACCCTAATTCTGCCAATTCAAAGACCCTTAATTGTCCAATTTGTAACTAGCAATAGTAATAAAAACAGTTGTTTTGTTTTTCACAGCATGGATTCCCAAAATATAGTTCAATTATCATCCTTTCAATACCATCGATTCAAAACTTTAAAAAAGTAGAAGACTCTATTATAAGATTTACACCTGAGTTTATCCCTCTGCAGGTACCTCTGACAAAGTATGGCAGGACTTTCATTACTCCTAGCTAACATTTAGTTTTCCTTGTCTTCCACGTAGGTCTACAACGTGAAAAATGGAAATCTCTGTCTTAGCAAGTCAGTATACTGCTCATTCGCAAAGTAAAGAGCTTTCCCAGGGTTTAAGAACTTTGACACAAAATTAGAGCACACACTAGGAAAACTTCTTGGTTTGGTAGGCATTCCATAAAACCATGAAAATGGGTCCGAGTAAAAGATCCTGAGAAAATCATATATAGCTGAAGCGTATGCAAAAGATAAGTGGTGGGAACAAACGGAGCCAGTTTGCACCTGCAGTTCAGTTAATTAGAACCAAAAAGGAGTGTTTTGACCTTGACTGGTGTTTTGACAAAGAGAGCGCTGTGTTCTCAAAGGGGAAAACTGCTTGATAGCATGCATGGGTTACCGTGACTTCTGAAGATATCAACCAGTACAAAGAATACCGTTTTGAATTCTTCTGTTCAAGTAAGTTCTTTGTGCACTTAACTCTTTTCTTTATGTCTCTGTCGTGTTTTACGCCTTTCTGACATCCAGTCATGCTGATCAGTAAAAACTTTTCATTAAGGAAATTGCCCATAGAGTGCAAATGAACCACTAAATTAATTTTAAAGTTCAGCCTTGCCAACTATAATTCTTTCCAGGCCTTCTGTGAAGACATTTAACAGATACACTGGACTCTGTTCAAATGCCTCAACAGAGTTGTCCAGGGAGATGAGTGATACCTTAGCAAATATTGGCTGTCCTCCAGCTAATACCGTCCTCCAGTAATGTTGGTCTCCTGAGTGTCATATCTGCCATCTCTGTGGATCTCTAACATATCCTGATGCCTCTTAAAAGGTATTGTCAGTTATCTATGGACAACTGACTAAGTGACTTGACCCTCACATAACGTTTGTTCTGTGAGTTCCATTGATCTCTACTGATGACAATGGAAGCAGACATCTAAATTTAAATGTCGCAGTCTTGAAATTAATCTTAGTCCTGTCATCCAAAGAACTCCTGAATATAATAATGAATCCTGAGTCTATGGTTTAAATGAATGAGATTTAGAACTTTCAAAGACATTTTGTATTGTCACTGCAATTGTGGCAGTATTGCTTCATTCACCTATTTCATAAAATTGAAGAAATATGCCAGTGAAGAAGATGAAAAATCAGGAATGCCATTGTATGATTGGTAAAAAAATCTCTCTCCATCTTTCTTATAAGATCCCTTTAATTATTGGAAGGTCACAATAAAGTCTCCCAAGAGTCTTGTCTTGTGCTGGAGTAACAGACCCAACTCTCAAAGTGTTTCTTCATAGGACAGGTGTTCCAGGCCTCTGATCATCTTCCTGGCTCACCTTAACGTGCTTTTAACCCAGCCCTACTCTAACGTGCTTTCCTGTATTGGTGGCCCCAGAGCTGTGTAGTCTTACAAGAGTGAAGTAGAGGGAAAGAATCACCTCCCTTGGCCTACTGGCCACATTTCTTTTGATGTACTGCAGGATACAATTGGCTTTCTGGGAAGTGAGTGCACACTGATGGATCATGTGCAGCTTTTCATTCACCAGCACCCCCAAGTCATTTTTGGCAGGGCTGCTCTCAATCCATTTATTCCCCAGTTGTTGAGCTTCATGAGGTTTACATGGGCCCACTCCTCGAGTCTGTTAAGGTCCGTCTGGATGGCATCCTGTCCCTCCAGAGCATCAACTGCACCATCTGCAAACTTGCTGAGGGTGCACTCGATCGCACTGCACATGTCATTGATGAAGGTCTTAAATAGTATTGATCCCTGTATAGAGTGTGGAGGTGCACCACTCGTTACTGTTTACTCTCTAGTTCTTATTAAAAAAAAAGAAACAAAAAACCAAACCAACAAACAAAAACAACAACAAAAAAAACAAAACAGGAAATGTTTGCTCTCTATAATATTAAAATAACATTATAGAATGGTAGAGTCATATGATGGCTTGCATTGGAAGGGACCTTAAAGATCATTTAGTTCCAAACCCCCTACCATGGGCAGCAATACCTTCCACTAGACCAGGTTGCTCAAAACTCCATCCAACCCGGCCTTCATATTAAGGTATTTCTCTGTGGGCTTTGGTAGTACAACACGAATTTCCTTCTGTCTTAATTATCGGTTATAAGCCAGCTAAAGCTAGCAAAAACTGCCATTATTTTAATAACCATTTAAGCTCAAATTTAAACCTAGTACAGAGAAGCATGATAGTTAACGAAGCCTTTGTCAGAAAACAGATTAAAATACCAAAATTAGTTAGAAATATCAGGTCTGTATTGCTAAATTATTGCAATTTCGGCACTGCATTTAGTAACTGCTTTAAGTGTCGTTTTGCTTGATTGAAAAGGAGAACTTGAACACAATTGTCTTTTCTCTAGTTCCAGAGTGCTAATGGCTCTGTGTTGGGCTGTGCTTTACTAAATGAACAAGTGGACGATAAGCCAAAATAAAATCCTATAAAGTAAATATTATGGATTTATTCCTATTCTTTATTAGTAATTTAATAATTTTACTTAATAATTAATTTATAAATTTAGGGGGGTTGTTTCTGAAAACTGTAATTATTTGGAGAATTTCAATAGAAAAAGGGAGGAATTGTTATACTCATCCCCTTGCCAATCCTTCTGATAAAAATCATTGCTGTCACAAAGAAAGTTGCCATGAATTTGGAGCCAGAGACAGAAACAAAAAGGAAAAAGAAATTACTATTCATCTTTGTTGTCCATCAAAAAAAAAAAAAACTCTTCAGACAACACCAGTAGGATTGCAGGATTGTGATCCAGACTTTTCTGAGTTCTTAAAAGGGCTATTCTGTTTCTCACATCATACTGCTTAAGACCTATTTTTAGCTTTCTTGTACATAAAACTGATTTGCACGTATTTTAACAGAGTTTGTATGATACTCTAGTACCTTCCCCTACAAACATGACTACTGTAAATAGGAATAGGATACTTTAAAACAAAAGCATGTTTTGAAAGTGTAAATAAAAATTTATCTGATTGTTCTAGCAATTTGAATTTCTCTGTTACTGACATTAGTTTATGATCTTGAATAATCCTAGTCTACAGTTACATTGTTAGAGAGCTTGGAATCTGGAAATTCGCTTAATTTTTATATAAAACCAGTGTAAGTGTAACATGATTAGTCCATACTTATCCAGTTAAAAATTATTAAATCTTGAAGACTAAGCAAGTTCAGCATAAGTGCTTCTTTGAATTACCAGAAAGATTATTTTAAAGTCTCAAAAATAATGTAAGGAAATAGATAGTAATAGTAATTTTAGATGATACTGTCCATTGTCTCTAAAACCCCTGATATTAGCTCAGTTGGTTAGAGCATGGTGCTACTAAAACCAAGGTTGTGGGTTCAACCCTTTACATAAACGCCATTCACTTAAGAGTTGGACTAAATGATCCTTGTGGGTTCCTTCCTTCCAATTTAGAATATTTTGTGATTCTGTAAACTCACTGTTTCTTAAATCATCCTTTTAAATAACCTAAACATCAAATCCCTAATAAATACCGTGCTTAGGCACAGATGAAGGTAACAACCCAACATTGAGGGATGTCTAGCTTCTGTGCAGTTTTGAAAATTAGATTAATTTCCTAATGGCATGTTCATACAGAAAACGTAGCTTTGCCTCCTGTCTCATTCCAGTTTATGACTCTTGGAATTGGCAGTATTTGCATTAATTTGTACTCAGAGTACAAATAGCTAACTTCTTTGTGGTAAAACTCAATTTCATGACAGAGGATAGTCTGTAGTAAAGCTGTGCATTAAAAGAAAAACTTATTTATGCCATCTGGGTCTGGGACTGCTGTGAGGCACTCACAGTCACTGATAATGAAGTCGATGTGAAGTCGAGTCAGGGAAGAATCTGGACCTAGAGTGCTCCAGTGTGATCTGCAAGTGCATGCAGTGTATTCATGCTCTGTGCATGTCACTGTTCATCCTTAGGGACAAGAGGTATAGAGGGTTTTCCTGAGTTCCTGTTCACTAGGTTCAGCAACCTTAACTTGGAAAGACATCACATCCAACATTTTATGCACACTTTTCCATGGAGGTGATCCCGAACCATCAGTCTATCACAACAGACATGAAGACACTTCTTCCTATCAGAAAAGGTTTCTGTACTTTGTCTGCATCTATTTATCATTATCAAAATTTAACAGTATTTTATTAATATAAATGAAGATTATAATGAAGACTTTTGCTGGCTTTTCTTTTCTTTTTTTTTTTTGAGAAGACCCATGTGAAACAGCTGGAAAATATTATTTCTTCACAGACTGTGGCTGATCTCAAATTTTATGTCTAGAAAGGGGATGAAAAAATGTCACCAAATTAGTATATTAAAACCATATAATATTATTATTTTATTTTTCTATGCTTGCTATTTAATATGTTTTTCTTTTAAGATAATATGTATTTCAAGGTTTCCTATGTTTGCTTCACTTTTGTTCCTGTAATTTCCTCTCTTTACCACATTTTTCACTGTTTTCAAGGCTTCGTATTAAACTGTGCTCTGATTTCATTATCATAAAACAAAGTTGGTGCAGATGCTGCATCTCTGAAGAACTGGGAATGATGCACCAGCACCTGTAACTAGTCACCTGTAAGAAGTACCAGGCAAGTGTCTAGCTTAGCAGTTTCACCACTGAAATTGTTCAATATTTGACAAGTTATTACATTTTCTCACACAAAAATGTTTATTCTTTTCTCTTTCAGCCAATGTCCATCTGATGTTGTCATCCTTAGTTTGGGACAGTGTGCGAGGAAAGATAATACAGGTTCTTTCTTCTGAGGAATCAGGAAAAGAAGAATTTCAAAACTTTAAAGATTTAAATGATAAAAAATTGTATATAATTATGTAGAAAATAGGAACTGGCTTCTTTCTTTAAATACTTCATTGAACCATTTACTAACAGTTTCTTTTTTCTTACAATTTTGTTTGTGACGTGCTATATTTGGAAAGTGGTTTGTGTATAAAATATGTATTTGTATTAGTATATTATTTTAAGGATAATCTGGTTTTTTTAAAGAAGAAATTAATTTTTATTCATAGAATATTTTTCCCATTTGTATTTTAAGAAATTCTTATCTTTTTTTAGTGCTGATGATATTTCTTATTGTTTTGAATGATGTAAGGGATCTCCAGGCATATCTATAAAAAAAAATCTTGGATGGTTAATGGCCTTGAATGTTCAGTATATGTGTTGATTTTCAGGTAACCCAAACTTTTTTTTTTTTAACCTTATTTAGGTGTCTTCATGACATACATATATGTTACATTGACTGAACTCAACTGAGCATACCTCAAGACAGTGAATGAGGAATAATGAAAAATTTTTGTTTAATTTTTTTTCCTTGGTTTTATAAAGAAAATAAAATGAAAAATGTCACTCAGGAAAAGAAAAATTGATAAATTACAGAAAATGATAGAATTAATATTGAAAATAGATCTAATATAATGGATAAATGAAAGGTTTTCATACTTGAACGGAAGAATTTTCATATTTTATTGAATTATAAATTGAACAACACAGTATATGAAGAATGAAATTATTTTTACTGAAGAGGTTTGTTTATTGTAACATTTTAAAGATTTGCACATAAGAAAGATAAAGTGAATACTGATGCCAGAGTTGTTTTATTATCATTTTCTAGAATTGGTATGATTTCTACCTTTCTCCTTACGTATCTCTACTTAGAGATTCTTTAGTCTCTTTGTTATTTCACTATCCTTATTCAAAAAGACAAACAAACAAACAAAAGAACACCTTAATTGTTCAATCCTATTGAAAAACAAGACATAATGAAAATGGCTGAAGCAGTTCAGCTTAACATCAGACAACACAACATGGTGTGCAAGTACACATGAACGTATGCATTTTCCATTGAAAGACAGCAGTTTTGCTGCCTTCTTCTTGCACCTTATTGCATTTTTTTCATCTTTAAGTCCATATCTATGTAATGTTTACTCTCATAGGAATTCCAGAACTTTACCTCCATTCTTCTAAATTTTCAGAATAAATCATTGTAATAGATTAGTTTAATGGGATTCAGGAGGAGAGAGGGAGAATGTTCCAGTGATGGCATGAGCCCTTTTTGCCCTGAATTTACATATTTACAAAGAGTGAAAGAACAAGAGCAGAATAAGTTGGAAAAAATTATTACAATGAAGAAAAACTCAAGAAATACTTCTAATTTCCTAAATAAAATTCCAAAGGTAATTTTCTTCATTCAGTTTACTTACTTCCATTTTGTTTCTTCATTCCCTCCATGGTCTGCTGCCATTTCTCACTGTCTTTTCTATCTAATTTAGACTATAAGCCTCTCTAAGTAGGGGTATTACTTCTAGTTTTATTCTTAAAGCACTTGTTCCTATTGAGTTCTACAAAGACATTTAGTGACAACGATACAATGGATTGATAAAGGATGTAATATAAACTTGACAATTAGATAAAGTTATTTGAAACAAGGAATTTTTCTAGTTTAAACTTCAGCTATGAACAGGAATAATCTATGAAGTAAATAAGGGAGATTTTTGAATAACATTTATAGGGTGTAGTAATGCAAATTTTAAGAAGGTGATTTTTTTAAAACCCTTCTTTACTATAGGAAAAGAAATAAAACCAAAGTCACCATTGATTAAATTACACTGTCAACCTACAATCCAGCCACAAATAAAAAGTTCCAAATAATTGGGTAATTTTATGCTCCTTCATTTTTAATCCCTTTCAAATCTGTAATAATTATACTACTAAATCTTACCTTCCTCTACTCTTTTGGTTGCTCCACATAATAGTGCGTTTTCCTCATTAACCAAAAGAACACCTCTTGCTTACAGTACTGCCTCATCAATCTGTTTTTTAAGCATGATCTTGACTATGTTCTACCATATTAGTGAAACTACTTGTCCAGAGCATTATACCATTAGTGACTGGTTATTACATGAGGAAGATTGTTTTCTAGTTTACATTGAGGAGCCAAATCTATCCACATTTGTGTAGTCACAGTGGCCACAAAACTAAACCTTTCAACTCATCACTGTATATTTTAAGGTATGATAACATACCTTCATTACTTTCCATTTTAAATGTATGTGAAGCAAGATTTCCGGAACGCAACCTAGAATTTAGTGTATATCCAGGTTTTGCAGTTTTGAGTTTACTATTGGTATTTCATACAGTCGTTCAGTATATCTTATTTTAATAGTTCAGAGGTAATTGGTTTGAGTAGTTATTAAATGCTACAATCATTTCAAGACTAAAATCAGAGCTATATATTGTAACCCCAAAAGATGTTTGTGTCCATTGCCAGCTCTCAAGTAGAAATAAATTCAATTATGGGTAAGAAAACAAGGAATGAGATACAAAGCATATGGTTAGGATTAGAAATTTTGCAAATGTTCTTTAATTTACCTATTACCTCTGCTTAATAATTTTCAGTAATTACTGGAAAATTTCAAGAACTCCATACCAACAGTGCAAGATTACAGGTTATATGCAGATTACAGACTGTGTATGAGTGACCAGTTAGGTTTAAGTGAGAAAATTCACTTAAAAGCAAAACGAAACAAAAAACCCACAAACAAACAAAACCTGGAAATAACCACATACAAATAAACCAAACATAAATAAATGGTTTCATATGTGTAACAGCAACAGACTAGGACAGCTTAGCATGGCAAACAGATGACTGAAGTGGGATATAAAAGAAACTGAAATCCTGTGTACCTGTCACAGTTTTGGACTAAACTGACAGTGGGAAGACTACAATGCTCAAATATCAAAACACTTAGTCACAGGTAAGTTCAATGTTCAGGAGAGACATGATTCCTCTGTCTTTCATGGGTGACAACGTGGTCAGATAGGTCAGCACAAGAATACCAGGTGTGGTCCCAGGGCCAGGTTATAGGGTCCTCTCTGTTCTCTCTAGAGGCTGTCTCGCTGGGTCTCTTCCAGATTTCTCCCTGATCATTTACCCTTAAACTACTCCCCTGCTTTTGAAATGAGGCCCAACCCATGAGAGCTGCAAAAAGCCAAAGGGAAAGGTGAACAGAGACTCATGGTTCACTCTTCTAGCACTAGATCATTGGTTCAAAATAGGCAAGAGACAGGAGTTCTTGATTCAATATGGAGTTAGGTTTGCTGTGGGGACTGTGGTTGCTGAAAGCTAAAACCACTTGAAAAAGGAACCTTTGGGAAATGTAGACATATATGTTTGTCAAAAGCCACTCTGGAAGTACACAGAATCCTCAAGTGCTCTAGAGTGCTAGCAAATCCATTTTCAGACCTATGTATTATTATTTAATGGCATCTCTGATTGATTATTTCTTCCTATTAATGGTGAATCAAGTATGTACTACAAGTCTTCTCAAGTGTCTTCAATGCTATGGACTGTTAGCATCAGTCTGGGAGCAATAACATCAGAGCTGGGAGGCGCTTCAAACATGCTGACCTTTGTTTCCCTTTTTATTTTGGTTTTATAAAAGGTTCCAGTGTGCAGTAGAGGCCACAGGTTTCTTCACCCCATAAGCTCTCTTCTACATTTTTGTGTCAGATTCTGTTGCATCATTCCTTCTCCTCAGTGTCCTGGAAACTTCTAAGAGAGTTAGAGAAAAGCTATGGATTGGTATTGAATAAAAATGTGAAAAATATTCATACTTACAGCAAGCATTTTTGAAGCATGCAGTAGCAGTCCACATGAACTTCCACTGAGATAAAATTTTGCTATCAATTGGTTCTTATTTTGCCAGTCTTGGAAAGCTTTGACAAATGATATTCTGAAGTTTTGGTGAGAACCAGACATATTTATATAGTGAAATAAATGAACTTCAGAGACTATGGAGCACAGAATATCAACAGTGAAATCATAAGAAGAGTCTGTCAGTGGAAGTCTTGATGGATAACTAGTGTTATAGATCGTTGCTGGAAATCAATTGTCTGCTTTGTTTTGGACTGCTGTTGTACTGCTGCCCAATGAAAATGATAGTGTGATTTAAAACACACTATACCTATTCTCAGGAAATGTTTAGTTTTTTTAAACAACCGTAAAGTTTAAATTCTCACTTTAAAGTTCATACGTGCTGGAAAATATGTCAGTGAAAAATTCTCCATTCTTTCAGCATTAAAATGAAACTCATAACCTTTGACACATACCTGATCAATGAAATTATTCCTAATAATTTCAGAAATATTTATCTCTGGATTTTTTTTTTACATTTCTAGGTAATGCATTATAGTATAAAGATTACTACGTGAAATAAAATTTTTAGTTCAAGTGTATTAATTATACCAAACTCAAAGCACAACTCAACATTCCTAAATTAGCTCTTAGATAAGGAACACTGATTTTTCTCATAAAATCGAAAGTCTAGAGGATCAGGGAATTAATGAATCACAACAGATCATGCCCTCCTATACAGCACAACTAGAATCACAAAGGAGATCTCCAACACACTGTCCAGAGGGGATAATGACATTGTTTAATAACACACTTCCATGATGCAGTTAGATTTCATTTTCAGTGTTAGCTTATTTTTTTCCTAATGTTCATGCCAAATTTAACTTATCATAGGCACAGTTGTCTTCTGCAAGCTAGAAAATCACAAAAAATTCTTTATCAGTTTCACTCCTCCTCACATCACATTTAAGATAGATCCTCTAGATAGACAAAGGCTGGCTGGTGCTTATAATCTCATGGTTGGGCAAATCCTGACCTCTATGTTCACATTGCTCTGTTGTGGGAATTTGGGAGCGTGAGATGAACGACAGCTTTTCAAAAAGATAACTTCTAGATATGAAGCACAATACAGTACCTTCTTACAGTGCATTCAGGATTTTTCATGTATGGCTTGTGTAGCAAGACATCACACTACAATATGTGAGTTACAATCCTTCAGGTGTGACTGATAAAGGTCAGTTTCCAATCTGAGAAGCAGTATTTAAATTATATGAGGAACAAATTGAACATTGGCCACTACGTTCAGTAGAATGAAGCCCACGTCCTTAGTGGAAACGTAGACAACGAAAATAGGCAATAATCTAATTTTCAGAGACAATATGGACCAAATGGTAGTCTCATCTGCCACAGAGAAACAGTTTGAATCTAATCCCTTTCCTGGATTTTAGCCTTTAATTAAGACTTACTGTCAGCTTTCCTCTCTTACATTCTTTCTCTCAGATCATACTTTTATCTGGTTAATTATCTTTCCACCTTCCCTGGGGTAGCAATCTATTAAAGTAAAGCTTTAGTCTGAAAATGCTGCAGAACTTCAAAACATCAGTAGTTTTCTGGGAAGGCCACAAAGGAGAATTTTAGTTGTTTAAGGTACATGTGGAGATATTGTTGAAATCTATCAAATGTATATCTTCGATAATTTATTCTGTACCTGAAAGATGCACTTATTGAAAGCATAAACTTTTGGTTTATAAATGTTTCTTTCCTTACGTATCTGCTATCTTACTGAATAAAAAATACACAGTTCTTGAGGCAAATTGACAGGCACTGGGTATGACATACAGGAATTTGCTGGGATTGTACCCCCCTCTCCAATACCTACAACACCAAATGTTTTTGCCCCTACCTGCTTCAAAAATCTGCTCTCTGCTCTCACATCACTTATATTAGGCAGCCTTTTCAGATCACCAGCTGAAAAATAATTATGGTTAGATTTTTAAAATGTGTTTTCCTTCTTGCTGGAGCAGTTTTACTGACCTGGCTATCTCAGAGAAGCCATAAGCCATCTCAAGAGACAGAATATAGAACTATGGGCTGCCAAGTAGAGGTAATAAAAACCAGGTTCAGAATGAATAAACTTTTACTAACCTACTAAGTAGTATATCTGCAGAAATCACCTGAGGTGAAATTAGATTAAGAGTGGAATGTTCCTGGGAGATGTATTCTTAGGAGAGATATTTGCCCTACTGTTCCTCTTTCCTGGCATCCATTTATGGTCACCTTCAGAAATAGGGTACTAATTCAGCTGATTCATGTATCTATTGAACATGAAAGAGTATTCCATCCTTGTGTTCTCACTTACTGTACTGTAGCTTTGTACAGTATTGTGCTTTAATATTTTAAAAATACTACTACTTACTGTTGTTATGGCTGTTAATATTGCTATAAAAAGTATTTAGAAGGACAGTTCTAAGTTTTTATATTCTTTGTTTTCTTGAACGTACAATTTTTTTCTGTAATTTTATAGTTATATTTTTTAAATTTTTTAAATATTCCTAGTTTTTTATTGGCATAAATTAATATATTTTCTCTTCAGCTTTTTAAGTAGTATAATTTTTAACTCTCTGTATATATATATAATACATATATATATATAACTGGATTCTTGTTTACTGCAATTTGGTTTACCCCATATTTCCTTCTTTACAAAATCAGTGAAGAATATTTTTAAGCTTTTTTTTCTCCTTAAGACTGTGCTAGTTTAATTTTTTTTTTAAATTCTAAATTAGACTAATTTTATAATAAAACACATCCATAGAAAGAGTTGGATTCTAAACCTAGTCTTTGAAAAAAGGCACAGAGATGATTACAGAAAGTGGAAAATCCTATCATCTGCTGGCACAGCCTAGCAAGATGCTATTTGTCTATTCACTGCAGAAAATATAGAAAAGATTTGGGAAGAGATGAGTAGTCAGGAGTAACAAGATTTATCTTGAATAGCTCCAGCCATCTACAAAGTAAGTTTCCACTTCTCAGTGGTCACATTAGATATCCTTTGTAGTTTAAAGAGGAGAGAAATGTGTCTTCTGGGCTGAGATTTAATTAACCTATTTTAAACATATACTTTAGGATAAGAGGAAGCCTAAAAGCACCTATTTCTTTCCATTGTCTCTAAAGACCACCTAGAATGATTACTTCAGCTGTAGATCTCCCCACTCTAAAATTTTGTGTGAGAGGTTTTTCTTGCTGTTTTTTAATATGCACCTCACTGTGGTGGGTTGACCTTGGCTGGATGCCAGGTGCCCGCCCAGCTGCTCTATCACTCCCTTTCCCAGCCAGAGATGGGGGAGAGAGTAAGGCGGAAAAACAACTCGTGGATGGGGATAAGGCAGTTTATTAAAGTAGAAGCAAAGTGGAAGTTTGCATGTGCAAAAGTGAAGCAAAAATTACCACAGTTTATTCTCTACTTCCCAGCAGCAGCCATGGCTGACCGCTTCTGAGAAGCAGGGCTTCAGCACGCGTGACAGTTTCTCAGCAGGCAGCCATTGGAGACAATGAATGCCTACCTTCCTGCTCCTTGCCTTGGCTTTTATATCTGAGCTGATGTCGTATGGTCTGGAATATCCCTTTGGTCAGTTTGAGTCCTCTGGCCTACTTGGGTCCCCTCCCAAGATCTTGCCCTCAACTGAGGAAGGAATGTTACAGTGCTGATGCTGTGCTCAGCAGTAGCCAAAACACCGGTGTGTTATCAACACCCTTCTAGCTACCAATGCAAAGCACAACCCTGTGAGGGCTACTGTGGGGAAATGAACTCCATCTCAGCCAGACCCAATACACTCACCACTCTGTACACTGGATATTTGGGGTTATAGAGGCTAAATTTGCTCAAAAAGAAGCTGCTTTGGGAATCCAAGAATCCAGGTAGTATATTTATACACCAGAAAATTTAGTGCTCAGAGAGTATTTAATATACATATTTAGGCTAAAATAATAAAATAGAAGCTTTTCTCTACACTTCCAAACTGCCAAGTGTAGTGTAGTTTTTTAAACAAGTGTAGTTGTCTACACTTCCAAAGTTCCAAACTGTCAAATTAAGATGCTACATGGAAATTACCACTTGCTATCTGTAAAGATGTAATATTTATGACCATTGTTCCTTGCACATATCCACAGCACACCCTGCTTAAGTCATCTCTCATCATTATATTTGCCAGCAATGCTTGGGGTTTCTTTTTTTTTGCCCTTTGTCCTTCATAAAACTAATTTTACCCAGCTCCTGAAGTTGCATTCCTTTAAAAAATGGGAATCGACTCTTCCACTCATGCTTTTGAAGCCTCTGCAGTCATTCTGTGTTTTCACTCCTTTACGCTACATCGTTATCCTGTGTTCACTGTTTCCACTACACAAAAGAGTCCTGTTTTGTTATGAATTAATTACGTAACTATATTATAAGTATATGTGTTACACCACATAATCTCTCAAAGCTAAGCAAAACTAAAATGAATTAGACAGAAATCATCAGTCTTCTGTTGGTTAGACAATTGCTGGTACTGGTAAGAAAAAAGATAAAAAGAACTCCAGGCTATTTCACAAATTAGGCAAATCATAGCTGATAAATTCTTTGGAAACCTGCAGCTAAATACTGACCTCTGGCCTGCTTCCAGTAATGGTAACATACATTTACTAGTCTGCAGAGATAAAACAACTTCTTACTGTTTTATTTAATGTTCTTTTTCTTAGGAAATTGAAATACAACACAAATCTCTTTGTTTCTTTCTCTGCCCTTCTCCCCCATAACCACAACATCAGCACTGAAGTAATGGGACATACATTTTTGTGCTGTAGACATCACAGGTAAGACTTAAAAAATTACTTGTACCCTTTATCTCTTTATTTCTGGTTTGCTTTTTTAACCTCTTGATATTGTTTCCCCCTGCAAGCTTCATCAAGCAATAATTTGAGAATCTTTTCTCTGTTTTACTGGTACAAACCAAATTTTTGTCTATCTCTATGACATTATTGTACACTCTTTGAGTTTGCAAAGGTGATTTGTGAAAGGGTTTTTGGAAGGCAGATACTGTGCTTCCGTCATGCTTACACAGAAGATCAATGATTTCAGGATATTTTTTTGATGTGCTAGATTGAACACTGCAACCAGATGCAGTTTTAAGACCTCTAAGTTTTTTATGTACTTCTCAGTGCAGAAAAGAAAGCCTTAAAATATTTGTATGTATAAATATATAAGCAGTTGAGAAATAAAGCAAAAAAGAAGAAAAAATCTGGCACTTTGAAAATGTTGTGGCATTTGGTGGAAACTTACAAAGTAAGCTGTTTCCCTTTGTTTTTCTGACAGATTCTATCTTCTGAAACAGCTGTTTTGATAATTTAAAAATGTCTCCTCTAGCTTAGTATTCCAAATCAGACCAACATGTAGCACAGGATTAAACATAGCACCATTCTTTGACTTTCAGGAGCCAGAAACCATTTAAGACATACATAATTCCAGTCATAGTCCAAGTTGTATTAGAATTTTCATCATTCTGATGTAAGTCAGTGGAGTGCAATCACACAGAATTCAAGACAACACTGGGCAAATAGCTTCTGTTTCACAACTTATGCTCTCCTGGGTAAGAGTGGGCTACTGAAGATGCTGCTAATTTTGGCTTTCTTCATTTTGGATCATCTCTAGGCAACCTGGAAAGTAACAGAAAAAATGGTAGTTTGCAAAAGTGTCACATAATCTGATCTGTGCTATGGATCTTCATTATCACAGAATCACAAAATCACAGATTATGCTGAATTGGAAGGAATCCACCAGGATCATCGAGTCCAACTCCTGGCCCAGCACAGCACCATGTGCCCAGAAGTATCATCCAAATGCTTCTTGAACTCCGTCAAGCTTGATGTTGTGACCACTTCCCTGAGGAGCCTGTTCCAGTACCCAGCTACCCTCTGGGTGGAGAACTTTTTTCTATTATCCATCCTCCAGTTCGCCTGACACAACTTCGGGCCATTCCCTGGGGTCCTGTCACTGGTCACATCAGAGAAGAGATCCAAGCCTGCCCCTCCTCTTCACCTCAAGAGGAAGTTGTAGACTTGCTCAGTGTCCCTTCCAGTCCTGCATCCAAGTCATTTATGAAGCTGTTGAAGAGCACTGTGCCTAAGTGTGGAACCTCACTAGTGACAGGTCACCAGTCTGATGTTCCCCCATTCACTATTATCCTCTGTGCTCCACCCGTGAACCAATTGCTCACACACTGCATGATGTGTTTATCCAGCTGTGGAAAAAGGAAATCAGGTTTGATTAGCAGGACTTTCCACTCAAAAGCCGTGCTCTCTGTGATCAATGAATGCATTGTCATGTATCCTCACACATCACTGAACTGAAGCAGTGGTGGTACTAATGAGGACACCACATGGATTTCTTTTGCAGTTAAGGTGTTTCTCTAGTATACTCAAGGCTGAAATTTCCATGCCCACTTGAACTGGATTTACCATTTTTTGGCATACAATGTAGTTCAATAAAACGAAAAAAGTAAAATAAAACATTAATCTTGACCTTCTATTCTTCCCCTTAGTTCATGGAAATCAGTGGTGGTGTTCATGCATTGCAAGGAAACAGCTCTACATCCATTACAATTGTCTTCATGATTATCAGAATTTGAAAATATTTTTCCACACTGAAGTTTTGAGAAGTAAAAATATTTTTAATGATTAGAGATTTATACATAAATTTATCAGTCATGTAAAGAAAAAGTTACATAAACCAAAAGTTCACAGTCTTCGGTAAAAATCCAGTGTCTTTGTCTCAAGGGAAAAAATATCATATTTCATCAATGATATTCACTTATGGCTTTGGGCAGACATCCTATTTTTTGTTGCCAGAAGTTGCTGAAATAATATTCATCAAACCACAGATATTTCAAATCACATTCAAATGTTCTGCACAATTGCTATATATACAGAAGATACAAGTGTGTGCTTCCATTAAGGCTGAAAACCAACATTACACCATTACTGAAAGTAGAGCTGGAAAAGGTTCATTTTGTCAAGAATTAGTCAATCTAATGCTTATGAGTAGTTTACTTCAGTCAGGGACAACATTACTCATCTTGGTTTTATTTCTTATATCAAGACAAACATAAAACATTCCTTTCTGAAAGGACATTTCTATGACTTGTACCACTTGCTAAAATATACAAGAATACAATTAAAATTGTAATTTTTTATTTATGTATTTTTACGTTTTTTTATTTCCATGTAAGTTAAAACAGGTCTAGTTTTCAAACATTGCTGCTTGGCACAAATAACTGGAATACAAACTTTTAATTAGTTAGTGTGTGACATATAGATATTTATACTTGAGGAAACCTCCTGAAGACAAGAGAATATTTGAGTCTTCGAAGAACAGAGTTTAATGATCTTCCAAGTATACTGAAACCTTAACCAAAAAAAAAAAAATCAAAAACCGAAAACACAATTACTTTGAACTGTGTTGAAAAGCCTGAACAACCAGTCTTTAAGAACAGTCAGAAAGAAACCAAGATATAACAAGCTTTTCATTAATTATTTTTTCTTTCTGCAAAACCATCTTAATATTTCCTTGATCATTTGTGACATCCCAGAGTGCACCATTCAGTTAATGCTACAGATACCACAGGTTGCAATGACATATCTGCTCCCTGCAAAGACAAATTATAGGATATCATAAGTGAACCAAAAATAAATGTATTTCACATATACTGCTTAAAACTTCCTCTCATACTGAATACTACCTAATTAACAGCTGGTAGCATTTGATTAATGCATTAATCTCTGATTAACACAGTTTTATTTCAGAGTTTTGTCTTCTTTTGTGCTAATTCAGTGACATTTTACAATTCATTGGCAGATTTTGATGCTTGTGAATTTCATTATATCTGAATTTTCATTATATCAGACATTTTTGGACTTTTTTATGTGGCAAAATAAGTAAGGACTCAGACTCTGTCAACCAATAACACACATAAACTTCTACTTCTAAATCAGTTTTCATTCAGAATGGACTTTACAACTTTTTGGTTTGTTCGTTGTTTGTGTGTGTGTTTGTTTTTATTTGTTTTTATTTGTTTTTATTGTTGTTGGATTGTTTTGGGGGTTTTTTTCCACACTGCATTTTTTGAGAGAGAGATTATTATTTGTTTCTTGAGGACTGTTTTTTGCCAGGATTTTTTCGTCAATCTGTAGTTCTTAATAACTTCCTAAAGCAGGCTGCAAAATGAAGACAGAAATAACAAAATTTTTTTTAGCATAAAAATAAATTAAGGTTTTCTTCAAATCAAACCTGACAATAAGCTACAGCAGTAACCAAAAAATCACAGTTGCTACCAAAAAATTTTTAAAGTGAATAAAAAAATCAGAGAATTCATGAAAGCTGGATTTGAATTTTGTTACCTATGCTCATCACAGATACACATAAAGAAATGCATACACACAATGCAAATGTAAATGACGAGACAACTAGAAGAGTTTTTTATCACTTCACAATATAGTTTTAAAATTAACAGAAAAATAAAATAAGCTATATCTCCTGTTCTATTTACTGTGTCTTGTCACAAACATATTTGACATTATCTTTTCCTAGCTTGCTGAAGTCTTTGCATTTTCTCTGAATTCTAATACTACTGTAACACTTCCATCTAGCACCATCCTAATCTTTATGTCTTCGTTTTAAAAATAATATCATTCTTGCATCTCCTGTGACCTAACCCTTTCAGTGTCTATTTTTAGATGTAATATAGTCTATTTTTTATCTTGCAGAGTTAATTTCCATTGCATTATTTTACTCATGTATTTTCTATTTTGCATTCCATTACAGACAAAAACAAAAAGAATTTATTTTTGTTACTTTCCCAGAAATTTGCCTGTGTCAAGAAGACATGCATGGAGTCCTTCAAGTCCTTTTGCTCTTTGTAGCACAAGCAGATATAATTAAAAAGCTGTTCAAAAAAATTCCTGAATCACATGGTAACTTCAATCTTGCCCAAAAAAAGAGAGCACTGTGCCATTTTAATAGCTTTCAAAGAAAAATTCAAGTTCCATATGCAGCTGAAAGTTTTAAAGTCTAATCAGTGATGCTCACCTAGGCTTTTAAATGCCAGGATATGCCATATAAATATGATTTCATTCTTTAATGAGATTAAAAACATGATTTCTTGTGCAGGTGAAGTTTACACAATGCTTTTTAAGAACTGCAATTTTATACTGCATGACATGCAGATTAAAATGTTAACTTCTGTACAGCATTGATAAATTTTACATTAAATATGCACATTTAATGGCAGATCTTGTTGGAAAAATGCCAGAAAATTATTCAGCTACAGAGAGTATCATAATGAATATGCACAGTCTCCATTTCAGCTTTTCCAATCTTTCAAATCTTTGATTTTGCAAATTATATTACACTCTCCTAGCTAGGAGGAACTGAATAGTGTGATGAAGGAAAGACAAGAGCAAGTTTATACGCTGAGTCTCTTCTTCAATTGTACTCTTTTTATGCTTCTTTGAAAGCTGCAGCATTCAAAGTATGAGTAGATAAACGTTATTAGGAAAGCTGGTTAGAACTTACTTAGTATAACAAAAAGTGCATCTATTCTGTAGTCATATCTTTTCCAAACGATTAGTTAATTCTTTTCTACGCCAACCAAGACGGAACTGCTGGAACTGCTATTATAAAATTCACATACATACAGAAACTGGTTGGGTAGCCTAAAACTATCTAAATAGGAAGAATCAACTCTCCAGAAGCCAAATATGAAGGCTGGTGAGGTGTCTCAGATGTGAGAACTGATGCTCATTGACAACCTGAAACCCAAGCATTCTGTAAGCCTGTTTCTGTCCCAGGCTTGATTAAGGTGTATCTTGGAAAGTTTTATGCTCACTGCTGTAAATGTAGCCTGTCTGAAACAGACTTACAAGATCTGGGGAATCATGACAGGCACTATAGCTGAACTACCCTGAAAACCCATTGTTAACTGTCCAGGAAAATGTCGCTTTTTAATAAGTTTTGGCACAGTTTGCAGAATTTTAGCATCACATAGTTCAATGTGACGTAAAAAAAAAAATATATGTTTGGATTCAACTGAGTGAAGCTACATATTCATAGAATCATAGAATACCAGGTAGACTACCAAGGATCATCAGGTCCAAACTTTCTTGTCAAAAGCACAGTCTAGACATGATGGTTTGAATCTTTAAAATTACTGATTTTTATTTTTTTTTCTTTTCCCTTTATCAGTGGTCCACATCTCATGAAAGCTCATTTTTAATGGAAATATCTCTTCCCAATCATAAATCATACTTTCTTGCCTTACAATTTAAATATAGAACAGTGTGGACAATGGGGAAGAATTAATCCAGACTTAGCTCCACAGCAAGCTTTACCAACGTTAGGTTTCCTTGGGTCTTTTGTAGCTTTATAAAGCTTAATTACAGGAAGGGTGTTTGCACAATAAAGGGGGCAATTGCAGATCCTGTATTTAGAGGAGTATTCGTGTTGCACTCCATTGGCGCATCACCTGGAGCAAATTGTGCCCCGAGGAGATAATGTGAGAGATGGAGACATTATTGTGTTTGTGTAGTCTGCAAAGTGAGACAAGAACACAAGGGGTAGCTGCTTATGTTCCATCTCATAGTTCCACCACCTCAGGATGGTGACTGCTGCTGGATAGCTGCTTCACGCACAATTCTTGATCACAAACGAAGCATAAGAGTATGTAATTTCCATGAATCAGGCAAGACATTCTCAAATGCAATAGAACCGTTTTGACATAATAAGTGATTCATAGACGTTCAGAAGCAGATGGATAAAAATCTATTTCATGGTCTATGTCTTCAAGCACTTAATCTAGAACGACCTGATGATATCTTTTTAGAGTTACATGTTAATATGCAAATCATTACTCAGTACTGGTATGCGTAGGACCAAGATTTCCAAAAAGTGTCATTTAAAGAAAAGAAATTCCTGTAAATTACTCACTAATTACCTGCTATTAAACTGGCAATGAACAGAAATATTATATTTCCTATAATTTGTTTATACTTCAACCAAATTCTCATTAAACAACAGAAATTTAAATTCCATTTGCACAAGACATGTAACTTCAGTTATATGATCAAAACCAAGAACAGATTGCACGTGTATACATCTGAAAGTGGTGAAATAAGTGAGTTTCAAATTTCCACATATATTGCTTCCACAGGAATTGGAAGCCAATGTAAGTTATACTGAAGGCAAGAGAAGTTTCTTGTCTACAACTTTTAATGTAAGTAATGATAACTCCAATAAATTTTTAAACTATAATTATGATATAAAATATATTGGGGGGGGGAAAGGAATCTGAAGATATTTTAGGCAAATATCCAAAAAAGCTAACCAAGGAACAAAGTCAATCCAGCCTTATATTTTACAAAAAGTATTTTAAATTTAAAATCTGAATTGTCCTCTGGAGATACCTAACTCTTTTGTGATGTTAGGAAAGTGTAAATTAGGTAAGCTTATAATCAACTGGTGCTCAATTAATGCCGGATGAATGTAGATTTAGCTGCCTGGTTTATTTCTTTTTGCTTCCTTTGCACTGAATAATCTCTCTGATTTTCAGAAAGGACATTTTTTCTTTGATACAGTGAGGAATGTCATGATCTAGACACACTGTACTTTCCAGTTCAAACAGTTGTCACATTACATTAGCTGTTTGTCTTTGAGCGTGGGTTTGAGCAAGAAGACAGGAGAAAGTGAAACTGTAAAGAACTTCTAGCTGATGGGTCTTTACTTCTTAAGAAATGAACAAAATCGGAATATTACATATTGTTCTCTGTTGCATGTTATTTTACAGATTTCAGATGACTTTGCAAATTATTTTCTTTTTCTGTTCCCAATTATCTTGCTAAACATGCTCTCGTGACAAGTGTCTTTCAAAATACTTCTTGTTAGAATTAGATGAAAATTAAGCAGTTCTGTTTCAATTACAATCTCTGAAATAGTCTACACCCCTGAAACTCTTTGATCAAGGCAAGCAATCAGCATTTAGTTTTATGTTCTAAACTGCTTATCATTTAGCTAGAGTAAGCTCATTCAGAGAGTTTACTACCTAAATCCATCTGCTTACAGCAAAAAAAATGCTCAGACCATAGGATTTCCATTTTTGTATCATCCAGACTGGTAAGCAACAATGCAAATAAATAGATAAGTAAATAAATAAATAAGCTCAGGAACACTTTCCTACTTCTTAGACAATAATTTGTCTGGGAATATATTTGACAGACTACCATTTTATAATAAAAGTCTGTAGTGCATTGACCTTGGCCAACTGCCAGACACACCCAGATTCTTTCTCATTCTCCTTTCTCAACAGGTGAGGAAATTACAACGAAAACACTTATGAGTCAAGATAGACAGGGAGATCATTTACCTATAACTAACAAGGGCAAAACAGATGCAACTCAAGCAAAACTAGTTTAATTTATTTTTAATTAAAATATTATAGGATGGTGAGAAATAATAATCCCCCCTGCCTTCTTCCGCTAAAGGACTTTCTCCCCCACCCCATTACTTATTTTTCCCCAACACAATTCCATATTTTCATTCCTGATTCCACTACCTTCCCCACCCAAGGAATGTGGGAGGGGGGTGAGCAGGGGGAGTGGGAATGGAGATTTGGGAATGGAGGCTGTGGTCAGTTCATAACATCTCCACTCTGCTTCTCCTTACTTCTCACTCTTTTCCCAGGCTCCAGCATCAATCCTCTCCAGAGCCTACAGTCCTTCAAGATTAGCCTGCTTCCAGATTGTCTTTCCATAGGCTGCAGTTCCTTCGGGCATATCCTTCTGCTTTGGTGTCAGATCCTTGACTGACTGTAGTGTGGATATCTGCTCCAGCACGGTATTTCCATGGGCAGCAGAGAAATACCTGTTCTGTGGTCTTCTGCAGGGGCCACAGGGAAACATCTGCTTTAGCACTTGCAGCGCTGCCTTCTCCGTCTCCTCTGGCCTTGGTCTGCACAACTTTCATATCATCTACAGCATCTTTTTGGTAACCTGTTGACTAAACATCAGTTTAACTTTTACAAATAATTTTCTAGGAATCCTCTGCCCTCCTGTCCTCCACAACAACCAATAAACCTCACAATGAACGGATTTTGTGTGAATGTTGGGGTAACCTCATTCTTTCCGTGTTATCTGAATTATTATGCTGTTTCTCTACCAAATGGGGTAAAAAGTGAGGTCTCAAGAATCAACTTCACCTAAATGTAAGAATTTTGAAGTTCAAAAAAAGTGCTGAAATACTACCTTGAGTTTGGGTTTCTTGTGTATATGAATGCAGTAATGTCATAGCATATAATTTTTCTTGGGTTCTTCTCCTTCTTTTGAAGATGCTCCTAAATGTTTATTATGAATGAAAAAAGACTTGGAGTTTGAAGTAGAGTAAGTCACTTGAGCTATCACTTCTCTTTAAAATGTTCTGTATGAACACCGAATCCAGTTTTGAACTTTTTGCATATCTCTAAAGAGACGTGAATTATAAAGCATCCTGCTCTTTAACAGGAGTCAGGGTGAAAGTGGTTGTAATCTAAATGAATTTATGTTTCAAACTACAGTAATACTGGTCCAAGAACTAGCTGCCCCGAGTTTCTAGGAAAATATAATCAGAAAGGGTTCAATTCAACCTGTACACATGTAACAGATGTTCTTTTCCATCAGAAAAAAACAGGAGGAATGGTGATATAATCACTATCTCATCCTACAGCAAAGAAATCTTCCTTCCCAAACTGTCTTAGCTACCTTAATTAAGATTCCTTCAAAGTGTCTTGTGGATTTTGACATTTGAGGTAATTTTTGTGCTGCATTTGCTCGCTATGTTCAAGTTTGATATTGAATTATCAGAAGCCAGTTTTCTGAGACCACCAGTGTCCTCTGATGTGTGTGCTACACTTTTAGAAGAACAGGAGATTAAACTAAAAGTACTTCATTGGTTTTGGTACATCTAGGGTCATTTTTCTTAAAACATAGCAGACTATGGACCAGATTTCAGTAATCATATGTACTGTAATTCCAGCCATACACCTAATTTTTTGCTATGGTCAGGGCTTAACCTGATAAGGCACTCAGATATTGGCAGCAGCCCAGGGCAAGCAATAGAGGAGACATCATCGGCATGTTTATGCAGTGAAAGCACCATAATTGCCATGAAATATCAAGACAGTGTCCATGTGTACATACACACTTTTAAATATATAGACAACTTTTGATTTAAAAGATCTTTAAAAATATTGTCAGAACTCTCAGGTATTTTAATAACATTGATTTTAAGTTATTAAAAGTTTAAATAGGCAAATAAATGTCTGCGAGACTGAAATGTAATTCACCATATTAGGCAAGTGTAGAATTTCTGTGTGAATTTTTAGCTTGTTTACTGTCAGCAGTGAAACTCAATTTCTTCAAACTTGCCTTTTAAACTGATGTAAACTTTGAGGGAGCTTCATAGTTCATTAAATATTGTGCTAATTTGTGGAAAGTAAAATGTATGCTGCATTTCATTCCTTTATGTTTTCATATTCTTAATGAGCATCACAAATATTATTGTAGACAGACCAAGTAGATTTCATATGTGTATCCCTATTAAGAGTTTCTTCCAAAAGAAGGATTAATCTCAGTCATGGCTTTGTTATTTAGTTCGTTTTATTCAAAGCAGATTCCATGAGACATTTTAATGAGAATAAAATGTGCAGGGAATCACATACACAAGCTGATGCATAAACATTTTGAATTTAGATGCAATTACTATTAGGCACTTACACTTGCCTTAGCTTTTTTCTATATGACTCAAGCAAGAAGTCAGAAAACACACTATTTTAAAATTCATATCTATAGAGTGATGATCTTAACTACTAGTCAAATAATTAGAAAAAATTTTCAGACTTGAGTAAATCATCTTTTGCAGTAATGCAAAATAAAAATAATTTGAATGCTTCTGATCAATATAAATCTTGCTTCAAATTTGTTTCCATTTTCATCAGGCTAAGGAGGCTTAGCTGAACTATATTCCCAATAAGCCAAGACCATTTTCTAGCAATTTAGCTGTTGTCCCTAAGCAGTGGTAAATAGCTCAAACCAGGAGACCAGTAAGAAATTTTATACTGTTGGCATCCATAAATTATTTAAAAATGGGAAAAGGGACAGTGAATTAGATTGAAAACTATCAGAACTGCTAGGCTAAGATGGTTATGATCAGCAACATCAAGTCCAGCTGGACCCCAGTCACTAGCAATGTGTCCCAGGAATCAATAATTCAGCACTGTTTAACATCATCATTAATGACCTGGGTGACAGGACAAATTGCACCTCAGCAAGATTGCAGGCACTACAAAACTCAGTGTAGATATGTCAGAGTATGTTGTCATATAGAAGGACCCGAACTGGCTGGAGAAATGAGCTAACTAGAATCTCATAAAGTTCAACTACAAGAAAAGCCAAGTACTGCCCTTGGAGAACAACATATATGCACATATATTGTCCATTCAAAGCTGGTCACTCACTCAAAGCTTATCAGAGTTTCTTATATATAAAAAGAGCTGGTTTATTTAACTTACAGACCAAACTGTTGAAGAATGTGAGAAAGTGAGACTGTAAACTTAGAATCACATAATCATAGGATGGTTTCGATTAGAAGGGACCTTAAAGATCATTATTTTAGCTCCCTTTGCAGTAACATCTTCCAATAGATCAGGTTACTCAATGCCACATTCAACATGACCTAGAACTACCTATGATGGGACATCCACAACTTCTCTGGGCAATCTTTCCCAGTGTCTCATTACCCTCATAATTAAAAAAAAAAAGTATTCTGTGTGTCCATTCTAAACCTAACCTATTTCAATTTAAAACCTCGGCCACTTGTCCTGTCACTACAGACCCTGATGAAAAGTTTTTCTCCATCTTTCATTTGAACCTCCTTTAGGTACTGAAAGGCCATAACAAGATGCCCCTGGAGTTTTTTCTTCTCCAGGCTGAAAAATGAAACGTACTGTACATAATATACACATATATTGTTTCTAGTAATCATAGCAGTTTTTTAGGAGGAAATAATCTTCTTGAATTCAGTAAACAAAGATGAATTCTAATACAAAGAAGTTAAACAGAATTCCAAAAGCAGCAAAAATGCTAGCTATTGTCCATTGGGAAAAGCACTAATCACAGCATAAATAAAAGGTTTATTTGAAAACTCTTTTCAGTCTTATTTTTATAATACGTTGAATATAAAATAACATTGTAAGCAAATGTGGTACACATAGCTTAACAAAATTCCTGTGCTTTTGATTAACATATAGGCAAACTTCATCTCTATTTCAACATTCTTTTTCAGTAATAGTTCAAAAAAGGAATTGAATCTGGCCTGAAGACAATATGAATGAAACAATAACATATGTAGGTAAATAACATATCCATGGGTAGACAGCTAAGTAGTACTAATATGGGTTTTCTTTCAAGTCAGTGAAGATGCATTAAATTATGTCAATTGAACCCCACAATTTCTGGTTTTTTTTCTGTTTTGTCTTGGGGTCTGTTAGTTCTGAATTTTAATCACACTGTCTTTAAAACATATCCATATGTTTTAAACAAACCATGAGATCTTCATCACATTAAAAAAAAGTTGCAGTTCTTTGTTAGTGTATTTTCTCAACAGCACTTGGTAGATATATAAAATCACTAATATAAATGTGTTTTGTTTTTTTTTTTAGTTTCTGCAATAGAAACAAAAGACAAGAAGAAAACTTGAAAGAGAGAAAAAAAGTTAATTTACTTTAAGGAGTGAGTGAAAAGTTTCATAGTTTAAATGATGATTTAAAAATCTGAATTATTGTAAAGATTGTGAATTGAATTTTGTTGTGTTTTGTTCTGCCATTACTATCTACCTTGACTGATTTCAGAACACTCTAATTCAAAACACACCTACCAATCTACTGTGAATTTGAAAGTCACCCTTTCTAAAGACAGGACAAATTTCAAACAATTCAGTAGAGAATAATGGTCCATTACTTCCTCATAAACTTGCTAATTACAAAAGGACCAAGATCTATAGCTATCATACATGATGTACTGTCAAAACGATGGATTTGACTTTGATAGCACTTCATAGAAGTCAGAAACTTTATGTCCATATATTTAAATTATATATACCCAGGTGGCATATTTCTTTTAGTAAAAATGCGGCAGTTTCCAGCCTTTGGGAAGGCAAGGAGCTGTCCAGTATTAATTTTTTTTATTTCACTTCCATCAGCACAAATGCAGAGCATGAACAGACACATCTGAAGCAACTCATTATCTCTGATTATTCATAAAGAGAAATTTTTTGCATCTAATCTAATAATCTGTTACTGTTTTTGCTTATCATCTGAAATCTAGATAAGTGAAACTGGAAATATATGGAAATTATTGATTTCAATGTTTGGTTTGAATACAAAAATGCCTTTGATCCCTTCCCATACTTTGCTTGCCAGGAAAGCCCTGTGCTGTTTAATATAAAACAATAAGTTCCTTATACGTGCTTCAAAACAGAAGTAATTGAAGAACCAGCATCCACTTTTGATTAAAAGTGATGTGCTTTCATATAATTACAATAAACTCCTGTTTCAGTTCTATGAAATCCATTTATTTTCACACTTGTATCAGGAATGCAAAATACAATTCTTTAAAAAAAAGAAGTCACTATACATGCCAAGGAAAATACATACAAGGAAATAGGAATATTGAATATGCCACTGCAGAGATTTTATGACTCATGTTTATTATTAAACACTGCAATATCTTTGTGGTCTGGAACCAGAAAGCTGGCTTGCTCTCTTCTCTCATAGAAGGAGTGAGTGACACTGCCTGTTGCCCTGGTAAATATGTCCCAGTAGAGACCCTGGGCACCCTTCTTGCTCTACTTTTTGGCAGTCAATTTTGTCAATAATATACTTCATTTTGATGTGGAAACATTGTACTGAGAAATAAAGGAGTCATACTTCCTAATGAAACTTAAATTTTCTGTCCTCCTCATCTAGTCTTTTTAAAAGAGCTGTAATATGGAATGAAAGAAAATGTTTGAGAGAAAAGAGATCTCCACACATCCTCATCCCAGTGGAAGAAAGAATAGGCAAATTGTACACAGGGTCTCTTTACAGAGATGTCCTCTCACATAATCATTGAGTAGACTGTATGATTAGGTACTGTCCCCTATCTCCTCACTTCAGCGTGAAAACATCCCTGTAATATCAGTACTGTTTTCTGCACAAAACCAAAACAGTGCCATGTACAACCTACTATAAAGAAAATTAACTCTATCCCAGACAGACCCAGTATAAGTGAAGGATACTTTCAGAGAAAGAAGCCATTTAGAATATGATTTAGCAGTGAACTATATGCAGCTGTGAGGGTAGAATAAATTATCACACCTCAAAGGTATTGCCCGTTATGTGAGAGAGAAGCTGGAGCATATGAAGCTCTACCAGGGGTTGAAGAGGAGCTGACAGAATTTACGATTTAGGATTAAAGAGATGGCAGGAAGATGTGACATTATAGTGGGAGTCTGCTACAGGACACCGAATTACAAAGAACAAGTGGATGAGACCTTGTACAGACAGATGGAAATAGTCTCCTGTTCACAGATCCTGGTCCTCATTGCCAGACTTCAGTCCCCCTTAAATCTTTTAGAGGCACAACACAGCAGAGCATGAACAATCCATCAAGACCAGCCTTTAGGAATCCCAGAGATTAGGGGAAAGGTTAGAGCAAGGAAGATGTACCATCAGAGAAAGAGGAAGAGATGAGGGTATACTTAAGCAAACGGGACATACCTAAGTCCATGGGCCCTGACAGGATTTACCCATAAGTGCTGAGATGTTCTTGTGAAGTTACACTTGACAATTTTGGATTTATTGTGAGAGACTGAAATGTTAAGGGTTAATGACTCAAACAATCAGCCATTTGCAAAAGCAGCGGGGTGCTTTGCTGAGACTAGGTTTGCACCCCTCA
Source organism: Cephalopterus ornatus (assembly GCA_013396775.1). Classification (NCBI taxonomy): domain Eukaryota; kingdom Metazoa; phylum Chordata; class Aves; order Passeriformes; family Cotingidae; genus Cephalopterus; species Cephalopterus ornatus. Next base: position 9,930 of record VZRE01012910.1, on the reverse strand, counting down.
GCCAAGTGGGAGGAGGAGAGGTTTTGGGTGTGTGATGGTAAAATCTCTGATCTGCATAAGAACAGCCCAGTGCAGAGGGGGAAACTAACCCACCATAAGTGGATGATCACAATAAACTGACTTGTTTAGCAACAAGATAGGGTTTGAGCTGGATGGAGGAGAAGGCTGATAAGAAACAGATGTTGCAGTAAATCAGATATATGTTCCAGTGATATTCATACAGGAAGATAAAATTTTCTAAGGTTCCAATAAAGGCACTGAAGGGTAGCACCTTTTCACAGTTATGCAGGAAAAATGACATATGAATCATTTATGTTATAAATGCATCCTGCAGAAAAGCTGTACTTACCACCATTATAAAAATCAATGAGGTCATGTTGGGTTTTTACAGACCTACACATTCAGTTATGAATAAAACACTTATTTTTATGCTAATAAGATGTATAAAAATGTTCATTCAATAATATATATATTGCTTGTAATTCTTAAACAAAACTCAAGACTACGAGTTGCCAGGGTTTTTACTTGCAAATATTTATTTAAAGTTATTTATTTATGGTAGGAGGCTTCTAAGTTATGGAAAGATAATCATATTAATTTTAATATTCAAAACAAGATACGGTGAAATATTTTTAAATTACATTACATAAATATGATATAATGTACACAATACAGATTATATTATAGTTACACTCACTGCAAGGTCTTTATTCTGCTGAAATAAGCCATTAATCTGTTTGATTATCTTGAATAGTTCTATACAGTCCTTCTCCTTTTTTTTAGATGCACAAATAGCTCAACTTCAAGGCATGGCTTAGATCTTTTCTTCCTTTCATAACTAGCTGTGTTTCTTAGTGGAAGAGAAAGCATTTTTCTTTTAGAAAAGAGCTGACAGAAAAAAAAACTCAGAAAATATTCAGTAAAATAAAAAAATAACAACACTTGAAAATATTGTTATATATATTCTTTTTCTGTCTGCCTGGCCATGTTCAAAAACCATTTAAAAGAATTCTGCTTGAACTCCAGTTTTTTTCCAGAGAGGTACAACACTCCAATAGGATGTATGTTTGAACTCAGTCCTGTGTTACAGTTCATTCAGACTGAGAGATATACTTTCAGGTGTCTTTACACTAGATGTTCACAGGTCTAAGGGCCTGTAATAATAAAATAAGTTTGAGGACTCAATTAATATGCTACATTTAAGTGCCCAGTACCAGCTGAGGTGACCTAGGTACCTAAGACAGCCATGTGAGCCTGACAAACAAGGACCTACAGGAGATGCTTGATCTCGCAGAGGGACAACTGGAGGCCAGACAGGATATGCTAAAACATCAAGATGAGAGGATAAAACTTTTTCTTTGGTTACAAAATTGAGCAGTAATCACACAGGGACCCCAAGGAATTATACATGTGACCAAAACTCAGTTGTCAACATACAGGACTTCTAGAGGCTCACTGTAGCTGGCTAGTCAGGCTTTTCTTTAAGTCCTTGTAGTTGAGAGATTGTTAGATTTACAGTTCTATGCTTCTTTGTTTGGCACTTTTTGTTTGTTTTTTTTCTAAAACTACTTTTCCTCCTCTTTGCAGGGAAAATACATTTCAAGTGAAGTTTGGTCACTCTGACTTGCTTTTCAGGCATTGCAGGGAGGCAGAGAACCTATAGAAATTGTACAGTGAACTGCATTCCCAGCTGTGAACTGTAGCTAGCTACCTAAAAGAACAAGAGATCAGTCTTTGCCTCAACTTGGGTATTTTGAAGAATTTTCTGAAATGTTATGCTTCCTTTTCCTCTTTGACTTCTGAAAATGTTTTATGGATTTTACATAGTCATATTATTAGGGACTACTCAAGATAAAATCAGAGGTAAATGTTTAGGAAAGGAAATTATGACCTGTAATAGGTTACCACTAACGATTAAATGAAGTCTTAATGAAGACTAATAACCTTCTGTTATGAAATTTTGGAAGGGTAGGCTGAACTTTGTTTATTACATATAATCTTCAAATAGAATATATTCAGTGTTGTGGGTTTTTTGTTATCTTGTTTTGGTTTGTTTATTGGAATTTTTTAGGCATATTACTTGATGCAAAACAATTTCTGCTCTTAGAGAGGACTACCTGTAGTAACAGATGAAAATAAAGAAAACTAAACAAATGCAGAATCTCATTCCCTGTTCCTAAATGTAAAAAGTAAGCTTTATTTTTCTTAAGTGGCATCTTAAGTTCAAAGAAGTAAAACATATTCTGTAAGGATAAAGAGTTTCCTGCATTTCTGACTGTTTTCTCTGTTTCCTTATTTGTACTTTAGTGAACAGTAGTTCCAAAAGCACTACTGAATCCTATTCACATCTTACAAGTTTACTTCACTGTAATTCATCGACTTCATGACACTTAATGATAATTTATTTTGAGAGGAATATCCAGAACTATTAATCATCTCTTTGAGCATAATAATCTATCAAAGTAACAATGCAAAACAAAATTTCACTCAAAGACTTGCAAAGGGAACTGAAGTGTATTTCTTCAAATCTTGAATCAGTAACAAATGAGTGAAGCTTTTCTGAAAGGGTACTAGACAATTGCTAGCTCAAGTGAAACTACTTCAACTTTTTGGTAAGCTAACTCTGTTGTCAGCAGAGGTCCAGTTCTGATTTTTTGTAATAGGAAAGTCTCTAATATGAAAATATTGGAGATTTGAACAGTCTATGAGATACACTGTACTTTAAATTTTGTCTTATTTTAAGAACCAGACCATTAAAAATAGACAATGTAATGAACTATAAATAAAACCTAATAAAACATGTACTTGCAAACTATTTAAAGTTCCTGTCCACACAGTGAAATTGTCTTAGTGATGTACTGAAATTATTGACACCACTTTCTCTTTGTAATTGGAGATTATTTGCTAAGAGAGGAGCAACTGAGCGGATTACTTAGTTTTCTGGCTTCTCTTTCAAATATTTTTTATTGTGCAGTACACTTGCAGTATTGCATAATTGGCAAAATACATCGCAGCTGTACTTTCAAAATTTTTATGAAAGTAGTAATAGCACATGAGTGCAAAGAACAGAATATATATTTTTATTTCTTTAGTTTGAAAGAGGCAATTCAAATTTCAAATCCCTTGGAAAAAGAAAAAAGCAAAAAAAAGGACAAGTTGACTGACATCAGGACAGATAAAACAATGAGAGAAAAGCCCCTGACACTGGATATGGGTGTATGTATATAAACATATATATATACTTTAAGTATGTTTCATCAAGAAAACTATAAAATCAACGCAAAACTTAACAAATTCTGAATTAAATTTCTTATTATTCTTAGGTGAGTTGGCCTCTCATTAAGGCCAACATACAGAGAACTCAAAGCAATTTCAGCGATGGAAATTCTAGAAAAGGAAATCTATCTTTCTTATGAGTTTCATTAAATGAATTTTTTCCACATTGCATTAAAATTCTGTGACTCCTTAGTTGAGAAAACTGAGAATTGATGGTGCAATTAAGTCCTGTCCTAATACAACTTGTATACATTTTATGACAGATTTAATTACTGCACAAACATTGTACCTCTTTGATATTTCTCTATCAAGGGAAATATTTTCTCTGATAGAATTGCTTCATATACTCCAAGACATATAACTATGACAAGGAGCTCAGCTGGAATCAGTCATTTGCTTCCTATAACTATTACAATCAATTTCTTATGTGTCAGGATTTCTACTTATAACTGACAGGGAAAAAGCAAAAAAAAATTACCTCAAAAATAGCAGTAAGTAATATCAGTGTTTAAAATACTTGTGTTGTTCAAATCCAAATTTGCAGTTGACATCTCAGCACAGTGTAACCATATACAGTAAAAAAAAAGGTACCTTTGCACATATCATTGTTATTTTTATGATCTGGATTTCTCTTTTGTATTTCCGTCATATCTGACACTTCAGAAACAAACACCTACATCCTCACTTTTGTAAACTTCATTGATCTACTAACTTATGCTAATTTTATGAAAACTTCCACTATATTTCTACTTATATCTATATCTATTTTCTTACATAGAAAATTATTCTTAATCTGAGATCTATTTTTATTCAGAACAAGTCACCTTAAGACCTAAATGAATTCATTTCATAAATTCACTTGGTTGTATAGCAAAACTGATGGGACATTTTTTAATCATTTAGAAAAACTATGATTTTAGCTCAAAAGGAAGAAAACAACTTCCTTTCTTAATTACAGCACACAGAAATTCAGCAGACCAGTCTGTGACTTTTGAAAAGAAGTTTAAGTTCTTGTAAAATATTTAATAAGGTTTACAAACTATTTTAAAAGCTTGATATAATTTGAGCCAAAATTACATACAATTATTCATGTTACTCCATGGTAACCTCTGGAATTTAGTTTTTTGACTATAGAAGGAAAAGCTGAGATTACTATATATTCAGAGACCAAGCAAGATAAACTTAAGAGATTTGCTAATTTGAGTTGTAGACACTTAATGACTAAATTCTTACTCCTTTCTGTTTAGGACATGTAAGTGGGACACACACAAACACAGGCACACACGCTCCTATGAAAAATACACTCTTGAAGACTTTTTCTGCCTCTAAGTAGTTTAATAGTAACATTATTTAATTAAAGCCTTCAACTTTTTTGAGAGGGCTGCCACATTTAAAGTGATTGTGACATAGTGGCTATCCTTATGTTACTGAATTAAATATCCTTGAAAAGGTTCAGGGGACCCAAAAGACCTGTCACGGTGTCTCAGACTATTGTCATTATGCATACTGCATTTCATTATTCATAAATGGTCCCTGAAATACTCTAATTCCCCAAGGAATTGCCCAGAAACTGTCTAGGACGATACCTGGTACACACCACCATTATCTGGGGAAGCATTTAGATTTTACTAATACTTGCTTTGCAGCATGGAAAGGGATTTAAACTGTCAACATATACAAGCATGTTTTATTTCATATAAGGAAGCAACTGAACATCTTAGAAAAAGCTTAGATAAAGTACCTTTAAGCAGATTTGTTCCGAAATTACATAGGAATGGTTCAAAGCAGAGTGAGGATGTAGGCTAAACAGTTGAACAGTGCAGACAATCAGGAATACTGTGCTCATCTTGATAGTCTCTGTTTGGAATTTAGTATTACAAAACAGTCCGGATCTACCTGAAGGGTTTGTGTAGGACTGACGCAATCACATGCAGAGCATATGATATTCAAACAGCATGAAAATTTGAAGATAGTTATTTAGGAATACTTCACTGTTTATTCAGAGTAACATTCAGTTTATATCTGAAAGCAACAGGAATTATTTTATTCTTTTGCCTGCTTCTGGAAAAAAAAAAAGTATTTACCATTATTTTTTCTCATTAAAAAGAACCAAAACACTTTATTGCTGTTTTCTCAGCTTCCTTTTTTTTCATTCCAATTCATAACACACTGTAGAAGTTAAGTTCTGCTGTGATTCTTTCTGGTCCAAATGTGTTGTTTTAAAAAAATTGATAAAAATTAAGACTTACAAGTTGCTCCTAAATTCATAATTCTTTAAGGTTGTATCTTTTAGACACATCTCCAGTAGTCTTAATCTAGAAATGTCAGTTATAATGATATCATAAACAAGGAGATTGACATCGAACTATGTATGTTGGCAGAAATCATTAACTCATCTCGATTATCTTGAAAATGTAGATATGCCATGAAAGTAATATTGGAAGTTAATTACTGCAACAGTAGTTATTTTCAAAGTATAGAAATCACCAAGTACTATACATGTTTTCATACAAACAATTCTGTTATATACCATTGTGGAAAGATTGCTGGGGGTAAAAATTAGAGGAAACGGAGAAGTTATATTCACATCCTAACAGATGTGAATATAACATAAAATTTCTGTAACAGTATGGAAATTATAGGGTAAAACGCAGCTGCTACTCTCTGGATGGTATCTGGTTGACATGCTCCATGATGATCCTCCAGACAACAGTGAGCACCTGCTAAGGGAGATGGAACGAAGGGTGGAGCAGAGTGGACACACCACAGTCAGGCTCTGTGGAAACCCTTGAGTGGTACTTTGCAGCTGCTAACCAGCATAGCACAGGCCAACCAAGGAAGATTGGAGTAGGTGTCCTGCTGCTGAGCCAACAATGGTGGTGAAATCATTCTCCTCAGATGAACTTGTTTCATTAAAGCTTAATTGTAATACTAATGTACACCTCCATTCCAAAGTTACCTTCCTTCAAGGTATGACCACCCCACACTGGGCATGTGCTCCACACTTTTTTGGTTGTATATTTAAAAGGAAAGCAAGAGAACTTTATATCACTGAGAAATAAAAGTACTTATGACTAAGGTCACTCAAGCTTCACCTACACATAGAAAAATAGAATAAAAGTAAGTCAACAATGGGGGGAAATTGAGGGAAGACTGCATCATAACTGCTGGGATCAGCTGACAGGCTGAACCTGTCCTCTTCCCCCATAGGGACACCTACTGGGTAAGAATTGTACTCTCTGTGTGTGCTGAATACTTTTACTGGGATTAGAGCTTGTTTGTATACTGCTTTAAATATGTTTTTGCAGTCAGATTCTACCACTGGCCATCATCAAACCTTAATCTGTGACAGTTTCATACTAATAAAAAGTGTTATTCTGTAAACTGTTAGTATGAGTCTTTCACAGGCACTATTGGTTGCCGGCAGCAGGTAACACAAATAAAGTGGGAAGATCCTCTGAGGCGTCTTCCCTATGCTGTTGGCTTAGCACCCCGAAAAGGGCAGTCAAATCACCCTCTGATCCAGCAGCACTGTTCGGTGAAGGGTCCCCATAAAGGGATGCTGACAGACTGGTCAGGCATAAGGGTCTTGGCTTCCCTGGGGCACTGACAGACATAAATCGCTAAGGGTTGAGGAAATCTCCTTGTATTAAGGGTCAAGGAAATCTGCCTTTTTCACGTAACAATCATAACATTAACCTTCACAATATTAATGCTTAGGTATGCATTTCTATCTTCACTAATAATTTTAGAAATTTATAAAAGACATATTGTACTACCAAAATATCCCAACTCTGGAAAGCTTACAAGGTTATAGGTTTGAAATAAATAGAGACACTGCAACAAAAGTGTTCTGTTTTGATAGATATAAAATTACTAACAAGGTGCCAAGGTGCTTACAGAGTCCATAATAAAAATGATTTTTCAATAATTAACACTTTTCTAATCTTCTTTTTAGCTGAAATAACAGTTTTTCATCCCCATCATGTCTAAACTTTTTAAAACTGGAAGTAAATAAAAATATACCCAAGTAAAAAATAAAATTCAAAAAAACAAATAAGAGCTTTTTAGATTGTTGGAGTTGGCAATACTTAGGCTTTCAAAGACTTCTTTCAAATTCTGCCATGTCAGAAAGAAACAATACAATAATTATTCCAGGAAGTCACTTCACAGAAATTGAAGAAAAAATTGAGAAATGAGTAATACTTCTTTCTGCACTATATATATTAGGCAAAACGAATGTAACTGGGAGAATAAAAAAAAGGATGGGGCATTCTTTATATGAATAGATTTTCGAGGTTGTCCTGTCCCACAGCAAGACAGCACTTCCAGATGATTCCTTCAGGATGGTCTTGTACATCCCCTTGCCCTCAGTTATGTGTTTCCAAAGCTTAACATGCATAACGCTATAGAAAATATAGGGATTTTTATTTGTCTTTTTTACAATGATTTCTTTATTTCTGTAAAAAAATAACAATAGCCCATGTTAGTTTATCTTAGAAAGAATAAGATAATAAAAGGAGATGGAAGCAATTAGAACTAGAGACTTTGTCCAGGTCATTCTTGGTAGGATTAAAACAAACTGAAGACAGTGAAAATCCAGTTTGAACCACTACCATTATTTATTCCTGAGAAAGTAAATATTGAAAGCAAGAAAGACTACCAAAAAGAAAATACATGAAAATGATACTTCTTTTTGCTTAGATGTTAGAGACAAGCAGCAGAAATTCTACCAGTTTTATATATAACCCACCCAATGCAAGTGCCTTGGGTTTTGCTTTATTGACTTTTGACACACTCAAGACAAATGGTGGTCGATAACAAATGCTTCTGACAACTGCACAAGGGTGTGAATTTTCCCTGGCCCAGTTCCTTCAATAATCCAGACCCCTTACATTGATATCTGAGCTACAGTATTCAGAGGAGTAGTTGAAAGCTTTTGATAATACTGAGGGACCTTGAGAGGAAATTACAGCCTCTTTTGATTTCACTTTCTGACAAATTCATGTATTAACTTCCCAGTCCCTTTTCGGTTTTCTACTGCACAAATCCTGTTTCATCTCCCTTCTGGTGACAAAGTTGCTTGCAGTGGCCAATTTTGCCATGTGCCATGTGTCTGCTTTGGCTTAAGCCTGAAAATTTTGCACACACAAAATCTAAACCAGCCACACCCTTACTTTCAGACCAAGCCATTTTCTAAAGAATTGTGTTTTCTTTGAAAATTAGTATAGTTTTTCCTCTGACACTCTCTTCACAGTTAGCCCTTTTGACTCCCATTTTCCTACTCTGTAAATCCCATCAAATTCTTTCTCAATAATTGAGCTGAATACTGTACCTCTTCATTATTGAAGTAATATACCTCATACACATTAAAATCTACTCTAAATACATATTTTGTACTCCACTAAAATTTGCACCGTCTCATTATAAGGTATTCTATACCTTGATCACTGGAAATGGGTGGAGTGAGGCAGTTAAATAATCCCCTAATGTGTGTATTCAATTGGAATGGACTAATTCGTGTGTCTATATGCTAGTGCTAGATAGAGCCCAATATAAGGGGATCTATGCCAAATAAGACAGCACGACACTCAATTTTTGGCCCAGAAGGGATAAAATGCATATGTTCAAAATACAATGCTCAACTTTGACAGACTCTGATCTAATGCAATTCAAATTCAAGTTAGGTTACCTTCTTTTCATAATTATTTTTCTGCAGCTATAAGGGAAAAATAAATCTCTTAATTGACTACTTTGGCCAATTTTTGTTTGTCTTTCTTTTTTAACTGGTTTTTTTTTATACACAGTTTTATTTGTGAGGCTGTGTGGCTTCAATGTGACAATTGTTTTTATGCTGTACAATAACTTGATACTCTGCTTTTCAGATACAAAACTGCAGAATGGTAACACCTTTATATTGAATTATGAGAGGTGGCAAAAAATTATATGTAATTATGTACTAAAATAGATATTTTAGCAAGTGTTGAGGTTGTTACCATTGGAGTTGAGTTTGCTAGCTGTTCAACAAATTTCTCTGTTTTGCGGTCTGACAGACAATTTCACTTTTGAAGATTCATAGCCAAGCAGAAGCATAGGACAAGAAAAAAAAATATTTCTTCCTTAAACCAATCAAGAACATCTTCACACTGACATATTTTTTTTGCTCAGTTTCCTAAGGAAATAGGAAATTCTGGTACACTGTTCAACTGTGTTGTTGTCAGTCACTGATTTGATACCTTCAAGTCCACTGAAAAATTGTAACTAATTTTGAAGGCTTGAAAGATACAAAATTCCATCAATTCTCAAGAAAAATTATCTTGAAAGTGTACAGTGTTGCTTTAAGCTCCCTCAGTGAAAGAAAAACTGACATATGATCATGACAGCTATTTTTCTTTTTCAATGCGTATTACAGAGCAGCACAGTACTGGAATTCAGTCAGTACGTATATGAGTGGGGTAGAGCTGCAGCACTGCCCTGTACAATCCAGCAATTAAAGGATAAGGAAGGGAAATGAGGATTTTGGCGAGTAATGAGCTATTGGAAAGTAACTGAATTGAAAAGAAAGACTATTGTGCAATTTTGCTCTCTGTGTTTCTGTAAAGTTATGCGCCAGAGAGGTTTCTGGGGAAATAACATACAACTCTATAGAAAGAC
>VZRE01012909.1:1638739-1648894 GCA_013396775.1 Cephalopterus ornatus | reverse complement strand
GGACCCCCTCTTCTGGGCTAAAAAGGTAACATTCAAGTCTTGCCTGAGTGATTGGAAAAAAAAAAGTGATTTCCTAGAGGAGAGCATAAGTAGGAGCTGTGCCCAACAGAACTTTGGAAACACGATGCTTTGAAGATCAAAACAAATCCACCTCTCTGCCTCTACAAGAACCCCTGGCTTTCGGAAGTAATACTCTCTGGTTTCTCTCTCTCTGCTCCTGCAGCTTGGAGCAAAGGTGGGCTGCTCCACAGACGACACCACCATCTTGGCCAACTGCCTGCGTGTCTCTGATCCCGAAGCCTTGACACTCGCTTACCACCTGCAGCTGATCGACCTGCCCAGTAAGTCCCCTGGCCCACGTAGTGATTCCCTACAACCACTCAGGGCTCCCCAAACCTCTGGCAGGACACTGGGGTGACTGCCAGGAGGGTTGAAGCAGTGCTTGTGTCCTTCAGAAAGAGGGCATTGATGACAGATCTTGCAGTAACCCTTCCATAGGCAGGTGCACATCGTGCTGGATGAGCACAGCACACCTCAGCCTAATTTTTCCACAGCCCTTTTGAGTCATTGCAGAACACACCTGTCTGTTCTCACCTCCTAACAGACTGTGTGTTTGTCTCCTGCTGCAGTTCCCCTGGTGCACACCCTGGCCCTCACTCCTGTCGTGGATGGAGATTTCCTCCCAGACATGCCAGAGAAGCTCTTTGCCAACGCTGCCGACATCGACTACTTGGTTGGGGTCAACGACATGGACGGGCACATCTTCGCCGGCGTGGATTTACCTGACATCAATGCCCCACTGAAGAAAATCACTGCGTAAGTGAGAGAGGCTCTGAAAAACCTCATCAAAAGAAATCTTCTCTTTAATGTAACTCCCAAATTCCGAGCACTTAGACTTGAGTGGACAGGGCTTGACCTTCAAAACAGGGTGTCACTCTGAGCCTGGGTGCCCAGGGCTTGTGTTGCTGAATCCAAAGCCTTCAAAAGAAATGGCCAGGCAAGAGTCATACCCCACTGGAAGCTGCTGGTCAGTAACTAGTTGCTATCGCTTGTCTTTTCAGGGAAGAGGTCTATGATTTGATCAAAGGACTGACTGTGGACAGGGGCGAGGCTGGAGCCAACGCCACGTACAGTATCTACACACAGAGCTGGGACGACAACCCGAAGCAGGAGGTCATGAAGAGGACAGTGGTGGACCTGATCACTGACTACATCTTCCTGGTTCCCACACAGTGGGCCCTGAATCTGCACCTGCAGAACGCCCAGTGAGCAGCTCTGCCCTGGCAGGAAGACTGAGCTGGACTGGGGGGCCAAAATGCTGTGCTCCCAGCAGAAGGGGCTGAGGAGTGGGTTAAGAGAGCTCTGCTCTCCCCTCACAGCTGCTTAGCCAGTCTCTTTTCTTTCCCCAGGAGTGGCAAGACATACAGCTACTTGTTCTCCGAGCCGTCCCGCATGCCCGTCTACCCCAGCTGGGTTGGGGCAGACCACGCTGATGACCTGCAGTACGTCTTTGGGAAGCCCTTTGCCACCCCCCTGGGCTACTGGCCCAGGCACAGGACTGTCTCCAAGGCCATGATCGCTTACTGGACCAACTTTGCCGCGACTGGGTGAGTGATTCCTGTTCCACATTTGTGGTTTGCTGCAGCACTTCAGGCTGCTGCCTTTGCCCAGTAACTTCTCAGGATCATTCCCCAAAGCAGGGTGTTCTCTTTAATTCTATTGTGAGCTGGGTTCTGTGTCTCCCAGTGGTGGAGTTGCTCTGGGTCGTCTTTATCCCTAGCACGCCTGAGGACAGGAGGAGCATTTTCAGAGCTTGTGAACTCTGATTACACTTAATAATGAGGTTCATTCCTTAGTCCTCATGTTCATACAGTACTTAAGTCCCTGCATGTAGCCAGGGGTGATGCCAGTGGGGACTGATAGAGGAGACTTCAGGGTGGCAAGTCACTCCTGGCAGGCAGAATTCCTATTGCTTGTCCCAGTGTCAAACACTCTGTGTGCTCACTTAAAGCTTTATCCAGAAGCTTCCATAATAAAACTGAACTTGCATGTCTCTTTTTCCCAGTGATCCCAACAAGGGGAATTCCGATGTGCCCGTTTCCTGGCCAGCCTACAGCAGCAAGGCCACTTACTACCTGGAAATCAACCACAAGATGAACAAGAACTCTGTGAAGACGGACCTGAGATCCCGGTTTGTGACCTTCTGGAACTCAGTCTATCGGAGCCTGCCACAGGTTGCCAACATCACCCAGTCGGAGTTAACGTTCTGAACCTAAGAAAAAAGACTTTTTAAAGACCAATTAAAGGCTTACTTGTAACTGAGCGACTCTGGTTCTCCTCGTGTTTGCCATGACAGGATTTTGTCACTAACCTTAAGGTCAGGCGAGAAGGGACACCTATGGGCAGTGTGTGTGTCCCATGACCTGTGACACCCTGATGTCCAGGGAAGCTGCTGACAGCCAGGGCCCAGTCTCTCCCCTCTCAGCCTGTGGGCTCTGGGGTTGTTTTCCCTCATTGCCCATCTGGTCCCAGGCAGGACAGCACCAATCCTGACCTGTCCTCTGGGTATCCCATGTTACCATCAGCGTCCCTGCTCATACCAACCAGCTCTTAGACAGTTGCGGGTGCAACAGGTGAATGCAAACCAGTCCTGACCTGTTGCTGATCATCACTCAGGAACTGACTGGGGCAAAATAAACCCACATGGGAAGTGATTCCACATGGGGTTTTTGAGCAGAGGCCAGGCTGGGGAGCTCCAGCACCAAGCAGGGCAGGGCAAGGAGCACAACTGCCCACAAGCCTCGTCCTCCACATGCTCCCATTCACCCATCAAGGCAGAGCCTGGCCCTGGTACCCCACAGTGGGGTCAGTGGCTGTGCTGGAGCTGCCCCAAAACCCGGGTTCGTGTGTATGGAGAACTCTGGGCTGGTGCAAGACATTGGGGCCATGCTGCAGACACAGGGAGGAGAAGAGGGGTTGTGTGTGCACGTGGAGATTCTGCTGTGCATGTGGAGATCCTCCATGCAGAGGAGCTGGAGGGTGGGGAGCCCAACCCTGGAGGGGGCCAGGGCCAGGGTGAGGGAGCCCTCTGCGCTGGAGCTGACCTCCTGCTGCTTCCAGTGGGCTGGAGCCAAGGGCAGGGTTTGCAGGAGTCGATGCCATCTGTTCCTGTGACCTGTGACCACCTGGCCCCAGTTCTTTTTTCCAGAAGAACAATCTGTGAGATCTCCTGCAAGAAACATCTTTCATTTTCTCACCATTGTCCTTCATCTGCACCTTTTAAAGGAGAGGGAATTTCTAGATAGAACTGGAACCTGCATTTCCCTCTTGCTTTGCCCCTATACCACTGAGTGGATGCAGTAGTTACAGGAGGGCAAATGCAGAGGATGAAGCTTTTAGTGCTCAAATACATTTCATACAGATCAGGATCAAGTGCGTGAGGTTTTTCTTCCAGCCAGGGCAGAGCACCTCTGTCAGTGTGCAACTGGATGCAGCTTGGAAGGGTTTTTTAAATTTAAATTTTCTTTTCTCAGTGGTGTCATGAGAGTCTTTCATGGTTCCAGTATGTGATAAGGGAGATTGGGCCAAAGTTACACCAGCCCATTGCTCACCTGGCTGAGTCCCTTCTCTTCTGAAATCTGGAGCACAAACTTCATTTTTGCAGGTTCACGGGAAAGCTCCAGTTACACCATAAAATGCATATGAATCCTTTCCTTCTCTTAGGAATCCATCTACATTTTCCATAAGGAGCCTTACCCCCTCATGGCAGATGTCCTACCAGCTATGGGACTGAATGTGCAAAGCTATTGCACTGGCAGCTGAGTGTTCTGTTAGAGACAGATTTCAAAGCCTAACATTTATATCCTGTCCATTCCCCTCTCTCTCTTTGACAAATACAACAAGCAGTGAGGATGTCAGAGCAGCTGGCAGATGAGCCTGCAGAGAAATGGCGGGGGGGAGGAGGAGGAGGAGGAGGAGGAGGAGGACTTCAAGCCGTGTGATGGGAGTGACAATGAAGTGAAGACAGAAATTCTCGAATATGTGTGAACTTGGTGAGCAGTCTGGCTGATGTTGGATGGAATCATCCTTCAGGATTGCTGTCCTTTTCTGAGTCTTGCACATTTCCCCAGCGTGTTCTGAGCACAAGGTTTCTCATAGATTGCTGATAAGATGTTTTACTGCGCAGCTTAATAGGATTTCAGCCTCCAGCGTGTGGATGACCTTTCTCTTCAGTGATATTTATGTTCTCTGGAGTTTTCTTAAACCGAGCAATTTCGTTCAGTTTGGCCTCCAGCCCACAAAAGCAGCACCTGCAGGGCTCTCACAGGGCAATGCCAGTTGTACCCCAGCCATGGACTGGCCTCGGGCTACTGAAGGACAAGTGTGTGGAGGCTCCCCTGGTTCACCTCAGAACCAAGGCTGGCCCATGGCATTGACACACACCTGCCCCCCTCTCTCTATATATATACCAGCTTTCCCCCTGGGCACTGTCTCCTCAGGTGTGCCCTCACCATGGCTCGCTGGGGGATCCTGTGCTTGGCCTTGTGCTCCTACCTCGGGGTGGCCTGGGCTGCGACCGTAAGTACAAAGGCAATTCTCAGGGCTTGGCAAGATATTTTGCCTCTTCCTGCCTGAGTTCCTGCCCTGTTACACCTGATGTGGATCCCTGACAGAGGGCCTGCAGGCCTGGCAGCTGGGGCAAGGTGTTTTTCTGCCCTCAACATGGCAAAGGCTCTCAGCAACATGTTTCCAAGAGTTCCTGCACAGTTCTGTGTCAGGTCTGGCCAGGTTTACACCCTCGGGGTTACCCCAGGGGGCTGAATGTCCCCTCCTTCTGCCATTTGCCTTTGGGAGTGTGTAGGAATTGCTGCTGCCTGTGTGCTCCAAAGGGCACCTGCAGGACACCTGCATGGTCACGGCTCCAGTGGCATCTCCCCGTGGGCTTCCCACAGGGGTCCAAGGGCACGGATGGGGACGTGGGCTGGGAGTGGGTCTGTGTGGGGGACTGGCCAGGGCAAGGTGTGGGTGATGGTGGCATGGGAAGACTAAGGCATGAGGAACTGAGCAACAGATTGTCTCCTTCTTCGTGGTATCCCCTGTAGCTGGGTGTAGTGTACACCGAGGGCGGTTTTGTGGAAGGCGAGAGTAAGCAACTGGGACTCTTTGGGAGCTATGTCGACATCTTCAGAGGGATTCCCTTTGCTGCCCCTCCAAATAGACTGGAAGACCCTGAACCTCATCCTGGCTGGGATGGTAAGATCTAACCTTTGAATGCCTTTGGTGTGGGGTTTTATTTTTGCTTCCCTCTCTTCAGTCTAGTTCACAAGGGAAAGGGTTCCACTTTGTCACTCCCTCAGACTGGTCACAGTGGCCGGGAAGGCTTTTCTGACTCTGCACTGGACTCAGAGAGCAAAGGATGGGTGGACAGACTGAAGCCAGTGGATGGAGTTGATGCCCCTAACTAGGACACGCTGTCTTCCCCCTCTCCTCTCAGGAACACTGAAGGCAACAACATTCAAGAATCGCTGCATGCAGATGACGCTCACCCAGACCGATGTCCGTGGGAAAGAGGACTGTCTCTACCTGAACATGTGGATCCCTCAAGCAAGGAGACAGGGTATGTGCTTGGCAGGGCCTGGGCAGGACATTCCCAGCTGCCAGATTATTCTCTCAGCAGTTACATTTCCACAGTGGGCAAGTGCTGAGTGGTGATTTTGGGGGGAAAGGTGGGAACTGTGTCAGGCAACAACCCTCAGCTGCAGCCTCTTGGGAGGTGCATCCTCTTGTGCAGAGCAAGGACTTTCTTGGCCACAGGTGATTGCAGAGCGCTGTCTGTTCCTGCCCAGGCGCAGCGATGCTCAGGGAGCGGGTGAGGGGATGGAGGGGCTGCACCTCCTGGCTCTGTTGTGGCTCACTCTGCTCCTCTTCCTCACCTCGCAGTCTCTACCAACCTGCCTGTGATGGTCTTCATCTATGGTGGTGCCTTCCTGCTGGGAGGGAGCCAGGGAGCCAATTTCCTGGATAACTACCTGTACGATGGCGAGGAGATCGCCGTGCGGGGCAACGTCATCGTGGTCACCGTCAACTATCGCGTGGGGCCCCTGGGCTTCCTGAGCACGGGAGACGAAAACATGCCAGGTACCACAGCTGCTCCCTCTGTGTCTGGGGGGGCCCTGTGCTGGGTCAGCTTGGCTGTGCCCTTGCTCAGTGCTGGGTGCTCTGTGCTGCTCAGGGAACTACGGGCTGAAGGACCAGCACATGGCTATTGCCTGGGTGAAGAGGAACATCAAGGCCTTTGGGGGTGACCCAGAAAACATCACCATCTTTGGGGAATCGGCCGGTGCCGTCAGTGTCTCCCTGCAGGTGAGTTGTCTCTGTCACTCCCCACTGGAGCCACTTCTGTGTAAATGGGGCAGAGGGACCCCTTGGCACTGTGACACTTTCCTCCCCACCTGCTGCCTCATTGACATCCTCCCCTGGACAGCAATGCTCAGCCTCTATGCTTTGTAGGTGCTCCTCCTTCTTCTCTTTAACCAGTCCCCTGAAATTTCACCTGGAACCCTCTTGTTTCCATTCTGCACCCCAGACCTTGTCGCCGAAGAACAAGGGCCTGTTCAAGAGAGCCATCAGCCAGAGCGGTGTCGGGCTCTGCAGCTGGGCCATCCAGAGGGACCCCCTCTTCTGGGCTAAAAAGGTAATGTGCAAATGTTGTCCGAAGGATTATAGCTTCCTAAAAAGAGGTTTGCTAGAGGAGAGCGTAACTAGTAATGGATTTGGCAGGAGCCAGGTCCAGCAGGGCTTTGGAAACACAATGCTTTGAAGATTAAAATCAACCATAGCTCTTCCTCTGTAACCCCTGGCTTTGGGAAGTAATACTCTCTGGTTTCTCTCTCTCTCCTCCTGCAGCTTGGAGCAAAGGTGGGCTGCTCCACAGACAACACCACCATCTTGGCCAACTGCCTGCGTGTCTCTGACCCCAAAGAATTGACTCTGGCCTACCATCTGCAGCTGATCGACCTGCCCAGTAAGTCCCCCAGCCCCGTGACCCACCACCCACTCAGGGCTCCCCAAACCTCTGGCAGGACACTGGGGTGATTGCCAGGAGGGTTGAAGCAGTGCTTGTACCTCTCAGAGCAGGGCAATGATGACAGATCTTGCAGTCACCCTTCCGTAGGCAGGTGCACATTGTGCTGGATGAGCACAGCCCATCAGGCAGCAGTGGCACAAGGATCATCCAAGAGTCACGCCTTGACCCCAGAGAAGCTGTTTGGGCTTCCTGGTCTGTGGAAGCAGCAAGCAACTCCAGCACGGAGCTTACAAAGAGAATACAATTTTGCTATTTCCATTTGAGCCGCTGGGTGGAGTGTGGGACTCACACCAGAAAGGGAATGCTGCTGCCTTTGCTGCCTGTCAGGATTCCTTTCCCAAGAAGACTCCTTTTGCTCTCTTCATGCTCCTGGTCTCTATGAGCTTTTAGCATTGCTCAGAACAGAGGTTTGGCCAAGCCACCGCTGTGCACCTGCGCTGGCTGGAGCTGGCAGTTCTGGCAACCAGAGGGCATGGCCAGATGGGATAAGGAGAAGTTCAGCTCTTCCCTACGTTGGCTGGGTTTTTTGGGAAGGGACTTGGTGGAGGAGAGGAATTTTGGATGTTACCACTGGGTACATGGCTGCCAGATCTCTTGCTTTTCTCCTTGACCCACAGGCACGAGGTTTACCCTGCTTCTGGGTGACACCCTGCCCTTGCTGAAGTCACTGCTCAAGGATCTCATTCACCTCAGCCTGTTCTTTCCACAGCTCTTTGGCTCATGGGATGTTGCAGAACAAACTTATCTGTTCTCACCTCCTAAAAGACTGTGGGTTTGTCTCCTGCTGCAGTTCCCCTGGTGCACACCCTGGCCCTCACTCCTGTCGTGGATGGAGATTTCCTCCCAGACATGCCAGAGAAGCTCTTTGCCAACGCTGCCGACATCGACTACTTGGTTGGGGTCAACGACATGGACGGGCACATCTTCGCCGGCGTGGATTTACCTGACATCAATGCCCCACTGAAGAAAATCACTGCGTAAGTGAGAGAGGCTCTGAAAAACCTCATCACGAGGAATCTTCTCTTTAATGTAACTCCCAAATTCCGAGCACTTAGACTTGAGTGGAGAGGGCTTGACCTTCAAAACAGGGTGTCACTCTGAGCCTGGGTGCCCAGGGCTTGTGTTGCTGAGTCCAGAGCCTTCAAAAGAAAGGGCCAGGCAAAAGTCGTACCCCACTGGAAGCTGCTGGTCAGTAACTAGTTGCTATCGCTTGTCTTTTCAGGGAAGAGGTCTATGATTTGATCAAAGGACTGACTGTGGACAGGGGCGAGGCTGGAGCCAACGCCACGTACAGTATCTACACACAGAGCTGGGACGACAACCCGAAGCAGGAGGTCATGAAGAGGACAGTGGTGGACCTGATCACTGACTACATCTTCCTGGTTCCCACACAGTGGGCCCTGAATCTGCACCTGCAGAACGCCCAGTGAGCAGCTCTGCCCTGGCAGGAAGACTGAGCTGGACTGGGGGGCCAAAATGCTGTGCTCCCAGCAGAAGGGGCTGAGGAGTGGGTTAAGAGAGCTCTGCTCTCCCCTCACAGCTGCTTAGCCAGTCTCTTTTCTTTCCCCAGGAGTGGCAAGACATACAGCTACTTGTTCTCCGAGCCGTCCCGCATGCCCGTCTACCCCAGCTGGGTTGGGGCAGACCACGCTGATGACCTGCAGTACGTCTTTGGGAAGCCCTTTGCCACCCCCCTGGGCTACTGGCCCAGGCACAGGACTGTCTCCAAGGCCATGATCGCTTACTGGACCAACTTTGCCGCGACTGGGTGAGTGATTCCTGTTCCACATTTGTGGTTTGCTGCAGCACTTCAGGCTGCTGCCTTTGCCCAGTAACTTCTCAGGATCATTCCCCAAAGCAGGGTGTTCTCTGTAATTCTGTTGTGAGCTGGGTTCTGTGTCTCCCAGTGGTGGAGTTGCTCTGAGTCCTCTTCATCCCTAGCACGCCTGAGGACAGGAGGAGCATTTTCAGAGCTTGTGAACTCTATTTACTCTTAATGATGAGGTGCATTCCTGAATCCTGCTGTTGATACAGGAATTAAGCCTCTGTGTGAATTCCTATTGGTTGTGCCAGTGTCATATTCTCTTTGTTCTCACTTAAAACCTCACTTGAACAGACAGGTTCCTGCCAAATGCCTCAAAACCACTGGGTCCCCAAGCCGCCCTGATAAAACTGAACTTGTGTGCGTCTCCTTTTTCCCCAGTGATCCCAACAAGGGGAATTCCGATGTGCCCGTTTCCTGGCCAGCCTACAGCAGCAAGGCCACTTACTACCTGGAAATCAACCACAAGATGAACAAGAACTCTGTGAAGACGGACCTGAGATCCCGGTTTGTGACCTTCTGGAACTCAGTCTATCGGAGCCTGCCACAGGTTGCCAACATCACCCAGTCGGAGTTACCGTTCTGAACCTAAGAAAAATCACCTTTTAGAGGTAGTTCATTAAAGGCTTACTTGTAACTGAGCGACTCTGGTTCTCCTCGTGTTTTCTGTGACAGGACTTTGTCGCTAACGTTAAGGTCAGGAAGGAAGGGACACCTGCGGTCAGAGAGCGTCCCCTGATCCATAGCCCAGCCATGCCACAGGCAAGCAGGTCTTGGGGCAAATAAACTCCGCGGCTTAACCCTCACACCCTCCATCTGCCGCCTCTTGCGGCATCGAACACTGGCGGTGTGAAGGCTTAGGTCCGTAGGAACCAAAGGCTTATTTTTAACGGGAATTTACACCAGATTCCTTGCATGACTTCGAAACTCATGGCTCCAAAACACTGTCCAGTAGTCATCGCCATGACTTCGACGCAGCACGAGCGAAATGGTGTTTGTACGAGCTGCTCAGCACCGAGGGCTCTTGGCCCCCGGGGCGGGGGGGGTGCTTTCCTTCATTCCCCTCCTAACTCGGGGCAGGACAGGGGACAAAACCGCCCACGGGGGCGGTGATCCTGCGCGGGTTTAGGGCCACCAGCTCCAAGGAGCTCGCGGCCGCCCTCAAGGCTCGCCCTCGGCCCACAGGCGGGCCGCTGGGAACCGCCGTGCGGCGGAACCTTCGTGCCGCGGTGCGGGGGGACGGGGG
>VZRE01012909.1:1605083-1628713 GCA_013396775.1 Cephalopterus ornatus | reverse complement strand
CCCCCAAGGCCCCGTTGGTGATGGGTGGCAGTGGGGCTGAGGCTAGAAGATGCCCTTGGCGATCTTCAGGCCTTTCTGCTTCATCCTGGGCAGGGTGGAGCTGGAGCCATGCTTGATCTTCACGCCCTTGGAGAAGCCCCGCTTCTTGAGCACGAAGTCGTAGTTGGCGGCGGAGTTCATGGCGTAGAACACATTGGCGTTGTCGGGGATCTTCAGCTCTGAAAGTGAGCAAGGATGGGGGTCAGTTGGGCACCCTGTCCCTGAAAGGGACCTGAGAATTGTCCCCCTGGTATCCCTCTCACTGTTACCTCCCAGCCCAGCTCTGAACTGATGCTGCCCAAGCTGCAGGGCTGCCTGGCCCCAGGAAAGCCACCCCCCAGCACACACCTCTCTCCTCCGAGATGATCTGAACGAGCTCGTAGTCCTCAGGCCGGTCCCCGTCCAAGTTGTGTTTGGCCATGGCCTTGCGAATAACCACCGGGGTCTTGTCCTGGCTTGTCACCTGTGAGCCCAGAGCTTTATTAGCCCAACACACTGCAAAAGCCTCCCATAGTGTCTCCCCCAAAAACAAGCCATGCCCACATCCGAGCAGGACAAGCCAGCCCCTCCCTGTCACGGTGTGGCCCTGTACTAACCAGGATGCTCTTGTACATGTTGCCATTGTCCACAGCCAGGCTGACACGGATGATACAACAGTCGTCGACCTGCTGGTTGTAGAGGGGCAGCGAGAGTGAGGAGTAGCTGGAGATGCCAGAGACCGAGCGCTTGTGTGTGCGGGAGGCCGTCACCGGTGTGGAGGAGACGGAGGAGGAGGAGGCACTGCTGGAGCCTGAGCCGATGCCTGACGTGTCCAGGGAGGAGAGGGAGGTGGATTCCCAGAACTGGAGGGCAGGGAGGAGAGGGGATGCGGAGGACACAGTGGGTTTAGCTTCTCCATCGGCCACAGACGGGGCGTACCAGCGCTGGGGGAGGGAGGCCAGAGGGATCTCACTGACCTGTGACAATGGGGGACCGACACAACTACAGCCACCTGAGGCACGAGAGCCTTGCCACGCTGCCGGAGCAGCAAAGGGCAGGGACCTCCCTAATCCTGGCGGGTCAGAAACAGCCCCCAGGACCCCCACCTGCCCCCCCAGCCCCAGCGCTGGGGCAGAGGTGGGGCAGCCCTGACATGACAGCTGCACCTGCCTCAGGAGGCCTGAACCTCAAAAGCTGCCACGTACCTTCTTCTCCTGGCAGTCGGGGGACTCGGGGATGAAGCTGATGTTGATCTCCTCCACGTCGGAGCTGCTGGAGCCGGCAGAGGTGACACTCACTGAGTCGGTGGCATCCCCACTGCACAGGTACTGCCCACACTTGAGCTGGTCGAAGGATTTTGAGTGGGAGCTGCCACTGGCACAGGGCTCGGTGCTCGGTGGCTGCCGGCTGCCAGGAGAGACGTGGGACACGTCAGAAGGGATCAGGGTGAGGGTGCATTTGGCTGGCAGGACCACCCCCACCTCAGCCAGAGATGCCCCGTGCCAGCTCCCACCTCCCCCCCAGGACAGGCAGACTCACTCGCTCCATCGCTTGATGATGCCCGTGTTCTTCTTTGCCTTCAGTGTGTTGCTGGCTGACTCTGACAGCGGCTCGATCTCACACGACAGCCCGTAGCTGCGAGTGGAGAGAGGAGGGTTTCAGCTTTCTGTGCTGCCACGAGCACCAAGGAGGCAGAGCAGGGAGTGGAGTGTGGAACAGCTGCCAGAGGAGGTGAGTGGTGGGACCTCCCGATGCATCAGAACAGCCCCAGACCCCACTCACTCACCTCTCGGCCTCGCTGAGCCGCTCCAGGCTGTGGAACCAGTCCACGAACTGGTCCTCCTGCGTGAAGTTGTAGTTGTTGCAGGCTGACTGAAGCAGCTTGATCTGGGCGATGACTTCGAACTCCTGTGGCAAAGGGAAGCTGTGAGACCACATCTGTTTGCCAGCCTCCTCCACAGACAGCCCAGCCCCACACACGCAGGCAGGTATGAGAGACCAGAATCCCCTCCCCAACAGTGAAGAACGTGACAGTAAAAAAGGACAGAGATCAACCCCAAAGTGACTGGCACAGCCTGGGCTTGCACCAGGTCAGCCTCCTCCTTCTCCCCACTGCTGTGTAGCTGCCAGGGCAAAGCTCTCACCTTCCTTCTTTTCTCAAAGTTGATCAGCCCACCCTGGAAAAGAAGAAGATGAAGGTCAGCATGGAGCAGAAAAATATTGCTCCCATCCCTCCCTGTCCCTGGCTCACTGTCACTGCAGTGTGGGTGTCCCTGCCAAGAAAGTAGCCCGTTTCCATGGGCTGACAGAGGTGGATGTGCAGTGTGGGATACAGGATGTGTAGGGTGCAGTGTCAGATACAGGATGCAGTGTTGGATACAGGATGCAGTGACGGATACAGGACACACGGGGGCCCAGCTCTCCATTTATCAGCCCAGGCACTGGGAGGAAGGCAAGGAAGGGGAGGAGGTACGTACATCCAGGAAATCCTTCATGGCGGTGTCGAGCATCACCAGGTCCGTGAGAAAGGTGCCAAGGTAGGGAATGGTGCCTTGCATCACGCCCTGTGGGGACAGAAGGGACAGCAGGGTCAGCAGAGCTGGGACCAGCCTGGGCAGACGTTGGGAAGGGAGCACAGGGGTGGTCCTGCCACCCCTCTCGCTCTGGCTCTCACCATCTCTCGCTGCTGCTGCTGCCGCTTCTGAGCCCTCTTTGGGTTGATCTCCAAGGTGGCAAATTTGGATGTGCCCTCCTGGATGGTGGGGAGAGGTGGGGATCAGCACAGGTGGGAAATCACACTAATATCTATTAGCTAAAATTCACACCTGCTTTTATTGGTACAACTTTCCTTGTAGAGGGAAAGAGGGATAAGGGGAAGAGGAGGAAATCAAAGCTGTTTTATGGCTCACAGGGAGGAGAGGCTTAGTGAATAGGAACTGCTGCTCTCATTTCCAGCTCTGTGTAAATGCCTCCTCAATGGGATGTTTTGATCCCTTTTGCATTTTGTGTCCTCTCAGCCCTCAAATCAGACCTAGACTGGGATCTGTGGAGAGGCTCCACACAGAAGAAGGACATTTTTGCTGCAGCCTTTCACCAATCCCACCACCCCACCTGGAATCAAGAGGACTTATCAGTGGGCTGTTAAAATGCAGCTGCCTCTGGGGAGAAGCTGTCACCTGGTGCTCTGGATCCCATCCCACTGCTTATCTCTGTTTGCTGAATTGCTCTGCCAGCTTCAGGCAATGAGCTTTGGGTGGAGAAGCAGAAAGCCCAACCTGGTCCCAAAACCCCTGCCTGCTCCCCAGACTTGGCACGCCCGTGTCTGCGACTCCAGCAGCTCTGCCAAGGCTTTATCCTTGTGGCTGGAACACCGTGGAAACTTCTGTCAGCATCAGCCTAAGAACCCTGCCAGAGACAGAGCAACGTGGGTGCTGCTTCCCCTTACCTTAATGAGGAGCTCCCGGCTCAGAGAGTGGTTGTTCTCGTCGGAGAAGATCTCTGAGAGCTCATGGAACGTGCGGAAGCTCTCCCTGCTCAGGGGGAAACAAAGGGAAAAGTCAGCAATGCTGCCGCAGTGGATTCTCTTCTGCTCACCCAAATGACCCCAGTTATGCTCACAGCTCCAAGCTGGGCCTTGCTGTTCAGGAGCTATTCCAGGGTGTTTCACACCAAGGAAGGGAAAGTGATGATGCTTGTATTTTCTTGCCCTCCTTAGGTCCCTGACACCTCACACTGGTCCCTGGGTTTTGGGCACACTCCAGTGCTGGAGCTGAGATAATCCCATTTACACATTTCAAGGGCCACAGCATGACCTTCCCCTTGGAGCCTCCCAGCACCCCCAGGAGCCCAGCAGGAGCCGCTTACCGCAGGACTTCATCCCAGGTCTTCTTCAGCCGGTGGACGGCGTTGCACTGCAGGGCTGAGAGGATGGCTCGGAGGGACGAGAAGTTCTTCAGGATGCGGCACTCCTGGGAACAAGGAGATGACAGGACTCAGCGTTAAAAAGAGCTCAAGGATCTGCTGCGTGCCAGCACAGCAACACCTCAGCCCTTGGGCAGAGGTGGGAGGTGAGCTGTCCTACCCGAGCCACCTCGATCCACCGCTCCACCACTTTTGCCCTCTGCTGTGGCTTCAGGGACCGGTCCCCGAGGCACGTGGCGATGACACAGTTGGCCACACTGTTGAACTGGGAGACCGTGGCGCGGATGGTGGGAGCCAGGTGCTCTTTGCCCTTCTTGTCTCGCTGGGACCAGATGCAGCCCAGGCAGTGGTAAGGCACCACTTTCTTAAACAGCTCCTGGAGGAATAAAGGGATGGAGATGGGTCTCTTTGTGTTCCCTGGGAAGAGAACAGGCCAGGAGGACAAAAGGATGGAAAGAGCCAGGTCTGCGTCCAGAGCACCATTGACCTGGTTGTTGAGTGAATACTCACAGCATCCATCAGTGTGAACTGTTCTGCCACCATCTCTGGGGAGAAGGAGAGGAAATCTGGCTTCCCATCCCCGACCCCGTTCTCCTCCACCAGCTGGAAGGTGCAGCTGCCATGGTCCACAGCTGTAGGAGACAGGGAGAAGCTGAGCACTGCAGAGCTGCCACAAGCTGGGGTCCACACCAAGCCACACCAGTCCCCTGTGGGCACTCACATCCCACCTCCCAGGCTCTTAATTCCCATCTGGCTTCACATCTCGAGAAACGAGGCTCAGATAAAAGGATAGTTGTTTTAAACCTGGGTGCAAGTGTCTACAGAGGATTAAAGGCAGATTAGCTAATCCACTTAGAAATCTCACTTCTGGTGCAGCTGGATTAGCTTCCCAATGTACCTCCACGTAAACACAGGCAGGGTTTATGAGTGTCCAGCCATGTGGCAAGACCGGAGCTTCTGGAGACCCTCAATGCCAACAAGTAGCACTTCTCCCTCCACCTGCAGCCTCAAATTGACCCCCTAAATGCAGGGAAAAAACACACCTTCTGCCTCAGACTCGCTCTGCTCTTGCTGCTGGAACTGGGCCAGCAGGATGCGGGCCCGGCGCTCCAGGTCGGAGCCAGGGATGTTGTGGCGCACGTAGGAGATGAGCTGCTTGAGGCAGGTGAAGTCTGGGGGCTTGCGGAAATCCTCTGAGTACTGGTCCAGCCAGGCTCCCAGGATGGAGGAGATGGTGCTGCAGGGAGGGGGAAAACACGGGCAAACCTGCGTGAGAATCAGGTGCCAGGAGAAACCTGTGTGCACCTCCATGAACCCCAGGCGCACCTCTGGGAAAACACATCCCTTTGTAGGGGAACCAAAAACTATCACCAGAGCCACCCACAGCGCAGACACTTACTTCTTCAGCTCCATCCTCTCGTCCACAGTGTGCCTGGCATGGTCCCCATTCGCCTGCACGTGGAGTTTGCCATATCTGGTGGGGCACAGAGAGGAGGCAGTGAGCACCCTGGACTCAGCTGCCTCTCAGCGCTGCCTCTTCTCCCTCCACATCACCCCCACCTCTGCCAGGGGTCAGGATGAACTTGCTATGCAGTGTCCTGCTCCCCCCTCCTCTAAAACAAACCCCCATATTACAGGAAGAGGGAAGCAGCCAGCACTGGCCACCTCACAGAGGGCTATCAGCTGGAAGAGCTCCACCTCTCTGGGAAGTGGAGTCCTCCCTGCCCTGCCCAAAAACCTCCAAGCAGATGGAGTTGTGAGAAACCATCAGCCCTCCACGGCATTGCAGCAGAAGATGCTGGGGCTCTCTTAGCTGAGGGGGTTCAGACACCAACCACGCACAGCTATATTTTGGGGCTCAGGGCAGCCTCACCTGTTAAGCAGCAGGTCCAGCACTTGCTTGGTGGTGGCAAAGGCCCGGTAAGTGCACAGGAAGATGGTGACATAGGTGGAATCATTGCCCTTGAAGGCTGAGACCAGGTACTCCACCAGCTTCTCCAAGGTCCCAGCTTTTATCGTCCGCACCTTACACGTCTCGTAGAGGTTTAGGGCCGACTCATTCTCAAACTGCCAGGATAGGAGCAGAGGTCAGTGGGCTGGGTGAAGACAGACACCACCAAGTGCAAAGCATTCCCACCAGCTTCACAAGGGTCAGGTCTAGGCTGGGACCACAGACCCCTACAGTGCCTGGGGCTCTCCTAACTGGGAAAGGGAAGCTGAGTCTCCTCAGACACCAAATATTAGGAACCCAGCTGAGACGACTTGAGCATTTGGGAAATCCCAGGAAAGGCCTCAAGGTTGACAAAATCTAGATGCAAATCAGAGTCACCCTATTTCACAAAATGGGGCTACAGGTTGTTTCCCCTGTGCCCCTTCCCACGGGGCAGAGGCCAGCGGGTGCTCCCATTCCCTGCTCCCAAATAAATACACGATTCCTGTGGCAGGGAAACCTCTAAAACCCCGCAGCTTACCCCCAGCCATCGCTGCCCTTTGTTGGCCGTGTGATGGAGCTGCACTTTCCGGAGTGATATGCTGTAGATCACACCATCCTCCAGCTCTTCTCCGATCTCCTGTGTGGAGCTCTGCACGGAAAGACAAGATACACCATGAGATAAGGAGACCAAAGCGCAGCAGAGATGCTCTTGTGGCTCATACAAGGCATCCCAGCAAGCCAAAGGCAACAGCTGGCAGGCAGCAAGAGTCCCCCTGACCTGCTCAGAAACACAGACTAGGTGACGCCAGTCTGGCCAGCTCAGCTCTGGGCCCACCTGAGTCTGCCCACAGCAGAGCCAGGACTTTGGGAAGCTGCTCTTGGTCTGCTCCTTGTTCCCTGGCTCCACTTCTCAGCCCATCAGCAAAGCCAGGCTGTGCCAGTGCTTGGTGCTGGGCAGAGCAGAGACCCCGCGCTGGGCAGCGAGGGGGGCAGTGAGAGCACACCCCATCCCCAGC
This sequence comes from Cephalopterus ornatus, assembly GCA_013396775.1. Lineage (NCBI taxonomy): Eukaryota > Metazoa > Chordata > Aves > Passeriformes > Cotingidae > Cephalopterus > Cephalopterus ornatus. Next base: position 1,621,825 of record VZRE01012909.1, on the reverse strand, counting down.
CCTGGCTGCCTCCCCCTTCCCAAGCCTCTGCCTTTCCCGTAAGGTGACACTGCCACCTGCTCTGACCGTAATCTCAGTAATCTGTCCCTGCAGAACTGGGCACCTCAGTGCACTTCCCTAATAAATAATAACTGTCAAACCAAGCTCCTGCCAGCTTTGGCAGCGCTGGGAGGCAGAAATCCAAGAGGAAGCTCAAAGCTGGGGGGAAATCCCAGGGATCAGCGCCAGGGTGGGCTCAGGCACAGGGTACCCCTGGGCCACAGCCCGACCCAGCTACGAGGCTCACATTTCTGCTCTGGGGGGTGCAGACCACCTAGAATTTGGTGAGGAAAGGGGTGATGCTTCTCAGGGCAGGTCACCAGGCACACACCTCCCCCAGCACCACATGGCAGCACGGGGCTCAGCAGCAGCTCCAGCCCCACAAGGACGATTTGGTTCCCTCCTCCTCCTCCTCCTCCCTCACCACGCTCTGCTGAGTCAGTGCCTCTCTTAAGATGGTTTATCCAGATCCTTTTAAACACCGTGGGGATCTCCCCCGCCCTCCAGCCCCCACACCAACTGGTGGGACAGGGTCTAACACACGGCAAAACCCACTGCTCAGCAGATGGAGAACATGCCCGAAAGCAATCAGCCGGTTGGCAGCGGGAGCTGGCCACGTGCTGTGGGGCACAGGGACAAGTCTCCCCTGCATATCACACTGCCAGCCAAGAGCCAGAGCCAGCCCGTGGCTTTCCCTGCAACCAGCCCCTCCAGAGCTTAAAAAGCCCTGAGCAGTGGCAACAACGCAGAGCTTGCCAGGGAAGAAGCTGCTGTGGAGACACCGAGGATGGAGCCCCAGGAGTGATGCTGCTCCTCCAAACTGCTCCCTGGGAATGTGAGAACAGCCATACCCAGGGCCCCCATTTCAGACATCTCCCATCTCAAGAGACACGGGCAGAACAGGACGCTGAGCTGACGGATCACACGTGCACCCACAGACTCTTTACCCACCATCCTTTATCATCAACCATCACAGCAGTGGCCGCTGCACTCTTATCACACCCTGCTCAAGCCACGGGCTGGCCATTAGCAAGGAATCAGGGCAGCTCAAAGAGCAAGGGGAAACTTGAAAAAGCCTCTCATTCATGGCTGTAATGAATGAGGACAGAGAATCCCCCTGGGCAGGGTTACCGACTTTTTCACTTTCTGCTGAACCTGCTCTTCTCACTTCATGCCAGATTATGGAGAGGTTTGGTTTTCTGAAGCTCGAGGGATTGTGAGGCTCTTAACTCCAGCTCTGCTGGGAACATCAGAACTCTTTCCCAGGGTTCACTGGCTTCCAGACCAACCCTGACAGCACCTGTACAGGGCAGCACACAAACAGACATCCTTCCTGACACCTGCACCTGTCCCTCCCTTGTTCTGTCTCTGGGATAAATGATGGCATAAATTTATGTTCCAGTACGTTGCCCTGAGGGACTGGCACAACCTTGGGAGAGAGCAGCTTTGTGTCCACTCTGGATCAACCCCCTACAGTGATGACACCTAATCAAGCTGGCCAAGTTGTCTTTCTTCCACCTATAGATGCTGTTTCCAACAAAAAAAGAGAAAAGTCACGGAAACACTTTCCAATTTGTCCACAGAGACCATCAGATCCTGGTGCCCAGAGTGATGTGATCCTCCAGAAATGACAGTGATGCCTCTTAAGCACATGAACCCATTACCCAAGAGGCAGCAATAGAGAAGGGGGATCACCACTAACAGGGCTTTCTTTACACCAACTCTCCTGGCCTCCCTCCCAGTTCTCATCACCCAACCTGCATGTCAGCCCTGCCCTGTGTATCTCCCAGTTATGCTGAGACTTCAGGCTGCAGGAAAGCTCTGGGTCCAGCAGGACCAGAGCCCTGTATGGGTCTAACTCAGAAAAGAGACTCGGCTGGGCAGTTGTAAATCCCAGACGCAAATATCTAAAAAAAAAAAATCAGATGCCTGTTTACATACAACTAACTTAACAAATTAAATTATATGGGAGGGCAAAACATCCCAGGGTCAACCCATGAATCACTGGCAGCTGCTGTGCAACTTCAGTGGAAAGTATTGCAGGGGTTTTCGCTCCGTACTTCGTGTCACGTGCAGGGGATACACCCCATTTTGATGTGCACAGAAGCACATCTCATTTCCTTCCCATATTCAAGGTTGTCAAGATTCATTCATTTTTTTTTTCTTGCTGACTTGTGCGATATCCCCCAAAGTTCCCCCTTTGCAAACCACACACGAAGGCCGCGGCTTCCCAGCGGTGTCTGCACCAGGCCCACGCCAAGAGCCAGCCGAGCTGCTACACTGGCACATTCTAAAATTTGGCTATTTATATTCTGTGTGAGCTTCCTCTTTCCTACGGCTGCTGCTTCTCCAAGATGCTGATTGTGCATTCCGTGCATGTTGGTTAAAAACCAACGAAGCAAAAAGAAGCAGCAGCAGGACGGAGCCAGTGAAGCCCTACTCCACCACCTGCACCAAAGGCATGTTTCTCCTTCTGCAGATGAGGAGGTGGGGTGGGAGCAGGGCTGGGAGAGGCTCAAGACCTGTGGCTGATGTACGCACTGGCCTCCAATGCTGCAATTCTGACATTCACAACCAAGATTTCCAGCTTCAAAATGGTCTCTAAAGAGACAGAGAAGTGCTGGTAAATATTACTGCAACAGTCACTCCACCCCACTGCCTGCCCTACACATCTGCTGGCATTTTCTGCCCCTCACAGCAGAAGGAAACATGAGTCAGGCTCAGTCAGCACAACCACAGCCTGGTGCCCACATGCAAACCCTCCTTCATCGGTGCTCAGCCTGGAGACCTGAGCATGAGACACAGGTGAACAAGTCCCTTCTGTTGGCACAAGAGAGAAATCCAACAGGCCCGAGGAGTGCTTTAAATGGCTGCAACAAGATTCAGCAAAGTTTTTCTGTGAAAACACTAACTTTGAGCACGTTGATGGCTATGGCATCAGCACCTTCCACCAAACTCATATGGACAGGACCCGGCACCCCAGAAAGTCAGATCCAACACATCCCAAGATGGGCATCAAAAAAGGGAAGACACAGAAAATGGACATCTGACCATGATTTCTCCAGCTCAGCGTGCAACCTTGCTCCTCTCCACACAGCAGGAAAAAGGCCTCTGGATGGAGGGGCACAAGGAAAAACCACGTTTAACTCGGGGGTATCAGACGCCCAATTGTGCAGAACAGAGGCTTCTGCAGCAGCAGCCGTGAGTGAACTCTGCAGGAGTTCATCCCCTGAAATATGAGACTGGAGGTCTGCACCAGATGGCTGCCTGGGTCTGGGGACTGCCTCCTCCAACTGCAGATAGCCCCGGGCTGCCGAAGCTCCCACTGATGGTTCAAAGCCTTTGTGACTACACCAGGGAGGAATTCCCGCTCTGCTCAGTGCAATAAACTCCTCTACTGTCTGGTGAATGTCCTTGTACTCGGCGTGGTGTCAAAGCCCACGTCTTCACACGGAGGTTTAATAACGAGCTCTAAGACGCAGCCAAGGTTTGTGAGCCTGGAGGAAGGGTGTGAGGGACCCTTGCGGAGCCAGGCAGAGCAGCAGGGACTCTGCCTCCGGCTCTTCTCGCCGGCTGAAGGGAGGGGAACATGCAAAAGCCAAACAGCGAAGCAAAATATTGGCTAGGGATCTGCATTTTGGGCAGTGTTTGAGATCAGCCACAGAGGTGGTTTTAGTAAGACAGGAGGATAGTACAGGATTAAGTGTGACAGCATCCCCACACGTTACACAGACAATTACCCAACAATTACCAGGTCTTAAGAGCTCTGGTCCCACGTGTCCTGGGTTAGTGCATTGGCCTCCAAAGGCGTAAAATAATGAACAGTTTGCGGAACAAGGTATTAATTTCAGCACACGGGGAAGAGGCACAACTGCTCAAAGTGCTTTTACTGATGCTCCCTGGACAGCAGCTGGTTTAACAATTAAGATATTCGTGTTACTCTGTTCCCTTTCAGTCGAGCTACACAAAATGCCTGTTCTGCACACAGGTACAACACAGAGAGAGTCTCTCTGCATCATGATTTCAAAATGCTGCTGTTATCACCCACAAGAGAGAAAGCAGACACTAACTCTGCCTGTGGGAAGCCGGGAATGTGTGCCTGTTGGGAATTAACAGTCCCACTGGCCAACGAGTCAAGAAAAGGCAGAGCTGAACCTCCAAGACATCACCAGGAGTTTCTCACTGAAGCCCCGCGTTTGCACAAGGTTTGAAAGAACCTGATGAAAGGTGGTAAAGCCAGAAACAGAAAGAGGGGAGTTTGTCTTTAGAAAGCCCAGTGTTTTCTCAGAATAATCCCTTCCCACTTGCAACGGGAAATGGGCCTTTCCGGAAACGAAAGAAACGGGTTCCACCACAGGCCATATCCTCCTCGGCTGACACGAGCCTCAGGATAACTTTCATTTCGCCCTCGGGAGTAACCCCTGAACCCATGCAATGAACAGCAGAGACACTGAGGCCTCTTATGTAAACTGAAGTGTACGACGTTATGTAAAAGGAAATAGGAAAAAAGTCACCCCCGGCGAGTGAAAGGAAAACAAGTGCAGTTCTGTGAAGCGAGATAAAGACCGCAAAAGCAGAAGCACCCCCTGTCCTACACATCCAAAATAAGCTCGCGCAGCACAATACCCTTCCTCGTGGGGGCTTCCGGGCAAAAAGCTCTGAGGTGGCTGTTCCCCCACGGCTCTGCCGGTCAGGATCGGCTGCTCCTCGCACTCATCAGCAGTTTCCTTCCCCCAGCCGTGCTCAGGAAGGCTACAAGGACTTCCCAAAGCTGGCGAGGAAGCAGCCAAACTTCCCCCGTGTCCAGGGGAAGGAAAGGTGCCCACGCTGGTGCCTGCCTGCCCCGGTGACTCACGGCATGTCCACTGGATTAGCAAGCCCCATCGAGGACTTTCTGAGTGCCCCACTGAGCACTTCTGCTCCCAAACACCATCCCAGCCGTGGCCATGGCGGCACTAGGGTACAATGGTTCACTCCAGCCAATGCCAGCCTCAAGCAAGTTGGTATCCCACTGTCTACTTTCTCCCTGAGCCGTGTTCCTGTTGCTGCTGATGGAGCTCAGTCCCCCACCTGGGTACTGCTCCCCATGCAGAGATGTTCAACAGGTAGACACAATTCCTTTGGGTTTTCAACCCTCTCTGCCTTCCTTCCTGCCTCCTCTGAGCTGCTTCAAACCAGGACCGATTCCAACAGCCCATTAAAACACAAAAACAGAGGAGGAAACAGGAAAAGAACAGAAAACGGGTCAGAAGCTAAACTTAAACCCTCCATGAAAAGGGGGTGGTTTTGCCAGGACACCAAGCCAGTGGCAACAGCTGAGGGCCTGTTCTCTCCCCATCAGCTGCTGGGCTCCACAGCTGGGCTTTCCTGACACCCTTTGCTCTGCTTCAGGTGTTTCAGCATGGAAAGCTGTGCCTGTAGGGAACAGCCCTGGAGCCGTGCATCACCCTGCACCACATGCAGGATGGGGCAGAGAGAGAGGGCACATCACCCTTTGTCTGCCTCTTGTGGGGATTCCCTCTGGGTCTGGGGCTCCCGAGATCAATGGCAGGTCTGATCCTGCGTCTGTGAGCCAGAGGGGTTACAGACAGTATCCAGAGGCAGCCTCCTCCACCCTCGTGGCTTAGGGAGAAGGGAAAGCTGGTGGATCGGTTACAAAGGCATCTTGTGACTCGCACGCAGTGAGTCAGTGGCTGGAGCCAGGATTAGGAGCTCAGCGCTGGGGTCCAGAAACGAGACAGAGCAGATACACAGGATTCCTCCCCCATTTGCTTCTGGTTTGCTTTTAAAGAGAACTAAGAGCCTTCCCACATGTAGAGACCTTTTCACTCTTTTTATGGCCTGGAAGTCAAGAGTCAAAGACCTTCAAGGATGCTGCATGTCCACTCCATCCTCCCGGCCCTCAAGGAAAAGGATCAGGCCCCTGAGGTGGGGGGCGATGCAGGTGCTGGGGGAGATCAGCCTTGCTAGGGGGACTGCCCAGGGAAAAGCAAACTCCAGCTGCAACAGGCAGTGCCAGAGGTGACTGGTTAACTCCAAACCCTGTGTTTCCTACGTCCAGGAGAATGGAAACCCACCAGCACCTCCACTTAGACATTTGCATCCCATGTGAGAACACCACCACGCAGGACTCCTTCGTGTTCCCTACCAGGGACGCGCTGGGATGGGCTCCCTTCGCAGGGTGAGGAAGGTTGGGAGAAAACTGAGTGCAGCAGGTTTTGCTTCCTCCCTAAGTTGAGGGCAAAAAGATCTGGCCGACACAGCAGTTCCAGCTCTTGCTCCACAGCCCTTGGCTCTGTGTTCGTGATCTCTCTGGCGTGCGCAGCATCCCTGCTCAGCACCGTCCCCGCTCAGCACCGACGCCTCCGCAGGGGCCGGATCAGGGCCCAGGGACGCAGCTGGACTTCCCTCACAGAGCAACTGCCCACGGCCCGTGGGTAATTACTGGAAGTGAAACCAGAGTGACACGACCGAAAACTGGTGTGTGAAAAAATTGACACGTATTGCTCTGTAAGGTTAAACAAAGATTGAGCGTCTCATCCTAAGTCATTTCAGCTCAGAACAAAGGTCTGTGTTTTAACAAGATGGAAGAGAAATGTCTGTGAAAAACATAACTGAAACAAGCCCAAGAAGTGATTATTTTTTTTTCTGGGTGTACAGAAGCACCTGTAAGTCGCATGCAACACGACAGCTCCCCAGTGCCTTGTTGAAATGTGAATTAAAACATGAAGAGTGTCCTGAAGAGTTCAAGCCTACCTGACCTGACATTATTCTATCAATTCCACTGCTGAAACAGGGGCCTCGTGCACCAGGTGTGTTATTTCTGTGCCAGCAAAACTGCCACATGTATTGGGAAAGGGACAGTGATTAGGCTGACATTTAGAGCTGATGTTCCTTGAAACCAATTGGAATGGTCACCCCTAAAATGTCAGTTGTGTCTTAACACACATTAACCAGGACACACAGACTTGCTCATTGTGGCAACTCCAGGGCAATAGTTGTCCCTTGCATTGTATCACCACCTGCAAGCAAGTGCATCTTCCCAAAAGTCACATCTTTACGCTCCCAGAGACACAAAACCTTGAATAAATATTCTCCAGCTCTCAGCTCAAAGCCAATGTGCCAGTCCAGACTGTGCCCGCCAAAAAAATTAATTTTAAGAAAGTACCAGCTGCAATCAAACCTGCCCCTTGCCCTGGCACGTCCACCCTGCATGAATGAAGTGCACACCTGGGCACGCTCCTGGAGCATGAGCAAGGAGGGACATGCGGGAAGGGCAAAGCCACAGTCACAACAGCAGCAACTGCCAGGTGGGAAACACCAGCCCAGCCCAACCCCAGGCGGTGGCTTTCAGCCCCCCATGCCACGCTGAACCATCCCACCGGCCCCAGGCTGACCTTCCCAGGGAGTTTCATCGCACACCATTCCCAAGCAGCCTGGCTAAGCTGTAAATGGCTGCCTGTGCAGTAACCCGCCTGAGGCAGCTTGCAGACAGGAAAAGAAAGCGAAGTGCCATCCTTCTGGAATTCTGAAGGTGCACAGATCGGGGTGGACAGGCTGGAGGCTGTCCAAGAGCCCTGTCTGGTCACAGTCTGGCAGATGGCAACTGTGCCATCACCTTTCCCTTCCATCTGAGTGAGATTCATTTCGATTTAGCTGAGACGCATCCATAGCTCAGATAAGCTGAACCAAAATAAACCCTCGTGAAATAAACGTGTCCACCCATGTGTTTACTCTGCCTGACGTCAGCTGGCATTCCCTCCACTAAACCTGGTGCCAGTGAAGCGTGGGCAAAGATGACAAGCCCAGAGCTCTTGAGAGGACGGGGGGGGCCTCCCTAAAATCCCATCGCCACAGCCTGTGCAGAAGAGGATGCCCGGGGCGGGGGGGCTCCACATGCCGCCAGCCCACCCTGACCCCGGAGCAGGGCGCTCTCCCAGCCGGTTCAATGGCACCACTGTGCTGCCCGGGGCCGGAGCGGGGCTCGCAGCGCCGGTGGCACAGGGACGGGCTCGGCGGATGGCTCCGCTCTTTGTGTGCGTGTCTGCACCAGGGTGACCCAGTAAACAGCTGAAGCAGAGAAAATGCAGGAACAATCCAGTGCAGGGAGGCAGCGAGGGGCTGCCGGTGAAAGGACGGGAGGAATAAATGCGAGGCTTTGTTCTCCGGTCGTGCCCCCCGCGCCCAGCTCCCACCCTGGCCAGGATGACGTGGGATTTCTCCATTTGCTGCCGGCCCTGCGGAGATCCAGGCTCAGCCCGGCTCGTCCCTGCCTCCTCCTGACACCCGCAGCCCCAGTCTGTCCCAGCGCATCCCAGCTGCGGGTGTCAGGACATCCCCTTCGCTCCAGGGAAGGGCTGGGCGAGATTTTCCCCTTCCTTGCATGGTACCCTACTACTTGTTCCCCTCCCTCGGGCGCCCGTGGGAAGCTGGAAGGGAGAAAAGCACTTTTCCTTCGTAATCAAGAAAATCTCACCTTGAGAGCATTACTTAAATAGGTGTCAACGAGGCAGGAGGTGCTAAGTGAGCAGGCACAGGGCAGGTGTCAACAAGCCGACACCTGGGGGGTCTGCAATAAGGATGCTCAGGGAACTCAGTGTGATTTCCACAGCTGAAGCAACTGAGAATTTAAGATTATCTGGCACCTTTAGGGAGAAATCAACTGGGAAAAAGAAATAAAAATCCAGCTGTTGTCAAGTGCCTGAACACACACATGTCAGCAGCCCCAGCAGGGAGGTCCTGCCCCGAGTGCTGGGTGTGCCCAATCCTGCGGCACAAGGAACGTGGGCGCCCAGGCAGCCGGGCTGGTGGGATGAATTCCCTCTCCAGACCCTCAGCCGTGCAGCAGAGGTGAGGGCTCACCCCTGGACCATGCTGGAGCATCAGCCAGGGCAGGGCCAGCAGGCAGCCAGCCCTCCCTCAGGTGTCAGCCAAACCCTGGGGGTGCAGGGAGGCACCTTCACAAGGTTGCTCCACTTTCCCACCTACCCTGACTCAGCACAGACTTTTGGGACCGTGTTTTCTCCCATCACTTAAGACACGGCCCTTTTCCAGCGACAACTGATGATGAAGACAAACCAGTGCCTGCAGCAGCCCATCTGTGCCTGCTCAGGGACCCTGGGCATTGGGATTTCAATCTGGCACTGGGTCATCCAGGCATCTACAGGCAAACACTCCCTCATACTCTTTCACAGGAGCTAAAACACCACATGGGTGAGCCTGTTCCTCCTGGCCATGGCACTCTGGTGAGCCAGTACAGGCACGCTCCCACCCTGACTCGTCTGTTCCTGCCACCCGGCCCTGTTCATCCTCTGGGATTACCAGCCACAGGTGAGCATCCCTGCAGCTCATTCTCTCATTTAATAAAAGGATTTGGGGGAACACAGCCTGGGATACCCAAAAACCTGAACTGGACAATGACCATGGGGCAGCATTGATGCAAAGACGGTAGAGGTGCCCACCTTCCTTTCCTTTGACAGTGCCTGGATAAGACATGTCAAGCCTCAAACAGCCCCAGTCCCCCCAAAGCTGAGGAACATGCTAACATCCATGGGAATGAGGGTTGGGAGAGATGGAGTTTGTGGAATACCCACTCCCCAAGAAGCACCTCAGGGAGTAAGTGTTTGTTATGACACTGGTATGAGCCATAGCTACGCTCTGAGTCATCCCAGCGCTCCGAGGGAGGGACCAGCCAGGCCTGTCTTGGTGCCAGCTCTCGCTGTTGCAACTGGGACTGAATCGAGCAAACCACATTGTCTAGAAGCCCAGTAATCCCAGCGCCAGCCACCAGCAACGGGCACCGCCAACGCATTGCTCAGCGGGAGCATCTGACCAGCAGAACTGCAGCTGGGACCAAATGTCCATTAAAAATACCATCAAAAGCCAACAAATAGCAACATTTGGAGAAAAGCTGGCCTGCTTAAAGACGATAAACCAACCCGAGCGCTGGCCTTGCTCTGAACGGTCCGCAGTGATCATTGGGGTCACATCACGGGGAGGATTGGGGGTCACACCATCAACCCCAGCTCACACCTCCCACATCCTCCAGCTCCTGCTGCTCCAGTGCACGGAGCCAGACTTCACCAGCAGCAGGCCACCAGCTGAGCCTTTCAGACAGGTGTCTGAGCAAAATCCCCGGACTTTTGGCCCAAACTGGACGGTGAGGTCCTGAACCCCCCAACACAGGAAGGTGTGCGTGCTTCAGCATCCTTATTCACTTCCCAGGGCTGAGCTTTCCCCCTGCCAGTCCCCGGCAATGTGCTTTGCTTTGCCCAGCTTGGTTGAACGATGGTTTCCTGAAGTTAGTTCCAGCTTTAAGAGGCGAACCCAAAGCAAACACATCATTTCACAGAGGAACACGCCGGCTGGAGCGGGGAGCCCGGGGCAGGCTCTCGGCTTCCGAGTCTCCATGGAGACCCAACCGCTGCAAAGAGCAGGGAAAGGGTGCGTGGTTTTGCTCCATCACATGAAAAGAAGTTCTGGTAAGACGGGTAGTGAGGCCTTTGAAAAGCAGGTTTCCACACAAGCCCTGGGCTCAGCTGCTGTTTGCTGAAGTGTGGTAAGCAGAGAGCAAAGCCGCTCTAAAAATAATGCCTCAGCATTCCAGATGAAGTTGCCTCCGATGAGTTTCCTCTCCAATTTGCCCTGTTTGCAAGTTAGACCAACTTTTTTTCCTCCCCTGTCAGCTCTGAGGACTCAGCTGGTGCCTGGCAGCCAGAGCCATCTCCATCCTGTCTCTGGGGGTCACCAGTCAGCTGTGCCCACCCGCACCCAGCACCCCACGTGTGGAGCAGGAAAACGCCCTTTCCCGTCCCAGCATGTTTCTGACAGCAGGGCTCATGGAAATACCAACTGTGTAATGAAAACAAACCCGCTGCTGTAGTGCTAAGCAAGTGAAACAGGCCACACCATGTGCCCCTGCGTGTGCTTAATCTCCACTGACGTTCAGCTGTCACATAACTACTGACCCTCAGGTAGAGAGAACTTGGCGTTATCTAACGTGGAAGTGCTGCCCTACAAGAACCTGTGCCAACACAGCCCCAGGAAGGTAACCAAAAACGGTAGGGATGATTTGCATAACATCACAAAAACAAACCAAATAAAATCAGGTGGAGAGGGACAGACGTTTCGGGTGCTGCAGAGCCACCACTTCACTGCACCAAAGGAAACCAGTGTTTGCTCACGGCAGCCCACGCAACCACATGGCCCAGGCAGGGAATTAGGAAAGGACCTTCCTGACACCTCTGGGAGAGCTGTTCCCAGATGTTAAAGAGAACAATAGCCCTTCTGCAAACTCCAGATGACCCGTGAGCACAGCTACCCTGTGTGCCAGCCTGTGAGCCCAGAGCAGCCCTCACACCTCTGCCCCTCTGCAATCCCCTCCCCGTGACTCCCTTCAGACGGCCAACCTGCAAGCCTGGGGAGCGGCTGGGATTACTGGGATTAGTGCTCCATGCCAGAGCTCCCTTTCCCTAATGACTCAGGAGCAAAGTCCAAATGCATCTTTGTTGGAGCTGCGTGAGCCAGGAGGGCTGGGGCTGCTGTGACATGCAGGTGAGTCCTTGCACGGGGAATGAGACAACTGAAGTATCCAAACATCAAAGTCCTTCCCTTGCTGCTGGTTTTCCCAGGTAGGCACATGCTCCAGCCAGAGGCTGCCATACAGTTTCAGAGAGATGCTTAACACGTCCCCCCCATCCTAAGAGCCCTTCTGCCAGCCCCACCTTTCAGCCTACAGGTGCTTCTCTCTGCAGAACAAGGGTTCCACTGACCCCCAGAGCAGAGGCACACATTTGGGACCAGCCACAGATGCTGCAGTGGGATCTAACCCAGCGCTGTGCACAGAAACAGCACGGGATGGCCGCATTAATCTGGGGAAGGTATGAATCCTACAACTCAAACTGTTTCTTCCCAAGGCCCAAGAAATGTTTCAAACCCCAAAACCACCCCCCTCACAAAGACCCCACAGGTGCCGTCCCACCAAAGCAATGCACAAACTCCGACCGGCCACGAGCTGTGCCGGAGCCCCCCGGGCCCCCTGCCAGCAGCTCAGCCAGCTTTGTATCCAAATCCTGCTCCTTAGCAACCACATTTTTTTCCCCCCTCTTGCTGAGTCCGTGGGAGATGAAGAAATATTTGAGAACTGAAACAGCCCTGCTGCAAGGATATATATAAATAAAAGGAACATGCCCGCTTGAAAGCCGGTCATTAGGCAGCTCTGGAGATAACCGCCTTAGAGAAAGTGTGAGCAGGGGATACCCAGCCTTTAAATGTGGTCTAGAGTGACCTAAATAAGCTCTCTCTTCCTTCAGTTACACGTCCCCCGGGGGACACAGCGGATGGCAATTATAGAGCTCAGAAGGGTGATGGAGGAGCCGCTGGTGGTGAAGCCCTTCCCACAGCCAGAACAACCCAGGAGGCCCTAAAAGCAGGTCATGCTCTGGCCCTACCTGTGGGGTGGTCACAGCCAGCCCAGCTCCCAAACAGTGGTGGGTTCCAGCTGAGCAAGACCCATCCCTGCAGGCATGGCCAGCCTGATGCTCCTTTTGCTCATCACACCCCAAAGCCAGGCATATGGAAGTGGGGAAATACTCCAAGACTGCATTTATTTGCTCCTGCCTGTTGATCCCACCCTAATAGCTATGAAACAGAGGGCTGGAGTGGAGCAGTAGTGTGATCTGGGGGGGCTTGAAGCACCCCGAGCTGCAGCACAGGACCTCCTGCCTCCCCCACTGCAGGGAGCCCTGGGAGCAATGCTGAGGCACAGGAGTGGCCTGGGGGGTGGGAAGGTGGGGGGTCCCATTCAGCCTGTGAATAAACAAAGATTTCAGTTTCCAGGGCTGCCAGTCTGGGACTAAATCCATTAAAACCTCAGCGAGATCCCAGTATGGGGATTCCCAGCCCTATGGAAACATGGCATGGCAGTCTCTGAGTAACACGATTCTTATACAAACACATTTAGAAGCCTCTCTCTAACTTCACTCCAACCATACCAAATAATGATAAAAAAATCCCTCCCACCTCTGTTATTCCCACTCTGCATCAGCCACCAACAAGCAGCATCTCAGCCTGCTCCTGGCCTCACCTCCGGCTCCAAACCTTCCTGGAAGGGAGCCAGAAGGTAGGTCCCCATCCAAGAAATACCAACAGATGATGTTCATCTGGCAAATTGCAAGGGACATATCAGGTTGTGCCTGGGGGAGGAGAACAGGCTGGGAGAAAAGGATCTTATTCCAAAGGCACCATAGGAAGCTAAAAGAAAATGGCTTTTAAGAGATATCTTCGCCCCTCCTTCCCATCTATAAAGAACAAGCACTGACCTCCAAGGCATCTGGGCTAAGCCATTCAAGTTTTCAAGGATGCATTTAGCAGCTGAAAACCTCCTAATTGTTCAGAAAACAAACAGAGCCAGAATAGCAAGGACATAGAGGTTTTTTTATAAGCGTCAGCCCAGCCTTGTCTGGAGGCTCGACAACATCAGCTTCATGAAAGTTTCGGTCTGTGTCATCTGCAGTGGTGTTTAGGGCACGCTTGGCCAGCAGGACCAGGAGGAGGGCCACAAAATTCGCTTTGTGGCTCCTGCTGGACAGGAAGGATTAACACTCACTGCTGATTTGGGATGGATTGGAACTGGAAAGGTCAAAGCAAAAGGTCTGCAAAGCTGCTCTGTCAATCGGACCAGTTGAGACAGTTTAAATTTTCCATCCCCTGTGGTTAAAATCACGGCAAGAACACTTAGCTCAGGTGGCCAGGAGGCCTCCAAGTGATGCCTGGTGATCGATACCGTTGCCGCGGGATACAGGCGAAGTCTTCCCTGCTGACATCCACAGGGGCTCAGCGAGGAGCAGAAAACGAGATCCACATTCCCTGCAACCTGCCCGGCAGCTTTCCAGGGATCCTCTATTCCCTGTGGCACCGGACTATCCACCCATGAGCTGGCACAGCTCTGCCGAAACCAGCTCTGTCCCAGTGCTGGGAACACGGTGAGCCCGGGAAGCAAAGTTCCCTCTGGCAGAGGTGGCAGCACCAGGCTCCCACTGCAAAGCTGGGGACCATCATCAGGGCTTGGCAAAAACACTGATGGTCTCTGGGGGTTTTCCTGTTCAAATAATCTGCCTTCTCCTCTCAGAGTACATCCTGCAGAGTAACTCTACCGGAGGATTACAACCACGCCAGGCTCCTGCCACCACAGTTGCCACAACACTGACCCTTCTTTCCTTTCCCCACCTGTGCACCGAACACGCTGAAGGTTTATCAGCTCTCCGAGCATCCCAAAGCTGCTCGGGAGGCCATGGGTCACCATACACCCCTCTGGGATGCCCCTTTTCTTGCCATCACTTGCAAATGGATGGTATGGAGAGGGCAGGAATTTGTCTGCAAGCTGTTCAGGCCTGGGAGGAAAGCCTGAGCAATCAGATGCTGGGACTGTGATCTGACCATTACACAGCACAGACCACGTACAGCCCAGAACAGAAATGTGGGCAAAGACAACTTCAGAGCAGGTCTGGCTGGCAGTCCTGTCTCCGTGCCATGCTCGGGTGAGCAGGGGTTTGCTCAGTGCCAGTGGGAGCCCAGCAAAGCCTCCCTCAGCCCTGGTCACTTTTCTTTCACAGCCCTCGAGATGTTACCAAACCCTCTCCTGACCTCTGGAGCCTCCTCCAGCCGGGATGCACAGGGGCTTGCTGGGGTGTGCGGGGGGGCTCGGATGTGCCAGGCAGGCTCTCCCCTGGGATGAGAGGAGCAGCACACGCTGCATCACCCCCGCTTTTCCTCCCCCACTCCTCTTGCTCTCCCTGCCAAAAGCGCGGCCCCTCAGCCTCCCGGAGCGCCGCGGGCCGGCGAGGCTGGACTTCCTGCCAGGCATAACACGAACCAGATGATGTTCTCCAAACGATGTCAGTACGCCCACCCCCAGGAGAGAGCAGCAGGGAGGGGAGAGGGGGGGGGAAAATAAGCTGGATGGAGCTTTCAGGAACTCTCAGCAGAGCTGATGAGCTGCTGCCACCAGGCCGGAGGTGAACTGATACAGCCGGAGCCTGAGGTCATCCCTTCCTGCCCGTGGCTGACCAAGACTTTCCATCACAGGTTATGGGGTAGATTGTTTGGCACTGGGAGAAGGAGCCATCGCCCCACAAAACACTGGTGGCCCTTGGCAGATATCTGCACAGTAACTAAAGAGACTTTAGTGGTGATTCCCTCCCCTCCACCACCCCCATTCCAGTGGGAAGCATCTAGAGCAGCACATCTGCAGCTGGCTCTAAATCCCAGCAAAGCCAGACTTGCTGACCCCTGCTGATATTAACCCCTGCACCACCAGCACGCAGGGCTGGGACTTCTGGATGCCAAAACCTTCCTCCGGCTGAGCTTCTCCTGACACACCGTTTGCTCCCCATCAGTGACACTCCCACCACACCGATGATGATGATCACCTATTACTAAGATAAAAGGCCCAGCTCTGACTCAGATTATTTTGGGTGCCTTCACTTACAACTGGCCATCAGTAAACCACCTGGGCCTCTCGGGGACCGTTCTGACTTTGAACCACCCGAGGTCAAATCCAAACAAGCACAAATATTCTACATCCTCCAGGAAAGTCCTCCCAGTGCCCGTAACCTTCCCAGAGGACACTTTTGTGGTTTGGACAAGCCTGAAGGCTTTTACAAGCAGCTCAGATCTGAGCAGCCTCCTGCCTCCTGCTGCCGAAGTCTCAAATAAAATATTTAAAGCCCCCACTTTTAACCATCTGCCCCTTTCCCTGTGTGGCTGGAGGGAGAGCATCTGATTTCTCCCAGCAGAGCCTGGCAGCTGCCTGCCAGTCCAGGGCACAGGGACTCACCACAAAAAAGCCAAGCAGGGGCACCCCTTTATTCAATAAAATGAAACACCCAAAAGTAGCTAAAGGGGCCTACAAGAAGGCTGGAAAGGGACTTTGGAAAGGGCATTTAGTGATAGGAGAGGGAAGATGGCTTTAAGATGAAAGAGGGTAGATTTAGATCAGATATTAGGAAGAAATTCTTTCCTGTGAGGGTGGTGGGGCCCTTTCACATGTTTCCAGAGAAGCTGTGGCTGCCCCATCTCTGGAAGTGTTCAAGGACAGCTTGGATGGGGCTTGGAACAACCTGGTCTAGTGGAAGGTTTCTCTGCCCACAGTAGGGGACTGAAACGAGATGATCTTTAAGGTCCCTTCCAACCCAAACCACTCTGTGACTCTACAAAACAGAATTCTATGAAAACATCCTACGTGTAACAGGCTGCCTACAACGAATTCCCTCACCAAACTCCGGGCCAGCTCTGCCAGCAAGGCAGAGAACCCCAAACTAAAGAGGGGAGTGCACCAGGGCCCGCTTCGCCGCGGGCTGAGCCCATCCCAACCCCCGCCAAACTGCCGGCAGCCGCGACGCCCCGTCTCCACCCGCATCCCGCACTCACCTCCAGCGGGGGCAGGTCGGGGTCGAGCTGCGTGAAGCTGTGCAGCACCACGGGGCTGCTCTCGCCGGCCACCTCCAGCCTGACGCCGCCCCAGAGGCTCCGCGCCCGCCGGCAGCCCTCGAACATCCTCTCGGGGCCGGCGGGGACATGGTGCTGCGGGGCGCGGCGGCGGCTCACCATGGGCAGCTCCACCGCATCCCCGGCCCCGCGCCCCGCCGCCGGCCCCGCCAGACCCCCGGGCTGCCCGGGAAGCCGCAGCGGGGAGCTGGGGGGGG
>VZRE01012909.1:1571551-1595709 GCA_013396775.1 Cephalopterus ornatus | reverse complement strand
AGGGGCTCCCCGACCCACGACAAAGATGCTGCCAGACCCCACATCACTGCAACAGCTGCCCCCATCCTGCCTCCTGCTGCCCCCAGCACATCTCCCCAGAGCCCCTAGACGTGCCTCCCAGCTGCTCTGCTCGGTCAGCCCAGGCTCTGGTGCCACAAATCACATTTCCCCTCCTTCCTCACTTGGTTTCAGTTTCTAACTTGTGCTTAGTTTCCAGCATGGGAAGTAGAAGTGCTGGGGAGGGCACTATGATGAACGAAAAACCCCAGACTCTCAGAGCAGTGCACGGAGGAACCTACAGGGAGAAGAAAAGGATGAGCAGAAAGAGGTTATTAAGGGGGATTTTTGGGTGCTGCTTTCCCAGCAGGCAGGAGAACAAGCCCCCTCACCTCGGGTCACCAGTGTTACTGGGGTGTTGCTCTTGCATTTGTTTCCCTGTCACCACCATCTCAGCCAGACACTACCGAGACTGTCACACAACTCATCCCAAACGGCTCCTCAATATCTCCAAGTGAAGGGCCTGATCCTGCTGGCTGTCCCCTGGAGCTCAGTGCCCAAATTAAACAGGCAGGTGGCAGCTGTCAGCAGGATGGGATTGGGGATTCCCCACTCCTGGGCTGCCAGAGGGAGCAAAGACCCGATGTCCTGCTGCCAAGTGCTGCTGCGGCACGAGCCCAGAGAAGCCAGAAGAGGAGTGAGGACACAGGGCTGAGGAGATGCCTGCATGGGGCTGCACAGAGATGACCCAAGAAAATCAACAAATCAGCCTCTGGATGCGAACAGAACTTGGGATTCATGAAGTCAGGACTTTAAGTTAAGATAGGGGAAATTCCTTGCCATAGAGGCACAGAGGAAGACGAGCACCCAAGATGCTGCTCGTGACCAGCATCTGTATGGAGGTGATGCCTGAAAGCTGTGGATCGATCACAATACCAGGGTGTACTCTGAGGCACCAGCAACACGCTGCCCTCTCCAGAACCTGTGCGTGATGCCACACACACAACTCCAAGAGCTGGGAGCCAAAAACCCCAAATGTCACATGTTCTGCTCCAAGTGAAACTGAACCACCAGCCCCCCTGGCCTGCTACAGTACAGCGTTGTCAGAGGACGGAGCAGCCAGGAGGAGCTGGGGGGAGACATCTCCTCGGGGCAGGGGAGACAATCCTTCCAGCAATGTTGATAGCACAGCAATGCAACTAAAGCACTCCAGGTTCATCACAGACAGAGCCAACAATGAGCTGCATCTGGCTGTCCCCTATCACTCAGGCTGTTTTACCACCCCGTACCTCACACAGAAACCAAAGATGCTGTTTGCATCTAAGCAGCATTTAACAGCCAGCACAGTGACCAAATCGAGCTGTTGCAGGACAGGGCTGCTGTCAGGGATGCTCCTTAGCACTATTTGAAGCTCCCACGGCTAAATCCAGCCCTATCTGAATGCAGCAGCGGTGCCCATCTGTGCTTGGCAGTGCTTAAACAAAAGCAAATTGCTCTCTGATGCACAGGGACACCAGCGTGCTGCGAGGGGATCTGCTGGAGCCGTGTGTTGGCTTTGGAGACGTGCCAAGAGCCCCGAGACACGTCGTCGGGGCTGGTCGAGGAGCAGTGACTGTGTGTGACAGGAGGATGCTCCAGCAACACCACGGACCACAAGGGCACAGCTTGTGTCACAGCAAGAAGTGGTGCCACCCACCTCTGCGGTGGAAGCCACATCCGAGGGCAGGCAGGGTCCAGCTCGAGGCGTTTCACTGCATGTCAAGGCACACCTCTGCCTCTGTGCTGCCACTCTCAGCTGTCTCAGCTGCTGCACAGCCCGGGGCTCTGGGCTGCTGGAACATGCAGTAATTAAATAGGGACATCTCTGATGCAGTCCCTGGATGGGAGATGCCCAGGGCTACACCCATGCTCTGCTGTGACATTTGTGGTTGTGAACGGGGCAAAACCTTCATCCCTCCTGTGTTTGCAGCTGGCATACTCCAAATCAAGTGGCTGTATTGGTAACAGCCTTGCCCCTGGTCCAGCCCCCCACTGCTGGATGCAGCATGGGAGGCTGTGCAGGGCAGGGATGAAGCCACAGGCAGGAGACACCCACACCTACCAACACACCACCTCTGCTTAGGGAGGGCAGGAGAGCCAGGGCCAAATTGTCCCTGTGCTCTGGCAAAGACCCCAAGCAGGCACTGACCACCCCGCCTTGGATGGCCTGCACTGTGACAAACCAGCCAGTAACCGGGACTTGCCTTATCTGAGCACACGTGGGCACCGGGCAGCACTGGCAGCACTGGCAGCGCTCACAGCACACTCCTGCAACAGCTGCTCCTGCAGGCGCTGCCCTGGGCCCTGATGCACAGTGACAGATGAGAGCAAATTGCACTGACGGGTCCTTATTGAATCAAACTGTCAGGAGGCAGCTGCTCCGTGCCCGAGCTGCCGCGTGTTGGGGTGCCCAGCCCCGAGGTGTGGGGATGGAGCCAACTACTGCCAGCAGCTCATGGGCACCAGGACTGACTGTGCAGCTGCCTCGGCAGTGCCCGCAGCCAGGAGAAATGCTAAGGCGAGTTCCAGGGTCCCCATGGCACCGTCAGGATGGAAAGTGAGAGCAGAGAGCGAGAAAGCTGAATGCGCAGAGAGGAGATCCCATTTCACTTGAGAAAGGGAAAGTGCAAGAGGCAGAGTCTCTGCCTCCTGGAGATACACGTCTACAGAGCAAAAGCTGCAAGAGGAGCAAATTCTTATGTTGCCCTCAAACTTCAGACAGGAAAGTTGGTGCTGAAGGACGGGATGGAGCAGTAAAGAAAGAGAAATGCTCTAGGAGGTCACCTTGAGCATCAGTTCATGCTCTTAGCCAGAGATAGGCTGTAACGCCACCAAAATCGGTGGCTTTACCTTGCTGCACACCAGTCAGGGATGTGGCCCTGGGTATTTCACCTAATCTTCTCTGCAGTGAGCACTAGTAAGCACAGGCTCCAGCCAGGCCACTTGCAAAAAGATATTCAAAGTAGATCGACTGAACAATTACTGGAAGCATTGGCTCTTTATGCACTTGCAATAAACGAAGAATTAGCATTGCTTTAATTAGCAATAACTCCATCAGGGCAGCAGGAAGAGTTGGTCAGGTAATTCCAGCCCCTGTGGCAGTGGAGCACTGGCAAAGCTCTGGAAAGCACAGGGAGCTGTGGCACACGCGAGGCAGCCACCAGAGATCCACTGACATGGCCAAGCCTGATCTGCTGGATGTGCATAGGCCTGGTGACCACCACACATCCCCAAATCTGCAAATAGGATGTCTCAGAGGCGATAGTGCTCGGGCTGTGATGACAAACCCTCGGGCAGGAGGAGTCCCAAGGCAGGCTGTACCCCAGGGAGCTGGCTCTGGCCGAGGCTCCAGAGGTCTGGGTTTTCATTCCACTTTGGCAACCCTCGTCTGTGTGACTGCATCAACACTGTCCTGCTAACTGCTTATTGGC
Organism: Cephalopterus ornatus; assembly: GCA_013396775.1. NCBI lineage: Eukaryota > Metazoa > Chordata > Aves > Passeriformes > Cotingidae > Cephalopterus > Cephalopterus ornatus. Next base: position 1,592,242 of record VZRE01012909.1, on the reverse strand, counting down.
AGTAACCCTGATATTACTGGCCCGGCACTCCCTTGGCTGTGCTTCACTTGTTTGTTCAGATGAACACAGGCACATGCAGAGGTGAAGGCTCCAGATGCTTTAGTACCAGCGACCCAAATACAGCAGCAATCAGTGACCCTTTCCCCCATCCCTTTCAAGCCAGTGTAAAGGCTCAGGCATCACACCCAATTATTCCCTCTCTGAAGCCCCACCACTGGCTGGAAACAGAGGGTGCCATGGCCCCAAAAGCTCCTGGGACAGCATCAGCCAGAGGCACAAACCAGAGTGTTCACTGCCTTGCACATTCACATGTGCAGCTTGTGGGGTTTAGCTGGTTCACAGGGCAGTGGTTTCATACCCTCCCCGCACAGAGGCAGGGATGCAGCAGAGGGGTTCCACACCACCCTGGGGGCTGTGGGGACACCCCACAGCACTACTGAGGGAGCCAGCTCAGAGCTGCCCTGCACACGCACACCAGGCATTGGATGGGCCCAGCCCTCAGCCTTGCCAGGGCAATTCCCAAGAAATCCCAAGACTTTTACAGGGTGCTTCTAAATTTCTGCCCTTCGAGATGAGAATTCTACCTGGAATTCTTTTCCCAAAGAAACTGAGTGATGATTCACCAGAAGGGAAAGGAGAGTTTGGCCCAAGGCAGGAATGGAGGGATTTGTTGGTTTTGACTGCAACTGTGGTCAGGAAACGGCCCTTGCGCTCATTTCCAGCTCCTCCCTCTTGATAACATCTACGCTACTCAGGCAGTGGAAAAGAAACACCCTTTGATATGACCGGGTTTGATTCACGGCGGGGCCGTTAGCAGCTGTCACATCACCCCAGCGCTGGCACACGGCTTCAACCTGGGACTGACACCGGCACTGACTCCCTGGCCCCTCCTGACTCCCAGTTTAAGCCACTTGACTCCCAGTTAAAGCCTTCCCAGCGGCGGCTGCAGGAGATGGCGAGTGGCGCTGCCCCAGCCCAGTCCCGCAGCAGGACGAGAGGCTTTAACACCAGCTCACACCGTGGCCCAGGGGCACCGCTGCAGCTGTGACCCACGTGCAGCTCCCAGGGGCGAGCTGAGCCCCCCTGACCCAGCGTGGGAGAAGCACCTCCCTCCCAGCCACGCGGATTCAGCCTCCCAAGCTTCCCAAGGAAGGTGCATTCCCAGCCCCTTCACAGCGCTATGAACCGTCCCCGGCTGCGGGGCACGACCCTCGAGTGCCAGGCTGAATCCCTCGGGATTCAACAAGCAGATCCCCTCACTCCTTGGTGCACGGGAAGTAACACCATTCCCACCCACCCCCGCAAGGATTAATTAGTTATTTAGGCAGCACTCAAAGGTGATACCGGTGCTGCAAACAGGAACAACGGAGCTGGAAATTAGCAGCTCATTACTGCTGATCTGAAAGTTGTTCTTCCGTGTGCTAGAGGAAAACGTTTCACCCAGGATACCTGGGCTGCGGTCAGCTAAGACACTTGAAGCTCAACCGAACGAGGTCTCAAATGCAGCAGGGAATAAGCCTGTGCTACAGCAAACCTGGGAACTAATCGTTTGTTCCCATCTCCAGCTCCTCCGAGCCTGGCTCTAAGGTCAAACCGAGCTTTTATCTTCTCCTGTATTGCAATATGCTGGGGAAAAAAAAATAATATTAGAGGAATAAATTAGCATGTGAAATGTAATTTAACTAATTAGCTCGCTGGAGTGGAAAATATTTGCTAACCACTTTGAAGTCAAACCGACTGCACTTCTTGGGACATCACAGATGAGAAAGGACAGAGGCAAAGATGGGGAGACGGCCAGGACAGGCCCTGGAGGATGCAACTGCCCAAGCATGACATGGAGATTTTCCCATGATCATTTCTCTTTTCTTCTCACTCTGTAGAGCTGCATGAAGTGTCCAACTGGGAGACAGCAGTGCTGGGAGAGACCACGGCTGTGCTGCCATTTGCTGGACGTTGCAACAAGAGGGGATTTCCCAGTGGTTTTCATCATGACACAGGGCTGGGTCAGCTGCTTGGAATCAGCCTGGGATGCCCTGGGAGGCACAACCAACTCACCAGGCAGGAGGGATGCACTGGGACCGAGCAGCAGCATCCCACCACTGCTGGACATCGGTCCTTCCCAGCCCTGCGGGCTCCCACTGGCACGGAGTGGATATTGCCAATTAAGCTGACAAACAACGTGCCATAAAGCTCCATCATAGTAGGGAACTGCCTGAGATGCCACAAGAAGCCGTTATATCACTTGCAACAGTCTGTTCATTGATTTCCCCATCTCCCAGATATAGAAACTGTTGCTCTTTCATTAGCAAACCTTTGGAAATCCCTCCCCGTAATAGCAAGAGAGGCAGCCTGGGCCATTTTGCAACTTTTGTGGCTGAATTATGAAAGGGAGGATTGACTTGCCCCTCGGAAAGGCAGCAAGGGACGCAGAAACAGTGTGTCCTCTTCCCGACGTGCACCACCACGTTGGGGGTAGCCTGGGAGGGATGTTCCCCTTCCAGGTAGGCTAAACATGGCATGAGCAGCCCACGTCTCTCCATCACCTCCAGTGCTCCACTGCCAACTGGTGAAATATTTCCCAAAGGAGCCCCAGTCCATTGTTGGGGCAGAGCAGTTTTCCTGGACAACAGGAGTATGAGATGTTGACCCAACAGAGTTCCTGTCCCGGGAGGAAAGGCTCACATCTTCTGGAGTGTCCCATCCTGGGCTTTGCCTGTCTCCCTTGCTCCTCTTTTGAGGCTAAAGCCCTGCTCCACTGGGAATCCAGCATGAGAGGGGTCAGCTGTGTGTTCAGTGAATGAATTTACAGCATGAGGAAAGCCCAGTTCTCAAGCCAGGCCTCCCCACAGCTGTGGTCCCACTGCTGATGGAGACTGATGGACAGGATCCTGCACAAGAGCCCCAGGTAACACAGCCTCCAAACTTTTCCCAACCTGCTTGTGCAATCTCCAAGAAGAAGGAAGATTAATGAGCCTGAAAGTCCTGAAACAGAGGGGGAAATGCCATCACAGCTCCCCCCACCCTGCCCACGCAGACTGGGGAAGAGACAGCAGGGAGATGAGCAGGGACCTGCACACACGGGTGGGTGTGAGACACCAAACCCTGCCTGGCTGGGGGAATCTTTCAGCTGTGAAAGAGGAGTTTCCCCATCACCCCACAGACAGAAATGCCGCTCAGGATTTCCCCTCACCATTTCCCCACCGGCCTGTGTTTTGCAGCAGATGGAGCTGGCAGCTCCACGGGGGTGTGGGACCCGCTGTGCCCCCGCTTTCCAGGAATGGAAAATGGAGCCTCAAAGCAGTGGGGTGTGAGCATGGAAAGGCAGAGCAGTCCCTAACCCACCTCCTGCTCACCAGTGCTGCCGGCCAGTGCTTGCCCCTGGGGTCTCATCCTGCTCTGCCCAAGGCAGGAGAGGGCAGGTGGTGAAAGCACCGGTGGACCCAGAGCTGGGAGAGGTGATCACGGCTGGGAAACATGAAAATGAGCATGTTGGAGACCAACTCCCAGTCTGACCTCCTGGCAGTTCAAGTTTCCACAGGAAAGCACTAACCCTTTGTATCCTGCACTAACACCCCAGTGATGATCTGAGGGCTAGGGACACCCAGTTACCACTGGTGTCTCAACATGACACAACTCCCAGGACTGGCTGTCACCCAGAAGACAACACAGGGTTAGCAGGAATTGCTAAAAACCCAACCACACCAAATAAAAAACCCCCAAAACAAAACAAACAAACAAACAAACACCAACCAAAACCACCCAGCACTAACACATTGCACAACCCCCTTAAAAATTATGCTTCTCTTCTACAAAAAAACCAGGAATACCATAAGCACACAGAGGTCCCTAAGTGACCCAGGCTGGGGTATTCCCTGTGCCCGGTCCCAGATGATGCCCAGGTCTCCAGCACAGGGAGGGAAGCAGGGAAGCCTCCACCTGTGTCGGGCAAACCCTGAGGATCCCCTCGCGCTGCACCAGGGGCCGCAGGGAAATCCAGCACCAGATTGCACTGCTGAGCAGGAACGGATATCGGCTGGCGTAAGCCCTGAGAAATCTGCTGCTTAGAAATCAAGATAAAGGAGAATAAAGCATCCCAGCTGCTGGTTCACCCGCTTCATCCCGTGCTCCAGCCACCTCCCAGCGCCCGGCTGCCCTCCCTCCTTCCCGCACAGGCTGCAGGAGGCACCTGCGCTGCCCACCCCCGGCACACCCCACCCGCTCTGCAGTGGCCCTCACAGGTATCCTCATTAATGCAGCAATGGATCCTGGCAAAGCCCCCGGGGTGTTTCTAAATATAGGAGGCTCCCTGCAAGTCCCCTGTCCCTGCAGAGACATTTGCAGGCTGCTGAGCCGGGGCTCCCCACCCCTGCCGGGATCCAACACACCGCCCTGCAGGAGAGACCTCCCTCCTCCCCGGGAAGCGGGCTCGTTTCTGTGCTGTCATTTCACCCCTTTAAGCACAAAGATAATGCTGAAGAGAAGGCAACGGTAACTGTGACAGATCAATGGATGGCCACCGAGAAAATCCAGATTTAAGGCTCCTGCAGTGACACTACACACCCTGAGCACACACAGCAAGAGCATGGGCTTTCCCTGCTCCAAAATCAAAGGAAGTTTTGCTTCAAATTTTAGCAGCACCTGGATCACACCAAAACCCCTTACACAGGTGGGACACCGACCACTCACCACCCACCAATTCTGGAAAGCATTGCCCTCATTTTGGGTTCTCCAGTGGCTTTATCCTTCCTGACATGGATTCATGGTGTAATTCTGTGAGAGGCAGGTTAAGGTGACAAGAGGAGCCCTCAGCAGGAATCCTCTGACCCACATCGAGAAACCTCCGCCTCAGTGCTGCAACCAACACCAATTTTTGCATCGTGGCCCAAACCCTGCGCTTGGCTGCAGCAGAGGGAGAGGGCAGGACCGATGCCAGGGACAGTGACACCAGGCAGGGCAGCCACCGAGGTGTGTGGAGGCAAAGCTGAGCTCTGCGGACGATTTCTACCTCCCAGGTTTTCACACCCATCATTCCACAGTCCAGGGCAGCAGAGCCAGGACACGCAGCAAACACTCCCTTTTGCATCGAGCTACAACACGAGTCTTATTCCATACAGAAAGGCTTTCTCTCCCTCCCAAACCCCTCCTGTCGTTCTGGTGCCCTGAATTTGGCAAGTGCCACAGTCTGCCTTCAAAACACACCACTACAGAGAGGAAACAGTCACATCTGGAGGCGGTGCCAGCTCTTGGCATCTTTAACTTCACCAGAAGTTCACCACCCCCGGACAGCGCCGGGGTGGGGTCACGGCACCTCTCTGCCCCTTGCACACCCACCCTGTCCCCGGAGCCGAGCACGGGCTGGCGGCTCAGTTGCCTTCTACTTACATCATCATCCTGCACGCTCAGGGGGATATCCAACATGCACATCTGCACAGGCTGCACCAGAGCCTTCTGCACGTTGAACAAAGGTTTTGCCTCCATCTTCCCGGGGATGGAGGGGCTGCTCATTCTTCTCTCTCTCCTCCGCCGCTCCTCTCGCAGGGAGCGGGTCCAGCCCAGGCGGCGAAGCCGATTGGAGATCTCTCTCCCTGCCCGATTTTTGTCAGCACATCTTGCCAACAGCTGCTGCTTCTGCCGCTCTAAGAGGTCTTATTTCCTTCCTCGCGAATCAAAGAGCTGCGAGGAGCTGCACCGGGAGGCTGTGTGTGCGCGTGTGTGAGCGAGTGCGCCTGTGTGCGTGCGGGTGTGCGGCCGCCGGTGCTCCCGAGCTTGGGGAAGCGGCTCTTTGCGGGCACACCACGGCACTCTGCCTTCCCCCAGCTTCTCCTTCCCTTCAGGGCAACCCCGGCGCTGGCTCCGGCCGCTGCTTTGCACTGGCGTGGGGTTTCCAGCCTCATCTACATGCGTGGCACTCGCAAACCCCGCGCATTGTCTCCGAGACACAACAGGTCCTGCCTGCTGTTGATTTCTGATTATGATCAAACTGTGTCTGCAGCAGTTGCAGCATTTCCCTCTGGCTGTTGTGACAGGCAAACAAGCAGAGCTGGAAGGATGAGAGGGTGTGAGACAGAGAGAGCATGAATGGCCAGAGCTGGAGCCTCCCCTTTTCTTTCCTTCTCCCATTCCTGCTTTCCATTGTCAGAGGCAGTTTCAGCTCAACGCCTTCTTGTACTCCAAGGACCAGAGTGAGGCTTAAATAATTCACACCCAGAGAGTGCTTGGGAACCTTATGGCACTGAAAATGCAGTGTGGCACTACAAGACAGCGAGTATTGGTGATGGCTTTGTTTGTAGGACAATTCTGCATGCAAAGTTTCGCCCAGGTGAGTGTGACCTTTCCCACCAGAGAGCCTGCGAATCCAAACCAGAGCTTTGCTAAAGGGAGCATGGCACAAAATGGGAGAGGTTTGCTATGAAGAGCGTCTTCCTGTAGAATTTGCACCAATGGTAGAAGTAGGATGAGGGTCTCAACACGGAGCAACACGTGTATCACCTGCATACACCCATCACACAGATGTTATTGCTCTCACAAACAAGAGTAAACCTGGGGCCAAGCCCGAGAGCCATCACCTCACCCTCACCAGCTGCAGAGATCGGGCTCAGTGACTGGAGGAAACACCCAAGGTGTCTCTCCCCAGGAAGGGCAGCAGTAGAGAAGCAGTTTGGTGGGTTCATTGATCCACACCACATGAGGGGAGTCACTGGGACTACCTGTGTACCCAACAGAGGGGCTTGTAAAATGACAGTTAAAAGTACCCATTGCCCTCAAACAAACAGGAGTTTACGACCTTACATCTGCCTTTCATGCTGGGCCCATCAGGGATGACATAAATGGGGTGAACAGACCCTGCTCCAGGCAGGTATTTTTGTGTGGTTTCCCACTGGAAGCTGCAGGGGGTCCCGCTTTGGGGAGTCTCTTGCCATATACAGGAAAAAGGTCTGGGACGGTGCAGCTCTTCCCCGGCTTTCCCAAACCCAGCCACTGCCCGAGGCCACAAACCCAGCTTGCAGCACGCCTGGGTTTCGGAGCAGAGCCGAGGAGCCCCGCTGAGCCAGGCATTCCTGCGGCATTAGGTAAGCTGGGCTTGGCGAGCCCGGCTCAGCCCCGGCCAGCGCTGGGCTGACTCACTCACACAGGAGCCAGAGCTGGCCGAGACAGCGGGGTTAGAGGGGTCTCACACACACACACAGACCCTTCGTGCTGCCCACAATCAGAGCTGGGCACCTTCCCAGCACACCAGGGCCAAGTGGGGGACTGCAGCGGGGTCCAGACTGTCATTCCTGGGAGGAACACGAGGGTGAGAAAACCAGCCCTTACATTGCGGGAACGGCAACTAATGGGCAAGCCTGGAACAAGACCAGATTGGGATAAACACACCATAAATTAAGTTTTAACGAGAAATTAAACAAGATTTTTCAACCACCATGTGGCTGCGATGAGCAGCAGCAAGGACAACAGGGCAGCACTGCAGTGGCCCCAGGAATGGCTTCGCAGGGGAGGAGAGAGGGGAGGTCACAGGCACAGCACGTAGATAAGGAAAAATATCCAGGACCATCTCCCAGCTTCTGGCTGCCAGCATCTTGACAACTCTTCCCATGGCAGAGAGGTAGTGGCAGAGGCCAGGAAATACCCAGCCAGTCTCTCTCTCTTCGTACCTGAAGCCTTGGTGACTCAATACAATGTGCATTCCCAAGGAGGATAGTCCCACATTTCACAGTGCTGTCACCAGCAACAAAACCCGGCCCCAGCACGGGGAGAACCCACAGCTCTGGTTCCAGGAAAGGTGATTTAAACCTGTGCTTCAGCCCCAGCTCAGGTTACTCACCTGCCTGCAACAACTGGTCAGCAGAGCTTGGCTTTCCAACAACAGCTTTCCAGTAACCAGCTGGGCTTGGCCAGCTGGGATTGCAGCTTCCGACGAGCCTAAGTGACTGTACCAACATCCTGACGCAGATTTCACACTCAAGTGCCAGAATCTACAAGGGCTACCATTCCCAGGAATGCTCAGCAGTTAATCTGTCCCATGGGAACGGGAATCTCTGCAGAGGTGGTGTGGAGGTGTAGGAGTCCCATCATCTGCTGGTGCCCAGGTCTGCAGGGCTCCCCTGGACTTCATGGTAACATCAAGGGATAGACAGAGAGGTTGCTACCCCAGAGCACACACTTCTGGCAGGGGCTCAGTCTGCTCTGCCGGTCCCCAGAGCCCAGTGACCTCCCACCAGACAGCCAGAAAGATGCCAAAGGGACAATCCTTCTGGAGAAAGTCACAAACCACAGAGGCAGACTGCAAAGGAAAGCAAAACTCCAAGTGTAGAGTCCCTCCAAGTGTAGTGTCTCCAAGAAGAGACACTGAGCAGGGCAGCAGCAGAAGAGGTTTGACGAAAGGACAGACGCTCCAGAGAACCAGCTCAAACCAGCAAGAACGGCACATGGGAGCTGCTGTGCACGGAATGCTCTGGTCAAAGGTAACCAGCCAGATGTTGTGGGCATTTACACAGTCCCAGAGACAGTGTGAAACCTTCCCCTCCTCTCCCAGGGCCAGCTCATGCATGTCCACCCACCAGTGTCCGCAGACACCTGCCCCAGTCGCGGGGGAACATTAACGGTCCTTCAGCAGAAACCGGCAAAGCGGCTTTGAAAAAATTCCCATTGGGAGATCTGCAGCAGAAGCACGAAGCAAAGAATCCCCTGACATCAAACCAGCCCAGACAGGATGATCCTACGCAGATCTTTAAACGACAGCCTCATCCTGCTGCTCCTCCAGTCTGGCTGACATGAGTGGAAACCGTGCTATGATCCCAGATCCTCCGGCAACAGCAGCCAAGCACTTTAACCATCCCACTGCATGGATAACAGGGAGCCATCCCCACAGGCACAGGGAGCTTCTGGAGCCCCATGGCAGCCTGTGCCAGCCCAAGGAATGGGAGAGCCCTGCAAGGGGTGCAGGAGAAATCTCCCCCCAGTGTCTCCGTACCCCAGCATCTGGCTCTGGCAGACAGGGAAGCCCCAGCACAGCCACTGGTGCTTCCCCGCTTCATTTTCCACTGGAGCTTTATTGTTCCTGCAGCTCCAGCTGAGCAGATAAAGCCCATCATGAGACCTCACTGCTTAGCAACCATTACTGGGAAAATACTGTTTTCCAGTAACAGTCTTGGCAGGAACAGAGCAACTGCAGGGCAAATACACTGCAATTCCTTTGCCGGATGCAACCTGCTCCCAACTGCTCTACTGCTGTCCCAGGGAGAGACTGACTCCTGCACTGGGGAGTGCATCCATTCCTTAAGGTTTAAACAGCCTCTGCCACCCTGCAAGCACATCATTTCGAGCACACCAGGATGGACCAGGACTGAACCTCTGCACAGGATGCAGGGACAAACTCATAAACAGGAGTATCTTGATACCCAGCATTCCTGCCATGCTGTGAACATTCCAGGAACTGGGACCAACCTCTCCTATCGCACTGGTCATTCCTTACCCCAAGTGAGTCACAAAGGCCCAGCTAAGGAAGGCTGACTCTAATGCTTGATGCAGTTAAGCATCAAAGGCTTCCACAATATTAAAGAAATTCCCCAGAAATAACAAAGGCCAGTTTGTTTTTGAGAGGAAATTGCAACTCCCTGTATTGTCCACAAGCCCAAACATCACGGCATCCTGCACCAGGGTGCTGTACTTGAGAGAAATGACAGAAAACCAAATGGTTTATTTTCGATGTGTGAAGCTGATAGAAAGGCAAAGAGGAAAGAAAGTGGCATGAGAGTAAAAGGCAAATGGAAAATCCCAACAGCTCTTCCCCTTTGATATTTCTCAGTAATAGAAAGAGGAAACCTGGTTTCAAAACCACGGAAATCCCAACCCAACAGCATGCCTCTGGAGAAATCCAGCATTTACAGAAAGCCTACAAGGTAGATTTAGAGAGGCAGGCACAGGCACAGACATGGAGATGGATGCCTGGTGGGACTTCCAGGAGACCATGAGCAGGCAGGATACCTATTTATTTCTCAGTGAAAATCAAAGGCACTTTGGCATCTACACGTGTGTGCTTCTGTATATCCTATCTGAAATCCATTTCTCTTTTCCCAAACTATCTGTGACAATAAATCCCATTCCATTTGAATTGGCCCCCTTGTTTTTAGGCATTTATTTGAAGAAGCCGCTGTCGTTCCCTCAAAGTCACTCCCAGCAGCAGCCGCAGCCCAGGCTGCACCTCACGCCTCTGGAAAGCCCGTCTGGCATTCAGCATCCTGAATAAATTCCCAAGCTTCCCAGAATAGATACGTATGCAAAATTAATTCACAATCAAACCCGTGTGAAGCATGAGACGGCCTTTTAATAGGTGCAGAGCAGCAATTACCAGTGCGGAGTGAAAGCCAACAAGCATTAAAGGAGGGGTGGGGGGAAAACCAATTAGTTTTCTCGGGATTCCTCCACACACTTGTCACTTAAGGGATTTCAATTTTCACGCTCCCCTGAGGGCTGAGAGTGTCCCCCGTGGGGAGGGGATGGGGATATGTCCCCATGGCCTCCCCTGCCGTGGTCCCCAGGATGTGGCTGTGCTGGGCTGGTCTCCATGGAGACCGTCACCGCAGCAACGGGGACCAGCGGTGCTCGTGGGGCTGCAAAGGATGCAAAGGAGATGAGGATCACCTCTCCCCTCTAGGAAAGGGACTGTCAGGTACCCACATGCCTCCTTTCTGCTTCCGACATTGTTTTCCTGCACTGGCAGGATAAAAGGGGTGTGCTGCCTGCAATCCAGCTGCCTCGTCCCTTGCTGAAAAACGCTTTATCCTGGTGAGATCGGCCCCACGGGAGAGGGTGATACGGAGCTGTCAGGGTGGGTACGGATCGGGAGGGAGCCGTGCTCGGGGCTGTCATGGCAACAGTTGACTGAGTTTCCGCCCTCCCCCGGGAGGTGGGGACAGAGCCCGGGCTGGGGACAACACTGCAGCAGCCCCCAGGTGCACACGGGTGGGCAGAGCTGCCCTAGGAGGGGACCTGCCGTTCCACCACGACACGGCCATTCCATCAGATGGGGTAGAGGAAGGACCCCCTGACCCTGAGCAGCTCCCCGCTCCCTTTTGCCCCCCTGTTTCACCACTCTGCAGGCGGGAAGAAGGAAATAAGGAAAACAAGCACCACATAACTCCCTGCAGTCCACAGCTGCTCCCACGACCCCCTTCTTGGTTCACCCCAAATCCATTTCTCTCTAGGTTAAGCCCCTTTAATGACACCTCCATGGCCTCCCCACCCCTCGTGGGCCACACTGTGCTGCTGGAGAGACCCTGGCATGGCACTAACGCTGGGAAATCCGTGGCACAGGGCCCACACGTGTTTTCTGCATGTACTGCAGGGATGACTGTACTCACGCCTGGATGTCCGACTTCCCAACCTGGGCAGACACAGCCGGCTTTGGAGCTGGGGCTGCACAGGTGTGGGAGGATGCCACAAACTCCCACATGCCCATCGCTGTTCCCTGCCAGCTCCAAACCTGAGGGAAAGCCCCATCCTCTCCCAAAACACCTGCCCATCAGGCGAGCCTGCAGCACAGGAAGATTTAAGAAAAACTGGGGCCAAGAATAAGCTCCCAAACATCAGCACAGGCTGTACCCTCCAGGACAGCTCCAAACATTGCCCTGGCAGTGCAGCCAGCGCACTGGGACCCAGGTGGGCACAGCACAGGGCACAGCTGTCCCCACACCAGCTCACCACCACCAGGTGCTTCCCACTGCAAACATCGTTGCTGGAGAAGACAAGGATGCCAGGGGGAATGGAGAGCTGAGGGTATTAGCAAGCCACGACAGTCCCTGCTGTTAACAATTGCCATTTTCCTGCAGGGATTTATTCCACCAGCCAAGAGGCCAGAGCTGCAGCCCATCTGTGGTGAGACCAGACTGGCAGCAAGGCCTGGGCATCTCTCTGGGCACACGTCTGCAGACAACCAGGCCCACACAGACACAGTGGAAAACACAGCACACTGTCTGGAGCGTTCACCAGAGATGGAGCATCCACTAATTCACCCACTTGGCCGAGCCTCCAGCTCCAGGCAGGGCTGTTCCCGTCAGCATATTTTCCAGGGCTTAGCTGAAGCTTAAACAAGCCCAAAGGAGGAGGTTCCAGTCTCCCCGCCCTCAGAGCCTGCTCTCATTGTGCTGTTTAAAACTATCTCAGCTCCTCACACTTTAGCCTGCATTATACATGGCCCAGAGGTTATCTGCAGATCCACACCACTGCTCCGTGTCACTTGGCAGACAACGAACTGTGGGCTAGAGAGATAAGAGACATGGCTCTGGCAGCCTGGAGGTTTCCAGCCCTACGCTCTGAGCCAAAGGCTCTCCCAATCCTTTTCACGCCTGTTTTGCAGGCTGTGGGGTTTAAAGAAGTCTCCACCATGGGCAGCCCCCTTTGCACCAGCCTGTGGTAGCCAAGGACATAGGAAACACTTGTTGCACGGCCAGATTCCTGAAGCAGGTTGATTTTCCTCGAAGTTTCCTTCAGGGCTCCCATCCAGCTGCTCCCAACCCTCCCATTCCAACAGTGAAGGGTTCTACAGTGCTCCCTCGGCTGCAGGGGGAGTCAATGCCTTGTGCAGAGCTCTCCCAAGAGGCACAGCCCTGGATCAGAGAGGGAGAGGCATTCCAGACTGGAATCCCCTGCGGGAGGGTGAGGAGGGGAAGGACAAGGCGTGGTGGGACTGAGCAGACCCCAAGGCTGTCAGCTCTGGTGGACACAGTCCAGAGAGCACAGAGGCCCTTCCCTGTCCTCCTGGGGGCTGAGGCTGGACCTCGGCTTTCCCAGGCCTGGCCCCTGTGCAGCCCACCACGGAGGGGGCTGGGAGCCTGCTGCATTTTGGGGATGGCAGCTGTGAGCTCACTTTGCTGCTGCACAGATTAATGAGCCCATCCTAGCAACCTGCTCTTTCCAGATGCTTTCTCACAGCAGAGGGGAGAGCAAAGCCCCCCAGGCACTGCAGAGCAGTCCCTGCTCTCAGCTTTCAGGCCAAGCCACCAAGACCCTCCCCCACCAAAGTCAGTCTCCTTTTCTCCAGCCCAAAACCCAAGTGACCTCAGCCGCTCCTCGTACGGCCCCTTTACCATTTTCATGGCCCTTCTCTGGATGCTCTCCAATAGCTTTATATCCTTTTTTTCCTTATTTTCAGGAGCCCCCCCCAGCCTGGCACACAGCACAGGGGACAGCACGTCCCCCTCCCCAGCCCCAGGGCAGTCTCTGGCCGCACACCCCGTGCAGCCCTGCGGTGACTGCGCTGCAAATCGGATGAAGCTCATTCCCGGGGGCCCACCATTGATTTCTGTTGCCTAACGACAGGAAAGCTTTATAATCCTATTAACTAAACACCCTTTCAAGCAGCACAGGGAACACTGCAAAGGGGACTTAACATCTACGTCAGAACCACGCAGAGCAGCACCCAAAAGCAGGGCTGTGACACCCAAGTGGCCAGTGTGGAGTCAGTGGTGGCCACCACGGAGACAACTTGGATCCCACCATGAAACACTTGCTCTGGCTGCAGGTCACTGAGCCAAGGAGGGCTTGCACAGGGACGTGGTGCCCACACAGGCAAACTGGCAGGAACTGGCCCCTGAAACACTCACAAATGTTGCACCTGGCCCTACTTAGAAATGTTTGACAGCAAAAGATACACAGCTTTGGCCAAAATATATAAACATTTCGCGGGAGAATGTGAATTTCCTTGTGGCTTTCTAAGGAGAAAGGATACATTTCATCATCTATTTGCAAAACGTTTCACGAGTGCATCCCTCCCTGCTAGTTAGCAACGACAGCCAGTGTAGGGGGGGAAAAAAACACAAACCAAGCTTGCAGAGGATGTAAAATCCCAATTTCTGACCCAGTCCCAGGTACCCAGAGCCGTGCTGCAGTTCCACACGAGGGTGAGAAGCCTCCACGCTCTGGTGAGCTCCGAGGAAGTGCAGCAACAGGAGAAAGACAGGAGAAGCCGTGGGTCCTGCAGCCAGACCTCCCACCAAGTGCGCAGCAGGGGCTGTGCCACTGGAAAAAATATGGATGGATGCCTGCCTGATGCCTCGTCAGACTAAAATCCCTCCGGGTGCACATTCCCTCCCGACGGCAGGTGGGGATATTCGCAGCGCTTCGCCTGAGGAGGAGGGTCCGTACTGCGGCAGGAGGGAGATAAACGCCTCTCCACCGGCGGGGATGCACCTTCCCCAGACTGCGGGAGCATTCATCACTCATCGTCCCTTCCTTTCCCTTTCATTATCGCTATTCACATAGCTTTGCAAATTGCCAGGCCTCGTATTTCCCGTGATGGGTTTTGGATGTGGAAGCACAGGACGGGCTCTCTGTCTGGGGACACGATGCCACAGGAATCCCCACCAGTGCCACAGGGTCCAGGAGCCTGGGCATGGTCTCCTAAACAAAACCCTTCCTCTTTTAGTGCTTATCCCACTGGAGGCAAAATAAACTGCCCTCCACGAGCACTGGGGAAGGAGGGTGTCCAAACCCTCTCCAGTGGGACAGGGACCACAGGCTCTGGCTTTCAAACCCACCCCACTGAGGCACAGCGCTTGACCAGCCTCATTATTTTGGTGGCACCGAGGACGGCACAGCCACCAGAAGAGCCTTCCTGTCACCATGGAAATGCTGAACGGGAGGGTTTGAAGCCTGCTGTGACTTTCAACCTCTGCCAAGAAAAACAGGGCCCTTAAACAGCCGCGAGCCCTCAGTGTTTGTACGAGGAGAAGACTTGTGCTCCCCCTGGCTGGGCATGGGGCAGCCAGCGTGGGGCTTCTCCCAGGGAAAAAACCCTCGTGGGTTCAGATACGAACATTTTAATAATTGAAATATAGTAATAATGAGGATGATGATAAAGAAAGGACACCCAGCCCTGCTCCTCCAGCCTCTGCACAGGCAGAGCTCAGCCCCATCCCTCAGCTGCTCCTGCCCTGGATGAGCTGCCCTCTCCCAGGGGCACCCACCAGATCTGCCCCACAGACACCCCATAGCTCAGGCAGAAGTGGCTTTCTAGGCCTGCACAGCCAATGCTTTTGTGCACCTCAACCACCACCACGGTGGGAAGCCTCCTCCATCCCCTCCCAGCAGATTCCTCTGCTGGCTCTCCCCCTGGGGCTGCCCAGCCTCCTTGGAGAGGGGCTAAAAGCAGCCAAGGGCTGGCTGTATTCCCATTCCGTGTAAATCAGACCAGGACAGGCAGCAGAGCTGCCGTGACCAGGGTGTTTCCGCCTGCCCTGGACCTTTCCACACCACCCTGACCTGTCGTTGTTTTTTGCGCCGGTGGCGTCTCCTCCCCAGGGAGGTGAAGAGCCGTGTCCGCAGGGGACACTGCGGAGAGGGACAGGCAGGAAACACACGGTGGGAAATCCGCTGTGGGATGGAGCCAGTGGGGCCAAAAGAGCTGGGCAGGGTGGCTGTGAGGATTTCAAAGGGGCTGCACTGCGGAATGACCTCGACCTCCCCATCCCGTGCGGGCCACGGAGCCGGGAGGGCTCCTTCGGTGCTGAGCATGGCCCCTGAAGTGTTTGCTTCCTGCCTTCAGGGCAGGCAGGGAGCGGGGAAACAGACTGGGACCGCATGCAGAAGGAAAGATAAAAAGGATCAGCGGATGTCCCGAGGAACCCGCGAGGGTGCAAGGCAGACACGGCTCACAGGGTGGGATCAGCCTGCACGTGCTGGCGGGGAGGCTGGGAGCAGGTTCACATCCTGAATCCCAGGCAGAGCATCACCCCTAGGCTGTGCCAGTAACCAGCATCCCTGCTGCACGACCCCTCCGGGATGCCAGGAATGCTTCTCCCATCACCAGTGATCCCCTCTAGCAGCACTGTCTGGCCCACAGCAGTCAATGTCTGCACCACACCTCACTGATTTTCTCCACTTTCTTTTTTAGAGTCTAAAGGGAAGTGCAGGGACTTATCTGTGATGTTTTGACATCCCAGAGGTCTGATGTCACATCTAAAGCTTCTGATTTTCTCCAAATCCTACACAAAGCAGGACAGACCAAGGAAGAGCTTCTCCACGCTCACTAACCCATCAGGGCACCTTTTCCTTCTCCCCACCCCCTCACTCTGCCTCTTCCTTCCCTGGGTCTTTGAAATCCCTCTCCAGGCAGGGTGCTGAAGGACACTGGATTGCAGCTACACCTTCTCCAGAGTGCACGTGAGGTTCACCAGCCCCAAGCACAGGAGGTGGGAGCCCACAGGGCCACGGCAAAGCACAGCCCAGCAAACCTGAGGGCACTGGGAGGCTGGAAATCTTTGCAGAGGATGAACTCCCGCTGCACTCCTGGGGCCTCGAGGGAGCAGAAACTCTGTGATCCCCCAGCACACCACCACCAAGCCGCCTTTGACGTCAGCTCATGTCTACAAACGTTGTCTTTGACCCGCAGCCAAAACTCACAATGTTGGGGAATATCAGTGGAGAAAGAGAATATCCACGGAGACGCCCCGCAGGGACCTGGCTGGCCCAGAGCTCTGGGTGGCCGAGGGCGAGCACACAGGCACACCCGGGGTGCCTTGGGAGCCAAAAGGTCCCCAAGAAATCAGGTGGCTTAAAATGCACATCCTCAAGGGAAACAGAAGGGCGAACCCCACCGCAGGTCACGCAGGCTGGACTCGGGGCAATCCCAGCAGGAAAACCTGCTAACATCTGGAGGCTCCCGCCGCCAGCGCATCCCACGGCAGCCGGCCCCAGGCAGAGCAGGAGGGATGTTTGTTTGGGAGGCACCCAAACAGCTGCCAGCAGCTGCCACGGCCACCCCTGAACGCCGGCGCTGCGCCAGGCAGCGGGGCAGGGACACGGCGTGTCCAACACCCGCCCCGGGCACGGGGAAAGGTTCCTGTGCCGACGCTGACAGCGCGGATGTGGCAGCCCAGGCACCTCTCCCAGCCACCCCGGGCTGATGGAAAGGTCACGCGTTCTCCTGTTGTTTACTGAGTGCTGGGGGATGGGGTGACTGGTGACAGTGGGAACAAGCACAAAAGGGAGCTGTGGGTCAGGGATTTCGTTCTATAGGAGGGACGCGGTGATTGACACGGCCTTGCTGAGGTCTCTCAGCAGGCCCACAGCAGCTTTGGGATTGGGCCTGAGGTCTCCAAGGATGGAGCTGGCTCATGTTACTCATCAGCACGAAGCCAAGCACGGGTCCTCCTGGGTGAGCTCTGCTGAGCAGATCCGCTCCCCGCAGAGGAGCCCAGCTCGGTGTCCTGGGCTTTCCCAGAGAGACGAACGCCTGCCATGTCCCTGCTCCCATCACCACTGACCCTTCTCAGCACTGACGAAGGCAAACCCAAGGCAGTAACTCATAGGGAAAACAACAGTGCCATCTGCTGCACAGCCCCGCTGGGCTCCGGGCAGCCCGTGGCCTGCCCACACAGGGCTTACATGGGCTGACACAGCTCACACCGGTCACAACAGTGTCCCCAGCCAGCACCGAGCCAGGCAAGGAGGCAGCAGCATCACTGAGATGGGAAGGCAACCCTACAGCTGTCCCGATGGCCACCTGCAGCTGAATGGCCTCTGGCTTGCACAGAAAGCAAAGGACAGCAGGATGGGGAGGCAGAGCAGAACAAGAGAGAGTGACAGAGCCCATCCAGTGACCACGGTGTGTGAAGGAGATGGAGGACAGAAACGAAGCTCACTTGGAAAAGCAGGCAAACAACCCCCCTCCTCCATCAGCACCCTGCAGGCGAGGCACATCTTCCAGCCTCTCCACAGGCAAGGGGAGGGGGGAAGAGTGGAACAGCCCCTAACACTCACCGAGCCTCAGGAAGCTATTTGACACCATGCCAAGTGTCTCCTTTGGAGGGAAGTCCCAGATCCTGGCAGTAGATACCACGCACTCCCCATCTCCCTGTACTTTGTCACCCTGATATCCCAGGGGAACCCCAGATAGTGGGGACACCTGGGAGAGCAGGGTCAGCCTGAGGGAGTTAATAGCAGCTTCCCTGCCCCTCCAGCCCCAGCAGCTGTGTGTAGTTGCCAGTTAACCAGCCCTGTTCCACAAGTGATCGCAGCCTGGGGGCAGGTGAAGCAGTTTCCCTGCGTACATGGCCTGGAAAGCGCGCTGGTTCCTCCGTCAGACGTGTGTTGCTATAGCAATGGGAAAAGTATCAGAAGCAAAATCCATGTTGATGGATAGTGCAGATTACTCTGAAGATTACCACCCAAAATCAGGGCCCCTGCTTCTCGAGATCCAGGCACTGTATAGGGGATGGCACACTGCATAGGGAAAACACTGAAAGGAGCGGAAAAACACAACCCTGAATATGCCCAGAATAAACATGGTCCTGAAAAGCCCCTCGTTTCTTCACTTAAAGAGAAATCTCCAAGTAAACTGACCCCAAAGATAATAAACTGCACTGAGCTACAGGATGTCAGATCAATCATTGCAGTGTCCCAGAGATTTATTCTGGAGCCTGCAGCAGTTGCTGCAGCCTCTGATCAGCCCTGTCTGCAGGCACACAGACACAGGCATGAGCGGGAGCTCCAGATGGAGCGGCTGTACCATGCCGAGGAGGGACTTTGCATCGCCCCACCTGCTGCCTCCCAGCCCCTGCTGCCAGCTGGACCCTCACTGGCTGTCACTTGTTGCCAGCTCACCCTCCTACCCCCACAGAGCAACACCAAGAGTTAACTCCGAGCCACTGGAGTCACTTCAGACACAAGGAGCAGATGACAGGGAAAGACAGAAAGAAATCCAGCTCCAGCTTTGCTTGTCTGCACTCAGGCACTCTGTGTCCTGTCCTCAGCCAGCCCCAAGACTGCTCGTCCACCATCTGCTCCCTTCTCCTGCCCAAATGCCCAGAAAGCGAGAGAGGGGATGAGTCTGCGGCTCTGGGAGCTTGGTTCAGCATGGAAGCCACCTTCTGACCCAGCTCACGTGCAGGTTTTCCATTTTAAAGGCTGAAATTCACCCTTGTACATGAACCTTTGCTTTCACATGCCAGGACACCTGGAACAACACACCTGCAACACTTGGAGATGGAAAAAAAAAAAAAATTCTCCTTGTTTGCTCAGCTTATTTACTTTCCAGTGCTTGGTTTTCCCAGTTGTTTTTGTGGGTCTTTCTCTTAGCAACCGGGGAGAGAAACATTTACGAGACATGAAAAATGTAGCTGTAACAGCCATAAGAATTGGCAGGGTGCGGCTGTGGGTGCAGCTGGAAATTCCTCCTCACTGGTAAGTCACCAATGATGGGACCTCAATGAATTGCACCCTGTAAACAAGAGAGTGGCTCATCCTCTTCAAGCAGGCAGGATCAGGACTTCTAACCCGTGCTCTCCACTGTAACACCCACCACACAGGATCCTGGGTTTGGTACAAGCACCTCTACGTGCCCCAGTTTGCCCATATATGAAACAGAGCTAAGTATAAAAAGTGACAGGAAGGCTGAAACTGAGACCTTAATGCAAAGTACTCCATAGGATGCAACGTGCATTCCCCAGCCTGGGAGAATGAGCTCTGCACATCTTTTTCTAGACAACTTTACACCTGTAATTCTCTGGACCTCCCAGCAAGATCATTCTTCCTAGTCCACAGCCATAGTGACAGAACTCTTGCTCTTGACCCTTGGCAGGGTCAGGACCCAAACTCCAGTATTTTGGTTGCCAATCCCCTTTTCCAAAGGCCTGTGCCACCATCCAGCACATACACACGCTGGCACCAGAGCCTGCCTCACGTACTTTATCCCCAACAGAGCTAATTCACCTTTTGTTTATTGGGCTGGATCAAGGTGAATGAGGCCCAGACCAGGGTGCAGGAGGCGGCTCTGGAATGCACATTTTCCAGTCCAAAAATGGATCCCAGCCCCCTTTTCCAGCATAGCATCAGCCCTTCCCTTTATTCATTCTTGGTCTCCCAGGAGCCATCACTGCCCACTTACCTTCCTACCACCCCCACAAGGGCAGCAGCACAGACCCTTCCCTTACCCTTTCCCAGGGCTGGGATCAGGAGGGGAACATCGGGAAGAGAACAGAAAGGATAAAGTCAGAGGGGCATCAGGACCAAAGAAAGGCAGGCACCACATTCTGATGTCACCCCCAAATTTCATGCCTCTGCTTCTCATTCCCCTGCCCCAGAAGCACCACTGGGTTTGTGAGCACACAGCTTTAGCTCCACCTCAGCTCACTTTAGCTTCTTTAGCCTCATAAACACTCCAGGCAGAGACAAGGGACCTCCTGATGCCACTTGGCCCGAGCGGTGCCAGGAGAGCTGCGGCCCTGGCTTGGCACAGCACGCAGCAGCTCCAGCCTTGCCAGCAGCATCACCGCGCAGCGGCGGCTGCAGCAGCGCAGTGGTGGCCAGACCCTGTCCCAAACTGTCTTGCTTTCATCCCCGATCCGTCATCCCCTCTTCTACCGGCCGCACTTATCCATCGCAGAAACAGAAAGCAAAAAAAATCCCCAGCAAACCACTGAAAAACAAGACTTCCTCCTCTATCCGCAAAGCTGCTGCTTTTCCTCCGCCAGAGCTCACGCTGCAGACCCGGGGTCCGGGGTGCTGGCAGGTACGGTGCCCCCCGACCCCAACAGGCAGCAAGCGACAGGCACCTGCAGCTCTAGACCCCCAGGAAGCCACCGGCAGAGCCCACCCGCTCCCTGGCACCGCGCACGCATCAGTCACGCACCGCGGACACGCGTGGGCCGCCCCGAGCCCCTCTAACCAAGGCGCCGGAGGGCACCGAGCCCGCGG
>VZRE01012909.1:1547141-1571266 GCA_013396775.1 Cephalopterus ornatus | reverse complement strand
CCGGGGCGGGCACCGCTACCGGGAGGGCGGGGGCGGCTCCCGGCTCCGCCCGGCCCCGCTGCCCCGGCCCCGGGCCGGTGGGTGGGTGCGCGGCTGCCGCAGGGGTGCTCGTGGGTGAACACTCGGGTACCTCTCCAGGGGTACTCGCACCGTGGGGAACACGCGGGCACCTGTCCGAGGCCACCCGCATCCGTGAGAGCACGCACGGACACCTCTCCAGGGGTACCCACACCGTGGGCACCTTTGCAGGGGCACCCGGAGCCCTGGGCGCTCCTCTGCTTTTTGGGTGCCTTTTCCCTTGTGGAGGTGGGAGCTGTGGGCGCCGCGGGACCCGTGGGAAGGCCCCGTGCAGACCCCGCCGGTCGAGGGGAGGGCGGCGCGGCGCTGCCGTGCGCGATATAAATAGGAGAAGAGCTCGGGGCTGTGGCTTCACGAGCCTCCCGCGGCCCCGCCGGGCTGTCCCCAGGCAGAGCCCTCCAGGAGGCGAGGCCAGGGCTGGCAGCCAGGGCACAGACACGCACCCCCGGCTGCTCGTCTCCCCTCAACCCGACACCGTAACGGGGCACGGAGGAACCCCGGGAAGGCGCTGCCGGAGCTGCGGGCGCACGGTCGGTGCGCTGGAGCGGGAGCCGGGGAGGCAGCGGGGTTGCCCTGGAAACAGAGCGGCTCCGGTACCCATCGTTTGTCATCATGAGGCCGATGACACGAGCCATGACAGAGTGATGTCAGGAGAAGCAGGAGCCGGGAGAAGGCCGCGGCCCTCCACGTCCGAGCGCTCCCGGCCGCTGCAATGCTGGTTTTGGGGGTCAACACTCCCCCGCAGGCCCCAGCAGCCAGTTCTGCCCGGGTCACAGTGGGAATGAGTGACAAGGCACAGCCCATGGCACCTGACCCTCTTCCGTGGCGCCGGGCCAGCACAAGCAGCAGTTCTGGCTGGGCAGTGCTGCCAGGAAAGGAAAAGGTGCTGCCAGGGCTCTGGCTCTGGCACTAGATGCTGCTACAGAGCAACATCCTTCTAATTATAGTAACGGTGTCAGTCCTCAACAGTGGGGGAAACACACACTTCAAAAGGTCTAGAACTATGCAGTTTGCTGCTGGCAAAACTCACTAAAAACCACACCATAATGAAGCACTTTTTAAAGGTAATTTGTACTCATCTGGCTTGCTTTAAATTAGCTAAAGGTTCAGTCAGGGAGCAGGGGGGATGAAGTGGGCATACAAGAGGCAGAGATTTCTGGTTAAGACTGCCTCTCTATTCCTAAGGCTTTACACTGGTGTTACATGAAACAGCAACATTTGGTGGATCTATGTTTAAGCTAAATATAGCACAAGAAAAGTCAAGTCAGAACAGCAACACTCGTGGAGAAAGGAGGGAGTTGGGTGGGCAGGCAGACATTTAAATGTCACTCCTCAGATGCGTTTTGCGAGTGATGCTTTCCTAAATTATTTGATTGTGTGGAGAACTACAGGGCTGGAGGTTTAGCGTGAGTAAAGTACAACCCACTCCTGTAAATCCTTCTCTAGTTCCTGCTGTCCCTGGAAGTGCCTGTCACTGTCCTGTCGTTGTCACTCCACCTGGAGAGCAGCTGTTGCTCTCTGAGTGCTCCATCCCTGGGGATCCCGCGGGGACTTGCTGGGGCAGTGAGGTGAAGCAGAGCAGGTGGGATTCAAGTGAGAAGATAGTGACCTTTGTGCTAAGAGCTGCCCTTTGAGATCAGAGCAAATCCCCACTGAGAAAGAAACTCATTCTGTGTATCTCACATTCCCTAGTGAGCAACCCAGACTAGTCCCTGTGCAAACACAGAACAAAGCACAGAGACAGCCCCTTACCTCGAAGAGCCCCAGGCTGAACAGGTGAGACAAAGGGCAGGAGAGTGAACCCAGCAGCTCTGGCAGGGAGCTCCCTGCCTTCCAGCTCCTTTCCACCACTGCTCTGCTTTAGCTGTGTTAAGTCAGCCAGATGCACATGGCTGTTCCACAAGCTGGTTTTGTGCAAGGAATATATAACTGATGTTCTTGTCCTTCCTCGTCCATGTCTGCTCACAGACCCTCTCATTTCCGTGCCTCAGATCTCACCCAGAGGAGGTTTGACTAGGGCAGTTCTTTTATAACTAGTGCAGCGTACCAAAGTGGTTCAAAATGACATTTCTGGTCAATAACGTCAGGGAACATCACCTATGGGAGGGTTATGGGAAATCCAAATAGGAGCGAAAAAGGGTCCCAGTCTGGCTTAGTGGAAATGATCCTTGTCCTGTCAGTGGGGAGAACGAGAGGATCACAGGCTGGCCCCACCTTGACTCATATTCAGTGCTGGAAGTTTCTGTTTCTCACCCCCCAGAGAGGTTTTCCCTCTGGGGACGGATGCACTGTACAAGACACCAGCTGGGACAAGGAGGGAAACAGCCTGTCAGATGGGTTCTTAAATTAGATGGACAATGAATGATGAGTCTGTTCCAGCTGAGCAGAAAGAGATGGAAGGAACAAGGGCCCCTTGGGAAGGCAACAAGCTACTGCTCTGAGGCTTGGTTAATGCAAACAGGGCTTGAGTGGGAAATACCTTGAGAGCACAGTCAGGTCCCCCAGGCAGGTGGTTTATTTACATGTGGTGATTCACTTTTCCTGCAGTGCTCTCTATTTCCAAGCCCAAATTCCTTTGGCACAAGAACAGATAAGACAACATTGTCCCCTGTGGTGAACGGAGGAAGACCTGCCATGCAGGAGTGACAGTCTGGAAGGCATTCCCTGCCCTGTGCCTCAGTTCCCCCACTGGCTGCTAGTGGGGAAAGCAGATCAGAAAGCAGATCCTTGTGAAGCTCCCACAGTGCTCACAAGCCCCAGACTGCACAATCCAAGTGGGAGAAGGAAAGCGTGCTGCTGATGTTGGGGGAAGGGGATTAATCAGCAGGAGATGACAGCGCAAGTCCAGGCTTTCGTTAATTAGAGGAGGGCAGGAGCTGATTCAGGGAGCAGCCCCCACACGGCGCTGGGGGGGTTGTTTCTGCAGTCATGTTCTCCTGCTCCCTGGAGGCACGGGGAGTTTCTAGGTACTGCTTCAAACCACAGCCCTGTCGAGCAGAAGTGTGTCACATAACACAAGATATTCCCCAGGGGAGAAGCTGTGGGGCTGCCAGGAAAATAAACACGTTTGGCACAGCACAAATCAGGCCATTATGGTGTCAATCAGAGGGTCGAGGATTCAGCCAAAAGGCAGCTCGGATGCAGAGCTGGGACCAAGCCTTTCACAAAAGTTTTTCCGAACAGGTACCCCAGAAATATAGACCGCCTCCTATCACCCAGTCTGTGCTGGAGAACTTCCCCTCATGGTGGATTTATGAGTATCTGCACAGGAGTTCAATAATTTAGTGTGGCAGAGTGAAGCCCTATGGCTGCAAAACCAGCATAATTTCAAGCAGAATAAAGGCATAAGGGGAACTGGCCACTGGCACAGCTGATCTATGGATTTGTGGCTGCTATATAACTTCACATTTTTCTTGGATCTGAATGCTTTTCTAAGAGATCTAGCCCAGCCCAGCCACGTACTGGTACTGACACCAGGAGATAAAATTATCTGCCTTGTCCTGTGCAGAGCAGACTAGACAGTTCCTTCTGGCTTGTAAAGAATCCATATGCATATATGTAACAACTGGCATAATGGGAACCCAGTTTCAGCATGGCCTTCTGGCACTAACTGTTCTAGAAATACAAAATAGTATTAATCCTGGGTTTGCTGGGAATATATCTTCTTGGAAATATTTGGATATGGGCCTTCCTTCACCCTTTTGGCTTAGATGAGGTGCCTGGTTACCAAAGAGACATCTTCTCAGGGGATTCAGGTCTGATTTAGTTATGTAAAGGGATGTCTTCCTCCTGCACCACATCACTAAGAATAGTCTGGAGAAAATATAATAGAAAAGACCCTTTGCTGGATAAAGCACAAATCAACAGACCCAGCTGCCACCGGGGCTTCCAGGCTGGAGGTATTCTGTGCACCTTATCTATATTATAGGTACCGTGAAAGCTTTTCTAATTAGTCTTCTGGAAGATGAAATTTCTACAATGACAGTGGCAAGTGCCATTTCCAGCCTGCTCACACAGGACCGAAATGGCTCGTTAAGTCATCTGCAATCAGTGGTGGGGCCCTAAAGCTTTGAATACTTGACTCGCTGCCATACAGCAATTTTCTCATGTGAGGAGAAGCAGGAACAGTCAGGCACCTCTTCTCCGTTTTTCCTCTCTCTGCCAAATGAGCCTTTTTTCCCTTTATTTCCTTTTTTTTTTTTTTTGTTCTTTCTCCTAGACTGTTCCCTTAGAAACAGGCAGCTTCACCCTTTCACCCCTGCTCCTCCTCTCCCTGCCACTCTCCGCAGCTCCCCGCGGCCTCTCTCCCTGCTCTCGCTAAACGAACAGGGCTCTGACGTGCGCAGCCCTTTGGTAGCAGCGCCTGGGGACGTAAGGGACATGATGTTTATGGCAGCCCTGCTGTGACAGGGGAGGTGGCACACGCACCCCCACGCTGTGACCTCAGCTGACAGCCACAGTGGCTGGCGAGAGCCGTGGCTGCTCCCCCCGTGCTCCCCCGGCCGAGCTGTCAGGCTTTGAAGGCTGCACAACGCCTGGTTCAGCTCCTCGCCACATCCAAAGAGGGAAAATATTAACCCCAGCCTGCTTCCAGCTCCAGGCTGAACTCCCAGCTTCACCAGAGCGCTGCGTTGTGAAATGAAGTCACCCTGTTCGCTGGAAAGGCGTCAGCTCCTGCTGTCAGCTCCAGCAGCTCCTCGCCAATTTATTTCACGGAGCTCAGAGGAGTTGGAAAGGGCTGAAGCAACGGATAGGAACAGGAACGTCTCAGAACCAGATTTTCTGTGTTGGAAAAGATTACATGATCCACAGAGACATGTGACCCAGGGAAAAGGTTCAGAGCACATCTGTGATTGAAATAAACCCAAAGAAGTTCAGTCTGGGTTTGAGCCGTGCCAGTTCTGTCTAAACTCGGGTCTCCAAAGCACAGATTGGAATTTGGAAGATAACTGCTATACGAGTTCACACTATTTGTCCTGTCGGACCAGGCTCTTACTGGCAGTGGCTGGCATCAGCTCTCTGCTGAGAAGGTCCAAGAAATCCTGCTGCACATAAGTCAGGGATTAACGTGCTCCGAGTGCAAGTTTCCTCCTGATTCTGACAAAAGGTATTAGTTTAAATCACAATGCATGAAAATTTATTGCCCTGCAAAATTGTTTTTCTTTTTAAGTGAAAAAGTCTTTACCAAAGCTCTAGATTTTCTCCACAGGCATGTCAAATACCATTTTGATCTTGTTAAGTTTCTGCTGGGCCTCAGGAAAACACTCAGGCAAAGGCATCTGCAGCCTTGCTTTGGAAAACTGGCCTTTTGGACACCTTTTTGGGTGCTGCAGCCTCAAGCAGGATGCTTGTATTTGCAAAGATTAGGAACCTAGAAACCTTTCCACTCTCATCTGCACTTTGGCTGCTGCTTCTGAAATGCATTAAGACTCTTGATCTCTCCAGAGAAACTGTCCACTCGTTCCTTTTTCAGTTTGTTCATATTGGGAACAAAAATTCATGGTGGGGCATGTTCTGTGCGAGTTCATTTCGATGGGTTTGACTGTGGGGAGGACACCTCTGCAGGGATCAGATGGTCAGTCTCGTATCTCTTTGTAGTTCTTATCCACTGTGGAAAAACGTACGAGGTGAATTTCAGGGGGCTTTGGCTTCCTGTCATCCCATATATACTCCGGGGAAAGCACCTTGGAGGGTTTGTGGGAGAGGAAGTGCCTGTTGAGGTGACTTTCTTCCTGCCAGACTGCCATGATCCCGTTGGCTTTGTCCGTCAGGATGGTCATGTGGCAAGTCCTGGTGAACTCGTAGACCCTCTTGACCAACCCTCCAAACACGGCTCCTCCGTAGTAGAAGTCCCCTTCCCCAGCGGGGATGTAGGCTGCTGAGGAGCTCCTCCTCTCATAGGGGAACTGGTTTCGAGGCACACCAAAATACCCAGGGTGTATGGCTGCCACTGTGTCCCCCAGGGTCTCGGGCCCCCAGGGGTTGTGGAACACCATGTCGATGTCCAGGCAGAAGAGATACTCCACCTCCCTGTGGCTCACCTCCGCTATGTGCTTGTTTATGGCCTCCATCCTGCGCATGGAGATCTCCTGCCAGCTGGAGTATTTCCTGATGGGGACAAGGACAAACCTTCGTCCAGGCTGCAGCTGGACACGGGGCATTGTCTCGGGGCTGTCCGTGAAGATGTAATAGTTCACCCGGTAGCCTTTCATGAAGTGTTTCTCTGCCGACTCCAGGAAGCGCCTCACGAACCTCGTGTACCTGTGCAGACACCACACGTGAAGAGCACAGCAGGGACAAGGAGGGACTTGATTTGGAGAGGGACTTTTTACAGGGCGTGCAGTGATAGAACAAGGGGGAATGGCTTCAAACCAACAGAGAGCAGGTTTACATTACATATTAGGGAGAAATTCTCCCCTGTGAGGGTGGGGAGGCCCTGGCACAGGTGGCCCAGAGAAGCTGTGGCTGCCCCATCCCTGGATGTGTTCAAGGCCAGGTTGGACGGGGCTTGGAGTGACCTGGGATAGGGGAAGGTGTCCCTGCCCGTGGCAGGGGGTTGGAATGAGATGAGCTTTAAGTTTCCTTCCAACCAAAACCATTCAGTGATTCCAAGTGGATTAGGAAGGGTACTTCAGCGAATGCAAGAAGACAAGAGGTGAAGGGTGTTGGCTGACATCACTGCAGGGATCCATACACTACACATGCAGTAGCTAAAGTGTAGTGGATTATCCCCACTCTGACCAAGCAACCACCAATCTGCAGCTCTAACTCCCGAGACACCTGCTAGTTCTTAAAAAATACCAACTTTCAGGTACTTCAAGTGCTGTCATCTTGTGGGCTTGCGTGATTATGGACACACTACACCGGCATAATATCTACTACAGATTGGGACAGATTTGAGCTTTGCTGAGGACAAGAAAAGACAAAATGACCTTTCCACAGTGAACTGCATCACCCCAAGCACTGCACCCACTGAGTGCTTCCCTTACTTTCCCACAGCAAAGGCTGTCACCCCTATGCTGAGGTTCAGTGGCCTGTAGGCACTGTCCAGGATCTCAGGATTGAAGGTTCCTTCCCAGACGATGGGGGCCAGCCATGGCGTGACTGTCAGCACATCCTGGCGCCTGAAGGAAAAGATAGGGAATGTTAGTGAGATGTAACTGTTCCGTTTGGTTTCCAGCCCGGTAAATGGGAATGAGACACTGAAAAGGCAGCTGGACGACTGCTTGTATCAGCATTGACTCGTTAGGGAGGGTATTATCTTCAGATTTTTTTTTTCCCTGCACTCCTATTTGAGGTTACTGAGCACGGACATTTCAGTTCCTGGGATGAAATTAAGCACTTTAAGAGATGGGCAAAAACCCGAGGATCTACTGAAATCTCATTTAAGCTCACAGGACTTTTCTGCTGAGGAGAGTTTAATGACCACTGAACTCACAGAATGAGAAGCTGTGCATATTTGCTATCAGCCTGATGCAGATTGCTACATGCAGATTAAAACACAAGTAATAATATGAAAATTACTATAAAAATATACCCCATTGCTGCATTATCAAAACACAGCTTGCAGCATGACAGTTTATTTTTCCAGTATTTATATATAGCTTCAACACATTCAGATATAATTTAAAATTCTGTATGTGAGCCAGCATTCAAATGTGTAACAGAGTTAGAAAGAATCCTTAATCTCCTATGAGGGTCGTGGAAATATTGAATATACGTGCAGCAGAGCCTGATTATGCCCTATTATTGCTAAGCAAAGCTGTTTCAATTTGCTGCTTTGCTTTCAGTGTTTTGTTCTTACCTTTCTGATTTTAAAATAAGATGTCATTATGATGTGCAATTTACCCCAGCCTGCTCCCATTCGCCCCAGACCATGAGCTGGAGCCCTCTGCTAATGAAATTTGTCACACAAGGCACGTGGCCACACGTGGAGGCTGCCAGCCTCCCATCTGACACACTCCCAAAAGCAATAACAGCACCAGAACCAAACCAAGGGAGCTGTGGGGAGCAGCTTGCTGGCTCAGGCAGCAGATCTAATTAGATCTCCCAACCCAGATCTCATTCTCTCAGTCTGAGAGGATACAAGAATAACAATTTGACTCCTTCCTATAGCGATATCTGTGATTTAAAAGATTAAATTATACAGGAAGAAGAATTCGGGTTGGAGAAAATTTAATAACTGACCTGTTCTCCTTATGGGTTAATTATCCTTTTTTGGATGAGAGGGGGAAAGAGAGGAAGGGAAAACTGCATGTTCACTTCTCTAAGCAGAGCTTTTTAAATTTAAAGGGCTGCCCTGGATTTCCCAGTGACTCATGGCCATGGTATCCCTCCTCTCAGTGCTAGTGAATAGCCTCCAGAAGGCATAGAGCACTGAAAGCTATCACTTTCTCTCCTAATTTAGCTGATTTATCACATAAATTTATCCCAGTATGGAGGGGATAAATATTCAGGCCAAGCATATCCTGTTGAAATATCAAGGGGGAAAATATATATATTTATGTACCAAGAGGGTGTGTTTGTTAACATACAAAAGAATGTGGCTGCTGAAGGTGAACTGCTCGAGATAAGAGAGGGCCCAAAGGAGGCTGTAACAACCTGAGCTGCAGAGAGAGTTTGTCTAAGCCACTTCTTAGAGCTGCTGCCCAAAACCTTCCCTGCCTGCTTAAACTCACTGATTTGACTGCATCTCATAGAAACTTGTTTAAGCTGAAACCATTGCTGAAGGTCATACAAAGCACCCGCCTGCTTTTGCCCTGCAATGGGTTCAGAGCTCTCCCACAGCTGGTTACGCAGTTCCAGAAGGTACTTCTGTCTTACAGCTCCTACAGAGCTCCTATCTCAAAAAGACTTCCTGGCAGCAACCCCACAGACTCTGTGTGTGTGTGCTGATGTATTAATTGGGAATTAACAGTAAGTGTGTTAACAAGTGACTAAACTCAACCTTCCAGCAGCATGTACCCATACGGTTTGGATTCTCATGGAACAAGGTCCTTTTTGGTGTGTCCCAGGACTTTGGAACTGTGAGTGCTGCAGAGTGCCCAAACCAAAGTCAGAAGAAGTAAAAGTTCAAACAAAGAAACTTACGTTGGCGCCAGCACTCTTGGCTGCTGATAAAATAATCTGTAAAAAGGAAGAAATATCCACTGAATAATACATGAATATGCCTGGAAGAGAGGAACAGCAGTTTAAAGGTCGGCAGATAAAAAGCCAGTACTTACTGGGGGAAAAGCTGGATTAGCTTCTCCTCTGTATATTGGAGTTTTATGGAGCTGCATGATGGGGTGGAAAAAGAAAGGGCTTGTTATGCTTCCCTAAAATATGAGCCAAGTTCAGCTTCAGGACCTGCTGCTGCACTGACAGCTGCCCACGTGCAGCTCCAGCTGCTGTGCACACTGCAGGGTTAGGCATCGCCTGTACACACCTTCCAGGGCTGCCAGACAAGTGACAGTTTTGGAACAGAACACAAAACACAACAGGGGCAGAGAGATACTGGCAGCAATCCGAGTCTGTGGGTAAATCAGGGTTTAGGGCTCAAAATCCAGGGAAGCACAGGTAAGTCGGGGACTGTCAGTGCTGGTCATGTGTGTGCCCCACTTCCTGCAGAGCTGTTGCTGTCACCTGGAGGGCTGAACTGCCTGAAATACATCACACTTCCAACAGCATTCAGAGAAATAAGCATCTGACTGGACACAATGGTTTATTACGGCTTGAAATAACCAGGAATGCCTCTGTAAAACATCATGTTTTCTATTTGCATAATTTTGTTTTGTTTTTACAAGAACAGTAGGTCTTGGAAAAGGACGTTAACCTGTTAGTCCAGGTCTCTGTGACCCACAACAAACAAAGCCTCACTCAGGCTGTGCAAATCCAGAGCTGTCCTGTGGGGCAGGCAGGTCCGAACAGCACAGGCTGCATTGTTACCTTTCTCTTCTAAGAGAGTGACTCATTATAGATTCATAAAATAAAGAACAAGTGACTTGTTAATCGCTGCGTGTGCTGTCAGTGAGGAACAGCTCCTGTGACAACGATCTGTGTTATTCAGTGCACACAAACCAGGGTACTTACAAGATTTCAGGGCACGGAAGGTAGTAGGGAAGGTAGTGTGCTTTTCCACTCCCAGCTGTAATCCTGGGAGAGCAGAGAAACATTTTAAGAGGTAATGTTGATGGAAATCTTCCTAGGATTTTCCAAGATGATCTGAGGCTCTGGCACAGATTTTGAGAGGTAACTTTAGCCAGCTCCATGCCTACTTTACTGAATAGTGTAGGATCTGGTGTGTTTAAATTTTAACATAACACGCTGCTGCTAAGGTATAAATGCAATTACCCACAAGGTGAAAATGCAGCAAATTGAGCCATCAGAAATATGGGATAATGACTAATAATTTAATAATCAATAATTTAATAACTCATAGAAATGCCTGATCTCAGATTCCCTTCAAACGATGTTTGGAGTTTGCTCAAGAGAATCCATAAGTCACAGTCATCAGAATACTCAAAGTTACAAAATCCCCCGTGTTTGAAAGCTGCAATGTTTGACAGCTACAAAGCTGTCCCTGGTGACACTGGAGCGAGTTTGGATTGTTTGAAGAGACAGATAATCATCTCTGTTAGGGCCTGAACTGAAATGGAATCGGAATATTCTGTACTTAAGCATTTGTTTGTGAGTCAGTGACATCCTGATTGAGACACAACTGCTCTTTTTGCTCCCTCCCTTAGAGCCTTCTCCCCTTAGCAGTGCTCCTTCATCGATTATACAATTGCTGTTCTTTCTCACAGCTCTAACAGGGACTTCCCACAAAATGCTGAACCTGTGCTTTTTCTGCTCCTGTGTGTTTTACCACAGCATATAGACAGGGGGTTTTAAATATGCCCAAGCTGGCCAGCAAATGCTTACCAGATAACTGCAGTAACAACAACCAGACAGACAAGAGATCCCACCACCTTCCTGGAAATCATGTCTTCCAGAGTAGAAGGAAGGGCAACTTCTGACTTCCACAAGCTTTCAATCTGCAAAGAACAAAAAAAGCAAGGGGAGCTGGCTGTAAGTATCTGAGAGGAATCAATTATTTTCTCAGAGGAGGATGAAGCTTTTCAGGCTGCCTCTGTTTCAGTCTTTCTGAAATCAGGAGCACAGAAGGAGCCAGAGTGTCAAGAACCAGGGCACTTAGTCACTGAGGCAGCACCTGTGAACTGTCTCCATGCCAGTGAGCTCTAACCCCAGGTGTAGTGCAGGAGGGGCCTTTCCGATTTGATTACAATTTCTGTAGATTCCATTTTTTCAGCTGAAGCACACACCCTTTGCAATGCAATCAACTCTCCCAATCCCATCCCATCAGAGAGCTAATACAGTTATCACCTGAGCTGATAAACCCCACCTTTCACAGACAATAGCTGCCAGGGACACTCCCTGAAAAGGAGTAAGAAAGGTAAATTGAGGTGTGATACCAGCAAACAAACATTACGCAATACTAATGTGTGCTGGGTAATATTTCTCTGCAAGTCACAGAAATTATTTCCTTTTTAACAGCCATAAAAATCAACTTCCCCAAGCTCAGCTGTCTTACCTTAAAAGCTCAAATCAATCCCTTTTCTGTTCACAGGGAAGCAAAGGTGTGAGCCATGGGTGACAAACACACAAAGCCCTTGCATGGGGCCCCCAAAGGGGCTTGTTACAAGCACGTTAATTGTCATTACATTCTTTATTACCTTCAGAGGGGACAGAACCAGGGAGCTGAGGATAAGCCTTGGCACCCATCCACAGCATCCTGTGGAGCTTTCCAGGCTGGCTGGAAGGACTGAAAGCAGGCTCCAGTTAGAGGCAAACACTTTCCTCTGTGATTGGAACCTGGAGGGAGACAAAAAAAAAAGAAAAAGGCTGTTTGTCAAACTTCTATTTATGGAGTCAGTAGCATTTATGTCAGTGGGAGTAAACTGGTACATGGTGCTTTTTGGGGGATGCTGAAGTAACCACAGAGATCATTACTGTCCTGGCCCTTGGTAAGGCATAAACCAGTGCCAATGGATCTGAAAAGGCAGAATGATTTTCCTGCTGTAATTTCTCTGGTTGTAAAAAGGCAAGTGGCAAAAGTTCTTTAATTTGCTTTACTATGCTGTACAGAAATCCTCTCTGGTGCTTCTTCATCACTCTCCTGTCAGGCAATCTAATTAGCTTTCACCAAGAAGCATCACAAAATCCTATTCAAAAATAATAATTAATTAATTAAATATCTTATTTAATTAATTAAGGGCCTTCCACCATTTAAAGCCTTCAAGGATTCCTGCTGAGCAGTTCTGGATTCTTGCCTAAAAACGCTGCAGATGCACAGGAGCAGAAGGATTGGCAAACAGCCTTCCCTCTCTAGCTATTATTCCATGCTCTCACCAGCTTCAAACAGTTGTTTTTCAACCATTCTTTGAGGGCTGGTCAGACACAGGGCAACCTGTGCTGGTGCTGTCCTGCCCTTCTCAGCAGCAGGCTTCCAAATTTCCAACCAGGATCTCACTCAGAGCAGTTTAGGTCTGTGCCTGTTTATGGCAGTGATCACACACCTGCAAACTCCCCTTTCCATACCTGAAGGCTCTGATGTTTCCTTCCCTCTTCTGTTCTGTGAGCTCCTTCAATCTTTCTTTGTAGTTTTCTAACTGCAAGATCCAAGATCTGTCAGTTCTGACTGGACTCTCTCTAATCAGCCCATTCTCCTGAAATTTGGCACCAAACCAGCCCAAATTCTCTTGCTGAGCCCTCACCACAATTAAGTAAAGCTGGATTGCCCCACAAAACTGAAATGCTGTCACAGTTCATACACTCCTATCTGAGGAAAAATAATCCACATATTTTGAGTTATTGCATCATTAGGAGTAAAGCTGATGCCTTCTCCCTTTGCTTCAGTTTCTGTGTTACAAACCTGCAAAAACTCTGGAGCCAGATGAGACTGGAACATCTTCCTGCATCTAAAACCATCTCAATGACATCTACCTCAACTGATTTACAGCCCCCGAGTTCACCATGAATGCAAACAAAAACGAAATAGATGTGGTTGCAGCTAGTAACAGAACCTCCAACTACAACCAAAACACAGCTAAAGCATTTTTAATAGTTATTCAGGTTCCTCAAATTTGTTCAGAGAGTTTTTTTTAAAATGGATATGGTTGAAAGTAGCTCTGTTACTTTCAAATGAACTTACTTGACCTCCCAGAACAAAGCACCACTTTATCTTCAAGCCCTGCCTGGGAAAGCATTCTGGACTGCAGATAAATACCTCACTTGTAGACCACTCCGTGCAAAATGTTCTTTGCAGATCGACTATTTCAGATTCCCAAAGCTGTATTTCAGATTCCTAGAACTGAAGTGGTGAGCTGTGAGTGCAGTGTCTTCCAGAACGTGGAGAAAGAGAAGATATCCATGGGAAGGGCTCCGTCTGTGCCGAGGAAGAGGTTTCCTTGCTGGACTCTGGTGTTAAAGAGGCTGCCTTTGGCTCCGGTGACACGGCCGTGTTCAATCACACCTGAGGCTTCAACACAGACCTCAGCACAAATCCACTGCTTGGGTTTCTCACTTTTCAGAGTCTCATATTACAGCTGCACCACCAGGAGTTAACAGTACTCTGGCAGGGATCCAGCTGGGAAGCACTGCCCAGCCTGCGTTTCACTCCCAGCACATTCGTTGGAGCTTTATTGATAAGGCAAAAAATAGCTTATTTCAATGCTGCTAAGAGAAAATTCTATTGGGCTCCACCTGTAACATCACTGCCCTTAGAACAAACTTCAGGTTTACACCAGCCAGTATCAGGAGGACACCAGCAAGATTTGACTGCTCTCAGAGCAGCGGCTTTATCTTCTGGACTGTTCCCACCAGTCTCCCCCAGGCTGAATTGCAGCAGCTGAGCTGTACTTTCTCCCTCTGCTCAAGTTTACATCTGTATTTCTACATAAAGAACAATAAAGCACAAAATTGATAGTGATGAAATACTTGTACTTTACCTAAATCCAGCTGCTCCTCCCTTTTGTCAGAAGATTGCGCAGAGGCCACTTATTTTCTGCCTTTGACAATAGAACTTCATGAACAATGAACTACTCTCTGTGTTCCTTTTACAGGCTTCTGAAATTAAACTATCAGCAATATTTAAATTTTGCTAAAAAATGGAAGGTCTTCATCTCCCTTTCATTAGCTCCCAAAAGGAAAGAACAAAGCTGCTAAAAAGGTATTTCACCCAAACATGAAAACCTCAAGGCAGCTCCTAATTCAAACCACAAGCATCTTGTTTGCTCTACGCACTCCTTTTATTTCTGCCCCCTCTGAAGCCCATCGATCCCAGGGGTTCCCTTGGTGGCACCCGTGGCATGAGGGACACACCCTACAGCATATCAGGAGTGACAGCAACCAACACTTCCTCGTTAGGAAAGTAGTAATTTTTATTATTAACCACCGGAAGGTATTTCCTTAGCATAGAAAACTTTATTAACAAACATACAACTTTTTTTTTCCCTGTGATGAAGCTGGGAAGCCGTGGCACTGCCTGCCCCACAGCCTGCTGTCCTCAGGCACTGCCTCCCCCTGGGACAGTGGCACACAAGAGGGACAGTCCACCCTGGAATCTGGGCTGCCAGGACCAGCTGCCTCCCTCTCAATATAACCCAGCTTTTTTCAAGTCCTCTGGCAGAACCCGGCCTTTCTTCCTGGCCCTGGCTTTCTTCTTCTCCATCCTCTCCTTCTTCTTCTTCTGGATGTTCTTCTGCCGCTTGTCCTGCCGCTGCTGCATCTTTTCCACCACCCTTATTGTCCGCTGCTCCCACTGCCTTTTGCGCTGTGCTTTGCGCTTCTCCTTGCGCTTCAGAGCTTCTTTCAGCCGCTCCTCATTGTCACGGATCTTCACACCTTCCGCCTTATAGAGAGCATTTGTCCATTTCATCTTGGTCTCTAGCTCCTGAGCTTTCTTCTCGTCCTTATCCTTGAGTTCCTCCAGCTTATTCTTCCTCATCTCCAGCCTGCTCAGCAGCTGCTTGTAGTTCTTGCCCGTCAGAGGAGTGATATTGCCTTTCACTGCTTTCCTCTTCTCCTTCTTCTTCTGGATCTTGTTCAACTCATTCTCTTCATGGACCTTAACTCTGTTAAAGACAATCTCAGCTCTGCTCTCCTCCTTTTTGTTTTCTGGCTCTACCGGTACTTCCTCAGTTTCTTTCTTCTCCATTTTTGCCTTCATCTTCAGCTCCTTTCTTCGGCGCTTCTTTCTCTCTCTCTCATATTTCCTTCGCTGCCTCTTCTCCAGGACTGCAGGGGTTAATTCTTTGGCATTATCCTAAGAAGAAAAATGGACATGAATGAGCCTTAAAGGGATAAAGCAGAGTTGGAAGTGGGCTGTCCTGATGTCCAACTTCCCCTAAGAAGCACACCACCTGTGACAAGGAGCTCAGCTGTCAGAAACACTAACCACAGCAAGGGCATTTCAAACCCTTCGCTCTCTCCCAGCAGCCTGTAGCTGTTCCCTTTCAGGCTCTCAGTGCTTTGCTTTTTCCTGATAATCACCAGAGGCACGTTCTCCTCCAAGCCTGGCCCCACCTTTTCTCATGTGTTCTCCCCACAGAACACACTGAGGTCTCCCAGCGATACCTACTGGCAATTCCTTAGGAGACAGAAACAGCTCAAACAAACCCTGGGCCTTGTGAGATCCTCTCCCCACATCCCCTGGGAGGCTGAGGAGAATTTATAGTGCATAAACACGTATTAAAAGGTCTCATACTTGTCCAGAAGCTTTTTTAATCTTCTCGTGCAGTCTCTGACGCAAGAGATTGATTGCAGAAACAGAAGGGGAACTCAGTTCACTTTTACTCCCTGAAAATGAGAGGAAGAAAATAAAAATACTTAAAAGACAGCACCAGCTAA
The DNA here is from genome assembly GCA_013396775.1 of Cephalopterus ornatus. NCBI lineage: Eukaryota > Metazoa > Chordata > Aves > Passeriformes > Cotingidae > Cephalopterus > Cephalopterus ornatus. The sequence goes on along the minus strand of VZRE01012909.1, from coordinate 1,555,300 downwards.
ACAGAAGCACTTTCTGTGGCTGTGGGAAAAGCTCCGGGAACTCTTTAGATGCTGTGAATGGAACGGAAAATCTGAACAAACCAAGAGTTTCTATTTCATTGGTTTCTTTAGAATTCCCCCTTCTCTATCCATATTATCATTCAACACTGCCAGCAAGTGGCCTGGCATGCCCCAGGGCTGCCTGGCAAGTACCAAGCTTGTGGAAACAGAGACGCTCAGGACATCTTTTCTCTGTGATCTGGCTTTTCAGAGTCATAACAGAAAACTGACCTGGCAGGACAGGGATTGTATCCATGTATAACAGGACAGGGATTGTATCCGTGCATAATTCCCAAAGTTACACAAATACATTAAAAAGTCTGCATTTCAGTTTAAACACTATTTGTAGAGAGCCACCCAGTGGTGATGGCACAAACCTGTGTCCATAGGCAAAAGCTTTCAGGGCACATGGAATAAGTTAAGATGTTCTCAATTCAGCCAAATTTCTTCAAGGCTTTCCAAACTAGGCATGTGCGAAGCAACTGAAAAGTAGCCACCTCAGCCCAGGTCACTTTAACCAGACCACGGCAATACTGGAATTCTTACCTGGGGCCAAACTCTCACTCCTATTCTGTGTAACACCCTGTGGAGAGGATTTGCTGGCTTGAGGGGCTGCTTTCTGTCCTGGAGTGGATTTACTGGTGTTAGAAACCACCTGTTTGACTGAAGGTGCATTCTTCTTCTCAGCTTGCTTCCTCAGTTTCTTTCTCTTCTGTTTCTTGGGCGGTCTGCCAGCATCCTCGGGCTGGCCTGGCTTAGGTACTAGAAGGCAAAACCAAATTACACAAAACAGGACAATGCTTACATTCTCATTCATAACAGTCAGCTACTACTGAAGACTAAAGTTTCAGCATTGCAATGGCATATCGTAATGTTCAAAAATCACACATTTTAGGATTTATTTAAATAGACCAACCATGCTTGCACACTTCAGTATAAGCCCAGCTCTCCCACATCCATCGCCTCAATGAATGGAGACCGCCGATTTCCAGAGCTCCCGGTGCAACGTGCACAACGTGTTTCAACAGAGATAGTTTTATTCTTACAAGACGGCACAACGCCGTTGCCCCGTGCCAAGCACCTCGTGGAGACTCGGCTGTCGCGCCCAGACTCCCACGAAGCTGCCGGAGAGGGCAGAAGCCCAAGGGTTACAGCTCCATTACCAAATTTCCTCTTCCGCGACTCCGGCGGGTGCTGCGCGCTGACCCTCCTGGCCAAGCCCTGCAGGTAGGAGTCCTGGGCGGCCAGGCTGGCCATTGTCGCCGCGGGGTGGCCCTGCCAGCTCGTTCCCGGGTCCCAAAGGCGCTGTCCCCTCCTCGGGGCACCGTGGGGACCCTCCTCGTGGATCCCCGGCAGGAAGTGATGGATGGGAGCGCGCCGGTCGGGAAGTGACGGCAGCAGCGGGCGCGCTGCGAGCGGCGGCAGCGGTCGGGGCTGGAGCTGTCACTGCTGGAATTGCCCCGGGCATCGCCGGGCACAGCCGGGACCGAGGGCTCCGCGGAGTCTCGGGGTCCCTCCGCCACACCGGGGGTGCTCGGGCCTCTCTGGAGCGGCTGCGAGTCAGCCCGAGACCCCCCCTTCCTTCCAGCATCACCCCGGAGCTCCCGCAGGCTGCCTGCGGTTCGCCCCTGAGCTCAGATTTGGAGCTCCCAAAAACCTTTATTTGGGTTGGAGGACACACAAGTGCACGGGGTGAGGTTCCCAGAGCACGGTCGGGTTTACTGGTGGTTTCTGCAGCCCCCAAACGGGAACGCCTGCACGGAGCAGGGTTTTCTTCCCATCCCGTGGGGGAATGGCCGTTCCACTGCATGTGCACGCTCATGTTGTCACACTTCCACAAAGCCTCGTGGCTGAAAACACACGCCTTAAAAATTATACGAAACAGTCAAGTTTTATTAAATCACCTAATTACAAAAATAAATGGAATGGAAGAAAAAGAAACCAAAAAGTTATAGCAAAATTCACATCCTAGGAAACGAGACATTACAGCAGAACGCCGGGGAAGCTCAGCAGGTTGTTGGAATGCGCCGGTGGCTCCTCAGTGCCCGTGACACTGAGCTGTGGTGACCGTGTTCCAGTGCAGTGACATCCCCCTTTCAGCTGCACAGCTCGAGCCACCACAAAAGGGGATGGGCAGATGATGTGCTGAGCTGCTGAACAGCTGCAGAACAAGCACCAAACATATTTCTTTGGAAGGAAACTGAGAGTAACCGAATATCCCTCACTGCTCTCAACACCCCAGTCATCTCAGGGTCTTTTTATCAGGCAAAACTAAAAGCCAACATAAACAGTAGCTTCATGTTAGCTCAGACTGTGTTAGCAGAAATTTCTGTGTGAACACTGAAGAAGGAATTGACTAAAGCGTGTTGCTGCTTCTATTTGTGCCTTTGAGCAAGTGGCATCTTCGATTCCTCAGTATAGTCCCTGTTCTTCTTCACAGGGGGAACACTGCTCTTCCACAAGGGTCTCCTGAGATCCTCCTCCCAAACCAAGAATTCAAGTTTGTGAAGCACTTTGACAGTGAAGACTGTTATGTAAGAAATACTATAAGACTCTTTAAATTAGACCAGAGGTGGTCAGATGCCATCCTGAGAGAGCTTTAAAGCAGCCAGAATGTCAGTAACTTAGGGAGGTGCAGTAAAAACCCTGAAACACTCACTGCCCCCCCATTTGGCTCAAGTTTATCCCAAAGAAATTCAACTCCCAACAATCCAGCGTGTACCTACTGAGATCCACATGGAAACAAACTGGACTTCTAATGAACTCTACACGTAACTATCACGTAAAAGCAAACCTGACTCTAATTTGTTAGAACAATCCACTTTGTGTCTACTTATCTCTATCTCTTAAAGGAGAGGAACACTCATGGCAACGTCCTGGTGAGGAGGAAGCACTGCAGCCATCCTGAGGGCAGAAACCCGCCAGCACAGCTCCAGTGCCTTCTCCCGACAGCAGGAGACGCTCAGTAGTACAGCAGGTGGAAGACTTCAGCAGCGCGGCGCCGGTGGGAGGAGCACGTTCGGACCCTCTTCAGGAATGCTCGGCGGGGACCGCCCCGTGCCCGTTCACGTGGGGATGCGACGGGGTCGAACTCTGGGAGGGAGCAACGCTCGGCTCTGCTGTGGCAGCTGCCAGAGGCATCGAGAGGCTCTCGGGGGACAGCGTGGCAAAGTCTTGTCTCCAGTAGGCTTCGCACAGGGGGAGATCATTGCTGTCACACAGACTGTAGCTTTCCAGAACAAACAACCCCAGTGAGGAGAGAGCAGGTGCGGTGACAGAGGAGGGGAGGGATGGGAAGGGTGGGGGGAGCAAGACAGAAGCAAAGCATTAAGAAAACGGCAAAAAAAAAAAAAAAGCAGGATGTAAGGTTTGTGTTCACGAATTCAATCACAAGCCGTGTGACACCCTTCCCTAAGGCACCCCTGAAGGGCTGGTCCTGAACCTCATGGGCCTGGTGGGGATTGGGGCAATTTCAGACATAGAACTGGTGCTACAAACTGAAACAGAGGCTCAATTCTAATCCAGACACTCCAAGTCTCTGAAAAATGTCCTGGCATCCCCAAATATGGGAGTTCTGCTATTGATATGAGTGAGACACGGACCTCACCCAGAATTATTTTACTTAGAATTAGATCACAAGCTATATGAGGTAAAAAAAGTATCAATCCTGCTCTATACTTCAGTTCTGAGAAAGCTACAATTGTTTTGGGGCCTGTCTCTGTCTAGATAAAGAAGAAACCTATTTGTACCCTTGCCCTTTCAAAAAAGTGCTCCACAGGTTTGGGTCTTCTATTGAAGCTTCCCAGCCTGATTATAAAGTAGTGACAGCTCCTGCCTTTTCCCAAAGAGCCTGTGCTAACAGTGCTTCTAAAAGCAGCTCGTTGGATTCCAACTCTGTGGGATAGAGAGCTGGATGAACCAGCAGTGTGGGAATGTAGTGTTTTTAAACTGGCTAATTCTTGCTTGTGCTCTGAGGAAAACACACAGTGGAAGGGCCAAAACTAAAAAGAAATGGAATAAAACTGGAACAAAACCAACACGAATCCCAAAGAGAAGAAGGAGCTGCACACAGAAGAGACACCCAAGACAAAGTGAGTGCTGGAGCAGAAAGCAGCTTGCATTCAGAGAAAAACAAACCCAATGGGTCAAGTGATTTTGTTGTTGCAGCTTTATTTACATTTGTAATGTATGGACTGATGCTTAGGGAAATATTTTAACTGTAGAAATATGAGACAGTTCAAATTGCACAAACATGAAACGTGAGATCTAACCCCACACTCAAGACAGCTCCTGTGATCTCTGAGGAGGGAGCAATGGAACACAAATGCAGCTTTGGGGGTTAGGATGAGAGAAGGCAAGCTGGACCTGGAGTCACCACTTTGAGGAACAAGCACACAAAGCACTAGTTGCAAGCTGAGCTCTTTTCTGGCAGCATCACCCAGCTGGCTTTGCAGGAGAAGTGAGGAGGGAGTGGATACAGGTTTTATATCTGGGACCTCTGCAAAATCCCTTGGAAGATCAGCCCTCAACACACAGTGGAGCTGAGTTCAGTTAACAAAGACCTTCAGGACTGAACCAGAACTACAACTCCTGTTCTGTCACACACCTCAGGCCATGATTTCCACAGAGATCCTGGCCACAGCATCCAGCACATCATGGTAGGGGACTTACTAACAACATCTTAGGTGTGCCAGAAGCATAGCTGTTTCTCCTGCTGGCCCAGTTAGAACAGTTCCAAAAGTCTAAGCTCCACCTCTTAGGTAACACTCCTCAGTGAGCAGCTCTGCACAGGCCCCAGAGCACTGGCCAGCCTGTTGCCCTGTCCTGGGAGGGTTCCTCAGTGCCTGGAAGAATCACTACTCCCCTGAGGCACCCACCAGCCTGTGTGCAGAGGGACAGCTCTAGCAAACTACTTGGACACAGGGCAGGAAAGCAAAGATTCCTTCAGAACAATCTCCTGGGTTTTATCTTCAAGGACCTGCTTTTGGGCCTCACCAAAACCCCCACGAGCACACAAAAGGCCTGGCAAACACCTGACCCCACAACTGAGATGCACCCCAGGGCTCCCAGGATGGAATTCCCCTTTGGGGGCAAACTGATTGTTGCATTTACAGGCATTGAAACACGACTGTGACATAACAGAAAAACCTTTTTCCCACACATTAAACAATCGGGTTTCATTAAAAATATTGCAATACTCTAATTATAAAAGGACTGAATAAACCACTGTTTCTGTATTTACACAGACACAATTTCTTTGGTGCAGAAAAAGACAGGAAAGAGCACAGGAACGGAGGAAGTGCTAAAAGCAAATGACCAAGTGCTACATGGCAACAGGTTTCAGATCACAGCTCTGCAGCGTTGCCAGGTTTCCTCACCTCATGACCAGTAAGAAAGAGCACAAAGGCAAATCTATTTGATGTACACCAACATTTGTGCTTCCCTGTTCTGTCAGGAAAGGTTGCTTCACTTGGCACCTGGTGCCAGGCAGGTGAACACACCATGCCAGCACCGTCAGAACCCCTCAGTCCAAAAGTGACTGACACACACTGGTGGCAGCCTGGGGACAGGGAGAGGGAGCACATCTGGCACGTGTGAGGCACTATCATCCCACACCACTTTCCTCTGGACACAGCTCACTGCTCTGTGTATGCAGCCCATGTCATGGATCTGTCAGCACCTGCACAAGTGCTTGGGTTTGTGACCATCTCTCTTCATTTCTGAGATGTTTCTAGGATCCCTTTGACAATCCCCCCCAAAAAAAACTGAATAAAGTTTGAAAAACAAATCTAAACTTTTACCTCTAAGCTATGTCATATTAATATCTGTTTACTCTTGAAATATATATATTATTCATAAACAATGGCCTTACTTTCAAAGATATTGAGCAATGAGGGATTTAGGTGACTTAACTGGGGTTACAGGCATTCAGTATTTTTAGGAAAAAAAGGAAAAGGCAAACATGGAAAACCTGGTCATTAAAATTTTAAATAAGATTTTTTTAAAATTAAGTTTCTGTTTAAAAGTCCTAGCATTATTGCACTGACTTCCCTTAGCTTGGACAGTGCAGCCAAAATAACCAGGTTTGCATTTCATTTCCTGCATCATCAACTAGAAGTGCTGGAGTGCATAACAAAAAAAAATAAAAAATAAAGTGTCTGAATTCTCTAAAGTCTGTTTTTCCTAAGTAACAGGCTTTTAAAAATATTAAAAATCCCACAAACAAACCGGTAATAAGTCATTATTCCTTAGAAAAATCCTATCACAATACTTCAGGATTCCATGAGACTGAGCAAGTTTTTTTTGCTCCTTTCAAATGTTCACCCCAGCAGGACTGGAGGCAGCTGGGGACAGGGGACTACGAGGGGGAAGGCACAACGTGTGACCAGGTCACTTGTGAAAGGACTCACCACCAAGGCGTGGTGACATAATCTAACCAGCTCAACGAGCTGGTCTCTGTAGGGATTGAGCCAGAGGCTCCTTCAGAGGGATTTCCCTCAAGGAAATTCATCTCCTTTTCTAGTAATTCCAACAGAAGCCTAAGCAAATTATCTGTCAGACCTAGGATGCTGTGAATACCTCCTTCATCAGGACATTTATACCCTGTAGGGTATCTACAAGGAAAAGGCAGTTGCTTTAGTTGCAAAAAAGGAGTTTGACCTAATTAAAACCAGGAGTAAAAACTTTTTGGGGGGAACATTCTCCACACCTATACTCTACTTGTTTGTCTGCGCTAACTACCCCAAAAGGGCTGGAGTTGTAAGGCAGAGTCCACTGCCCTATTTGTACCTGGAAGAGTAATATTCTTCTTCTAGCTCGTACAGGTCAATGGAGATCTCATCCCTCAGGGCAATCAGCTTCTTGTCACACTCCTCCTGCAAACTCCTCAGCTGCTGGTTGCGCTGGTTGATGGCTTCATTCACAGAGGGGAAGTCGTTGAGGATCAAGAACTGCTTCAGGTCAGACACAAGCTTCATCAGGGACTCGCCAGCTCGCACCTCGTGGCAGGGAGAAAAACCACAGATCAAAACAGGGCTTTGCTCCAGCTCCAAAACAAGATCTCCCAAGCTGCTCATCCTTCAGCAGGATGAAGTAAAAACTCCCACATCACACAGGGATTCTCACAGAAGCCTGTAGCTGACAAGCCACCCAGCCTTCCCCAGTCACCCTAAATACCAGGTTACTCCCCAAGCAGCATTTCTTGTGGGAGATATAAAGATCCAGCAGTGAACCCAACAGCACCTGAAGGACGTGCTGCCCACAGACCTGAAGAGCTCAGTGCTACTCACAATGTTTGCAGCTCTGACGTGCATCTCGTAGTTATCTTGCTCGCCCTGGGTTGCTCGAGAGACTTGAGTTTCGTCCTCAATCTAAAGGAAAAAAAAGTACACATATCTACCTTTACATATTGGTAATCCAGACAGACAATTACTGTGTTTTAAGGCATCATATACGTGAATATATGTGATTTCGTGTGAATTTCATACATAGGTGAAATATATATGTGAAAAATATATGTGTATGTGAAATTCACATCTATATATGAATTTAAGTTCAGTTTAGATCTAGAACTGCTGGGGCACCCCTGGACTCTACAGCACCCGTGTATCATCTTTGCTGTCCTGCCCTCCTGGTTCTGGAGTTCTCTCCCATTCAGGAACATCACAGGATGGTCAGGAGCAGCCAGGGAGGGCTGACTGCTGTCTGCCCTGGGGAAGGGACCTCCTTCCCTCTGGGATGAACCAGGAGAAACAGGACTGGAGCACCTGCCCTATGGAGACAGTCTGGGAAAGTTGGGGCTGTTCAGCCTGGAGAACAGAAGGTTGCATGGAGACCTCACCGCCCCTTCCAGCATCTGAAGGGGCTACAAGGAAGCCAGAGAGGGACTCTTCATCTGGAACTGTACTGACAGGACAAGGAACAATGGATACAAATTGAAAGAGGGGAAATTTAGGCAAGATATTGGGAAGAGATTCTTCACTGTGAGGGCGGTGAGGCCCTGGCACAGGTTGCCCAGAGAAGCTGTGGCTGCCCCATCCCTGGGAGTGTCCAAGGCCAGGTTGGACGGGGTTTGGAGCGACCTGGGGCAGGGGAAGATGTCCCTGCCCATGGCAGGGGGT
>VZRE01012909.1:1520716-1537376 GCA_013396775.1 Cephalopterus ornatus | reverse complement strand
GAGGGGGACGGTGGTAGCCGGTGGGCTCGGCCCCGGCGAGCTCGGGGTCCTGTGGGTGTTTCTGCAGCTGTGGGAGTCGGAGGGAGGCCGGGAAGGAGGGCGGTGGTCCTGCCCTTCCCAGCACCGCGATGGATACACAAAGGGTGGTTGGACACTGGAAGGGGCTGCCCGGGGGGTGGTGGAGTCGCCCTGGAGGTGTTCGAGGAAAGACTGGACGTGGCGCTTGGGACCAGGGCCTTGGCCCACACGGTGGTGCTGGGGCACAGGTTGGGCTTAATCTCAGAGGTCTTTTCCAACCCGATTGATTCCGTGGGGTGATGCCCTGGGCTTGCTGACCGTTCATGTGTTTTTCCAGGTGAGATGCAGGCTGACGGGGCACGAGATGCCGTGTCGGCTGTCGGAGCTGCAGGCCTACACCAGCGGCAAGAAGTATCAGCGGCTCGTAAAGGCAGCCAAAGAGTTCGACTACGGCACGTTTGAGCCCCACATAGTGCCCAGCACAAAGAACTTGTACGTATTCTTCCTCCTCTGTGTTATGTTATGCTTTACACTTTGTTCAACCTCAGACGTAAAGTGGTTGAGCTTTACAAAGTCTTTATGGGTTTTGCGAGGCTGGGCAAGGCTTTATGAAGTAAAAGTGAAAAGTTATGAAGTAACAGCATACTTAGACTCTTGCTGGCTCTTTGTTTTTGTGTCTGTAGACACCAGCTGTTCTGCAAGCTCACCCTCAGACACATCAACAAGTTCCCAGAGCACGTGCTGCGTCACGTCCAAGGGAAGCGCTACCAGAAGGCCCTAAAAATGTGTAAGTAGCTTTTCTGAAGCTGTTACCAGACATTTTTTTTTTCCCTTGAGCTGTTGAGATTCCAGTGGATCTATGCAAAGGGAGGGGGACAGTTTTCTTTAGACTGCCAGCAATGTGTTGCTATGTGCACTTCTCAGCTAGGAAGGAAGATCCTAGGTGTAGGGAGCAATTGGCCTCTAGTAAATACCTTGGGACATCTCTCCTTGAGAGGATCAGTCCTAAAACTCCTTCAGGGAGTTCATGTATCCAGCACAATCTGTTTTAACATCTTCTCTGGCCCATAGTGTTGCTCTAGATTATACAGGTGTATATTTGGGGTGGAGCATGCTGAACTTTGGAGGTGCATTTCCTATCAGCTTGAGCTGGACGTGAAAGGACTCAGGGGTTGGGGCAGCCTGGCTCAGTGCTGCCTGGTTCTCCCTCTGCTAGATGAGGAATGCCAGAGGGAAGGAGTGGAGTATGTCCCTGCCTGCCTGCAACAGAAGAAGCAGCGGGCACAGCATCCTGATGACCAGATGAATGGGAGCAGAAAACCTCACAGGAAGGAAGAATTCTGGGAGCCAAAGTCCAGTGATGAGGATGGAGAGGAGACGGACGACAGCATGAGCGACCTGTACCCACGTGAGTGAGAACACTGGTGTCATCTATCTCCTGAAGAAGTTTGTTGGCTGATTTTCTCCTGGTTTCTTTATACTGTTCCCTGCTGCTCTTCCATCCAGTTGGGGGTTTTTGTGTCTTGGAAAAGCTTGCCACCACCGAATAAGAAATAGCACTATCACTAAGCGATAATCAGTTGGATCGTGTAAGCTGTGAGGGGAGGGATACAAGATCCACTGGGATTTGCTGCTTTGGGTATCTCCACTTCCCTCATTTCTCAGCAAGTCCTTGAGTCTGAGAGAAGCTGGGCAGGCTGTTTTAGTGACTTACATCTGGAGGTGCAGATCCATCTTGCTGCAGGAGCAGAGGTGTAACTCCTGTTCCAGAACAGGATTAGTGAGAGCACCAGGCCCATTTCCGATAAAACACCAGTGTGTTTATTTCCTTTGGCAAATCACCTTTAAGCTGCTCTCCAAGTAAAGTTGGTGTGCACAGGGAACTGATTCTGAGCTAAATCTTTTGTGTTTTAGCTGCGCTCTTCCCTGAAAAAAGCCCATCAGCGGCACAAACCACGAAGGGCAGCGATGACTTTGAGACAGACAGCGAGGACGACGGGGCCAAACAGAACGGAGAGGATGGTGGAAGGATGGATGTCAGCAGGGCCGTGGGCAACAAGAGAGGAAAGGTGGGAGTCACCCCACTGCCTGCAGCAGCAGGGGAGTGTGGAGCTGGGATCCCATCCCGTAGGTGTTCCATCTATTCCTGTCTGAGAACCAGCAGAAGGTGCAAAGCTGTTCAGAATAGACTTTCCCCGTGTGCCAGACACTGACTTGCATCCCGAGGTGTGAATTGCTGCCAGGCAATGTTTATCCTCTCTGTGGTAGTGAGGGATGTTCCTGCCTGTATAAGCAGCTCATCTCTGGTGGGATCCTGCTGCACACGGTCTCAGCAGGGAGGCTGATGTGTGTCTTGTGGGTTAACTGTCCTCCCAATACCCAAACATATGTCAAACTCTTTTGCAGTCACAGGGTCCTTCTAGATCTCTTTTGAGGTGCTGCCTCACAGGACATCCCCTGACCCCACTCAGTTTGGGAAGCAGGCATATGTTACATGTATAAAGATGGATAAACCTTCCAACTCTAATGCAGGCCCTGAGGAATGGGCTGGATCCTTTTGAGCTGCGTCAAGCTGGAAAGTTAGACCACGATGAAGTTCAGATTCATTGCTTCAGGGAGCCTATCACTGTTTGTACCTAATGAAACTATCTGCCTGTCAGAGAAAGGGCTGCAGGATCCTGGCTGCCTCCATGAGCAGGGCTGGGCTCATTCTGGCTGTTGATGGAGACCACACTCAGTTTCTCTTTAAGCTGTCTCAGGCAAGGCTGGATTTGGGATTTGGAAATAAGCTGATTGAACTTTTCTTCTCTACAGAAACAGTTGGGCCCTTTAAAGAAGAAATTCAAGACCCATCACCGAAAACCCAAGAACTTCAAGAAGGCAACCAACGGGAAATAAATTTTATGATAAATACCTGGCCTGAAGCCTGTTGTGTAACAATTCCAGTGGGAGCAATTCCAGTGGGAGCACAAGTGTTTGCCCATTCCAGTTAACTGTTACAGGTGCAGAGGGGAGTTAATGGGGTGGAATTAAGTTGTATTCAAAATGCTTCAAGCCACCCCCACAGCTGGGGAAGGATTTCTGCTGCAGTCAGGTGCAGGCAGCTCAGCACTCAGAGCCCTCTTTACAGAAAGCTGGTTTTTGGGAGGCAGGAAAGCACAGCAGCCTCCTGACCAGCTCCTCCAGGGAGCCCATCCATGGAGCATCACCAGCCACACACGCCAAGTGGATACAAAGATGCCATCGTTTTATTTTGATTGTTTTCGAAAATCAAAACATTTTCAAACACAACTAAGGTACAAAATACAGCATAAAATGAGAATTTATACTTCTTTCTTTTTTTTTTTTTTTTCCACATAGAAAGCAAAAATATATTCAGAATGAATTCCAGAACACTTTGCAGAGCCAATTGGGAGCTGACATCCTGCTTTGTCAGAGCTTCTCAGCCACAGGGAGAGGTCATTGTATTTCTGGGAGATGCACAAGTACAGCAGCTTATGTAGGGAAACCAGAATCTTCTGCATCAGGACTCACAGTTAGTAACTCTGAACATTGTGCTGCCTAGAAGTATCTGATAATGCCCTCCACCTAACTGTGCCCTTTGAGTATTTCAGTATTCCTGCTTCAAAGGACAGTATCAGTTCCTTCTCTGGGGTCTTTTGTTGGAAAAGGGACTTGGTTTTCACAGAGGAAACTGGTCAGTATTTCAGACTAGTCTGTCATCCAGCTCCTCAGTTAGACAGGACACAAGGAAGTTGAGAAAGCCAACTTAAGGGGCTACTTACAGGAGTAGTTTCTGTCATTCCATGTATAAATACTATGAACATCAACAGCAGTTCAGGTATCTGAGAATGGCTGCCTTGATGGAGTCCAGAACCGTTACAAGACCTGCAGTGACACCGAGTAAAAGCCTCCTAAAAGCTGCAGATCTGCACTGAAAGGACCGGTTTGTTTAGCTATGAAGAGTCAGGCACAGGGAACAGTCGAGGTGAAAAATTCTCTTGCAAAGAAAGCTGCCTCTGACCTGACCTTAATGCTGAATTCCCTTCCCATCAATTTGGACGCCAGGGGTTGGACTAGATGATCTGAGGTCCCTTCCAACCCTAACTATTCTGTGATAGCAGTTGGCTTCCTCCAGCAGCCAGCAGCACTTCTTGCCCTCACATTGGCTATTTTCCCCATAAGATGATGAAATCCCTGGTTTAACATTCAGCAGTGCTCTTCTATTTTTCATTAGCTCTTTCAGCCTAGTTTTCTCTCCTAAAAAGCAACCGTTAAGCTGAACCGTCCAGCTGAGTGTCCCTACCAGGAGACTCCAGGAAACAGCTCCCACTGGGGACGTTCAGCCGAATTCCTCCTTGAAAAACAAACACTTGAGCATCTTCCTCAAGGGATACAACAGTGCAAGGTAATCAGTGTAATGGTAGGAAGTTGGTAGGGCTCATGCTGTCTAGAATTCTTCCCCAGCCTAGTGAACGGGCTCACCTAGCTGACTAGCAGAGGACAAAATGCCTCCTCGGAGCAGCACTAAGCATGTTCATGGCACAGAGGTCGTGGCACTGAGAGGCCAAACAGGGCCTTCATCTCTGAGGAGTTCCTCCCTCTGAAGGTCCATCGCTGGCTGCCTAGCCACTGCCCAGGCTTTGCACTTGGATTCCTCAGCTATAACCGTTTCCAGACAGAGTTGGGAACGGGGGCTATGGCAGCACAAGGGCTACTTCCACATCTCCTTCCTGCACAGCCCAGGGGTGGCTGAGATGGCAGAGAGAAGGAGCTGTCAAGAGCTCAGCACCCCGGCTCTTCAGACAGCTGGGACTTTACAGCCAAGAGACTGACAGAAGTGAATCTAAGAAGCTAAGAGTATAGATTAGAAGATTGACTGCTCTCATCTGGCGTGTACTGAGTGCAGGGAAGAGGGGAGTTTCTGTAATTCTGAAGACATTTTCACCAATAACCTGCAATTCAGATAGGAATTTGGGGCATACATGGATGGGAACTGGTTAATAGCAGAAAGGAGCCTTCATTATGGAACCTGCAGCACAAGTTGGCTCCTGGCTTGGGAATTCAGGAGGGGCAACTCTGGGGAAAGAATGCTGAATAAAGAGCTCTTTTGGCACAGAATTTTCACAGAATCTAACATTCTGTCTCTTCAGGATTATCTCCCCCACTTCCTTCCTGAAATCTGATCAGCAATACAGGATTCATGATTAACAAGACAGGATTCTCCCTTGTTTCCCTCGGGGGCAGAATTGGGACATTTTAGAAAACCTTCTCCCTTTTCTTACCTAGAAAGGGCTACAACTACTTTCAGTGTCTTCTTTTTGCCTTCTCTTTGGGGGCAGGAAACACCTACCTCTGTTGATAAAACAAAAAGGGAATTACAGGCCTCTGAGCAGCAAAACAAGAGTGTTTTTGTTTTCTGATGCTGCTTTCCACCCTGGTAAGCAATGCTATAACCAGCAATGGAACTCCTTATGCACAAGACAGTGTGATGAGGGCGAGAAAGGGGATCCACTTTTTTAGTTATAGCTAGAACCCAACAGCACACTGAATGGTACAGCTGTATCTGCTCACAGTTTCGCAAATTTTAAGACACTGCTGACACTCAAGACAGCAACCGTTCTACTGCAACTCACTGAAGCATCAGCAAAATGCAGGTTCCTTAGGTTAGTTCCAAATCTAGGAAGTTAGAATAAGCCTAGGCAACATTCCTTGGAGAAACAGGGTTTTATCTATTATATTACTGGTGCCACAGTAAATCAAATTCAAAACATCTGTGCCTTTAATAGGAAGGGGGCATGTACGTGTAAAATGCTGGCAGTTTTTGTTGAATCCATAGAGAATCAGTTCTGGACTTAATACATTATGTCCCAAGAAGTGTTGCTATTCCTGTTACCACTCTTTTTTCTTCTCATCCATGGAAACTCCACCGGGACCCAGTGCAACCACGAGGAGGAGCCCTCCAATGACAGACATGGTCTGGAAGAAGTCGTATTTGAGGAAGTCGTGCATGGGCTTGTAGGCTGGGACGGTCCAGAAGGCGTTGAAGTAGATGTTGATGCCAAACAGCCAGATGACCAGAGTCAAGGCAGCCAGCTTAGTCTTGAAGCCAATTGCCACCAAGATAATCAGGGCTGTGCCCACAATGTTCTGCAGAATCTGCAAGGGGAAAAAAAAACCCCATAAACTCACACAGTTCTTAAATAGATAGACCAACATCCATGTTGTCATGGCAGAGATGATCTAAGCTTAGTTTCTGTGTTATTAATTCTACTAATAGACTTAAATGATGAGCACTGAGCAGGCCCTGCAGCCCATCTGGGCACTGTGACTATATTCTAGTTCCTCAACTCACACTTTTACACTGGGATACTTACATAAAAGAAGTTCATATCAAAGTGTAGCAGTGTCATGAACATGAGGACGAGCAGCACACGGCCCCCCAGCTGCATGTACTGCTTGGGGGAGCTTTCCCTCATGGTGGGGACACCGGCAAACATGCTCTTCCCCTCCGAGCGCGACTCAGCCAAAAGCAGCAGCAAGCCTCCCCCAAGGGCAAGGTTCCTACAGAAACACAGAAATGGGGAGAAAGGAATAAAAAAAAAGGAGTTTAGTACAGTTTGCACTGATCTATAAAGTCTCATCTGATAGTTTCAGCTCGGTAAGTATCTACGTGCGAGTGAGGAGCGATCTCTGCACCGTGCAAAGTGTTAGGCTGTGTTAAGGCTTCCCAGCTCCAGCAGAGCTGAACACACCAAGGATTTACACAAGGAGGAACACACCAAGAATTTACACAAGCCTGTGCAGACAGGTAGAGCCTGCCAGGGAAGTCCAGCTCAGGCACAGTTGCTTTAGTGTCTGTTCCAACATGAATTTAGCTGCGTTAAAGTTACTCTGTACCTCGGGTTTAGCCATATATGCCAAAGTAGATCAGAGGTTGCTTTGAGAAAACAGAGCAGCGGTGCTGCTATGAAGTTACACATTTACAGGGCTGTAGTAAGCCCAGAGTATAGTTTTTGTGCTGTCCTCCTGGTAACAGCCAGCCATCATTCAGGATTTGACAAGAATGCTTATGTTTAAGAACCCCGTTTTCTCCTTAGGGAAGGTGTTAAGAGATTTAAAATCCCAGGAATCCCAGGACCACTCCAGTGTCCACATGCTGTAGTTTTCTTGGGAAATGGTTTCAATCATACATAAGCACAGTTGCTACTTTAGCCATTTAGGAAATAGCGTAGAAAACTCACTGATCCAGTCTGAACACTTGTTTGTGAGCTGTCAGCAAGGTTAGCAGCAGAAGCACTTAGATCCTAGTGAGTTGGGATTAGTCTTTCCCTTCCACAGTACTAAGCCTGCTTTCTACAGTTTAAATCGGACTTTACTGATTTTTCAAGTGCTGTCATTTCTTTGTTAATGTAAATGCATCACTTGGAAAATCTTTCTGGTAAATACTATGTAAAAATATAATTTCTTCTGTCACCCAGAGCCGGTTTTTATTCTGTTCCCATAAAAACCTTCAGAAGGAGCCATACCTCATCAAGAACTTCAGGTCCCATAGAATGCTGTATGCAATAGTCTAGGCAAAGAATAAAACAGGTTAAAACAGTATATAAATTACACTGAAGGTCTGAATTTATGTTATCATTTCAAATCCGTACCAGCCATAGCAGAAGCCAAATAATTTATACTGAAAGAAATAAAGTAGATTACATCAATGTGGTCCAATGAGTCCCTGTAGAACAGGGAATGGAAGCCAGAATTTGATTTGTCCTTTAGCCCCGCCCTCCAAAATCCACTAGTTTTGTAGGGGAAGGATGGTACTAGCCAGGATCCTTTGTGATGGGGACAGTTCATTATAAAAGCTGTGTGCCAAAGGCCAAAGCAACTTCAAGTTTCCACATTTGGCTCATTAACTGATGTACAGGTAAATTGCCAGTTACTCCTCCTAAACTGGTCAAGGTCAAGTATTGAATGAATGCCTCCAGCTGACTAATTGCAATTACAGCCAAGGATCTATTGGGCACATCAGAAGAAGAGAAGCAGCAAAATAGTTCAATGCCATCAAGGACTGGCACTATTCCAGGGTGGAGAAAAATTCCAGGGCTGCAAGTTATATTTAAACATATTGGTAGTGCTGGGGCTATGAGAGAAGATTTGAAACATACAGTTTAGAAGGGCTGAAGACTTAAGCCTCCTACCTGTAATGCTATAATTCCAAACAGTCCAAAGCAGGCATATTGCACAAAGTTCCTACTCAGCACCAGGATACAGCCACCTGAGTTGGGAAAATTGAACACAGTTACACTTGTGGCGTGCACAAGGAGAAACTGCTGCAGGAATGTCAACTTGGTTTGAACTGAGCAGACTCCCATTTCCTTCAGCTGTGCCATGAAGAACACCAGGCGGGAAATTTTAATGGCACAAATCAGTTTGAGAACTCGGAAGTTTTAGTGCATTTTAAAACATTTTATGAATCCAGAAGTTTCTTTTATAAAGGGTAAGCACATGCTGAACACAGTCCCCAACATAGCACTGTACAGCAGCCATCTGTGCTGAAGCATTAAAAGAATTTAAAAAGGAACTCAATTAATCATAGATTTTCCTTTTTTTTTTGTTTGTTTTTTTTTGTTTTTTGTTCAATGAGATAACTGTTTTGGCAACCATACTGCATTCCTTTGCCTTGAAAGGTTTTGTTTTCTATTCTTTCTCAAGTCTTCCATCAAAAAGCACTGACAGCCTTTGCCACTTTGACATGAGGACTGGCAACTACAGCAAATTAAGGTGACCCCCTACACAAAAAAATTAGGGCAAAAAAATCTAAACCCAGACACAAGATAAGAAATTGACAATCAACAAGAGTAAATCAGGGATATAATATAAACAGAAAATAATTTTACCTCTCTCTGTTTCTCATACCCTGAGCCCACCCAACACACGAACAGCAGAGCTCTGCTTCTGGGCTTTGATTTCTGGGATTTGGAAAAATCTATGACACAAGCACCTCACTCAGGTGTAAATGTACCCACTGCAGGGTAAGACTTTGCCATGGAGGTGAATATCCTTAAAAAAAAGAAAGTCTTAACACTGCCCTGTTTAAGAAAATAGGAGTATTTCATGTAGAGAACTCCAGGGTGTGGCATATGTTTATGAATGCATGTATAGAACTGAAAACAGATTGTGCTGATGGATTCTTGGCATCTCTGACTCAGAGGCAGCGTGTCACAAGAAATTCTCTACAGCTGCTTCCAGGAAAGGCTGGAGCAGGTCAATTAAGAGTTCTCTTCATTCAGCCCATGTAGTACTATCAGCTCTAAGCTGTCGGTGGCTATTAGGAAATCAGTGGGGTGTCCCACGCTTCCATGATTCACAGTGCCCACACGAGCCAGGGCTGCAGACACACCACAGTGCCCTGGCACCCACCTCAGCAGCCTGAGAACCACTTACTCAGCTGTCCAAAGAGGTTTAGGAACACAAAGATGGAGGCCAGGAAGTAGCCACAGTTCCACG
This sequence comes from Cephalopterus ornatus, assembly GCA_013396775.1. Taxonomy (NCBI): domain Eukaryota; kingdom Metazoa; phylum Chordata; class Aves; order Passeriformes; family Cotingidae; genus Cephalopterus; species Cephalopterus ornatus. Next base: position 1,527,854 of record VZRE01012909.1, on the reverse strand, counting down.
TGCCATCGATGTAATCCCTCTGTTCGCTCCACTGGAACCACATGCGGATGCCATCCTCCAGGAAGGTGCTGATCAGGCACAGCCGGGCCACGTGGGGAAGGTACTGCTTCGTCACCCTCAGGAACTGCAGGGCACACAGCAGGGTTAGCAGGGAAAGGGAGACCTCAGGAGTGACAGATCCAAGCTCTCTGCGGACTCTGAGGTCAACAGTTCTCATGCACACAGGCTCATCAACACCTACACAGAAACTTCGACTTGGATTTAATGAAAATGCCTCTCCACTCCAGTTTGAGAACACCTGGGAGCAGTGGGGGAAACCTCTTGTTGTGCTTTTGGACAAGGACTTGGAGAAAAGCAGAGTCCAGCAGCACCTTCCTGTGTGACAGGAACTGTGCTTTGATGGAGCTATCACTAACGAACGCTGACCTGGGTTTTAGTTTCTCCATCTCAGGGTTTCATGTTACAGCTCAACTATCAGATAGGCAGGAGCTGAAAGGGCAATCCTGCTCCCACCCACATGCTCAGCCACTCACCACCCTGTAAAAACCGATTCAGGGAGCCAGGCTGAGAGAAGGCAAACTCTATACAAATTAAAAAACATTACTGAGCCTTCTGCTGAGCTTCTTCCCTCTAACATCTTAGGAAAACAACAGTGCAAAGCACATGTACTCGAGCAGCAGTTCCACTTCATGGAACTGCACCCTCTATCCTCTAGGCAAGTTTTTACTTCCATTAGGAACAGCATCCTCTGCAGAAAGGAAACACACATTTATATACACAATTCAGTGTAGTAGTTAAAAGGAAATGATATCATCGTGTAACAGATGCTGAGCTTCAGTTCTTGGGAATGCAAGATTTATCTGAACCCACATCCCCCCTCATCCTACAAGTTCCTGGGTCAGTTTGCTCTGCAACTACAATAAAGTAACAAACGCAGAATTGCCAGCAGGGTCTGGACTACCCTGTTCTACAGGGCTGTGCGGTGCACAGGAATACTTACTGCCTCTGGGTTATGACAAGAGTTTAACTGTCACTCCATTTTCTAAGCACCACTGGTTGATTATTACTTAATTGAGACTTCCACCAGGAAGGAGATAAAAGCAATTCCTGACAGTTTATTCCTTCCAGCAGCAATCAGAAATTACTAAGGGCTATGCAAATGACAAGCCTGGCTTACTGTGTAACTGAAGATTATCACAAGAGAAAAAAACCCAGCAAACATGCTTAATAGTCAATTAAACAGTCAATATCAGGACAAACTGCACTGTTGTATTGCATGTATCCAGAGTCTAAGGGTCAAAATTCACCTTAATCAAGTGCATTTTAAGTGGAGCTGTACTCTGCCTCAGGGCTGCCACTTCAGGCTTTTTTTAACTCAGTCACCAGTCAGATGAATGAGTCAGAAGAAAAATTTGTGATCTTTGTCACTGAATGAAACACACATCTTGGTTTACAGCTTTCCTCTCTCCTGGGTTTCGCTGTGAGTCTGAGGAAACTTGCTGAGGAATACTAAGAATAAAGTTCTTACAGAGCATAAGGGGTTTGTAAGATACAAAACAGATAACTTGGGTGTAGAAAGAAATCAGAAGACAAGTGCTGGAAAGGAAAAAAACAATGCTGTGGAAAGGCTGAAAAAAGCAGCAAACACCTGCCTCCAGGCCTCCTCTTTGCTGTTTTGAAGTCATGATGAGCTGCTCTCATCTTCCTCTTCCCCGAAACCAAACAACTGTCCAAGGTGAAGGACCCATGAAGACATTTAGCATTTACCTGTTCTCTTGGCAAACAGAGGGAATTGAACACTGTCCATTAACACGGGTGCACACATCCAATCAGCTCCAGACAAGTCAGAGAGGCCAAGCCTACAGCAGCTCCAGTGCTAAGCAACCTCCTGACACACATCATCTGTGGACTCCCACAGCTCATGGAGCTGCAGTTACTGAGCTACACTCAAGTTGAACTCCCTGTACACAGCAAGCTTAAATAAGCTTCAGAAACAAGCTTTAGGAGGTAAAAATCCAAGCCAAAGGAACCACTGGCTGTGGAGATCCAGAGAGAAAGGAGGAGAACAACTACACCATAACTACAGGAAGGGAATGTAACGGACATCAAGTGATTTTACAATTAGAGGATCTGGGTATAAATCACCCAACTAATTTAACTAAGGATGGAGTAAGTTATAAGAAACATGAGATCTCCAGAAGTGAGGCTGAATTAATAGTACCAGTCCCTGCACATCCCCAGCAAGATGTGGGTCAAAAGCTGCACCCCAAGACCACTTCCTTTGTGATTCACACAGATAAAGCAGCACATACAGGAAACTCTGTAGTGAAATATCTGCAGCTAAAAAATGGGACTAGAAACACACCCTCCACTGAGCACAATACCCATAATACCATAATTTATTTGGGTAAATGCCCCAAACCTAAACCGCTGCAACTGATGGAGGTGGCAGCACTCAGCTCATGACATCAAATAATCGAATGGCTTATTCTGCTGTGGGCTTTGCATCAACTGCTCTTTCCATGCGCTGCATCCTTGGAAGAGGCAAATCATCGTGAGAAAACACCAGAGAATGCTAAATAAAACTATTTTAAAGAAGAACAGCTGGTTCTGTGCTGGCAGCCAACTCACTGACATATGCCAGAGGGGCTTTGTGTTGCCACTTCCCCCTGTAATGGGATTAGAAAGGCAAAGATAGATTTAAATGCTCCTTTAAGTTGAACAAGCAAAGATGTACAAGATGACCCAGGGATCCCTAAATCAATTCTCTGCTCAAACTCCATTTTTCAAAAGGAGGCTTGAAATACTCAAACCCATAAAGGCCTGACCAAAAGAGAGGTAACAAAGTGACTCATTTTGACCCCACCTCCAACTATTTAAATTTGCTGACAGTCCAGTCTGTTTTGTTAAAAGTTTATATATTGTAGCGTAATTACAGGTATTTTAAGACCAATACACAGCCAGTAGCTGGGAATTTTTGCTGTCACCAAGGTGTGTCCCATCCAAGCACAGAAGCCTTTTCTCTGTGTGCATGTTCTTGGGTCAGGAAGTTCTGATCCTGGTGAGGAACAGGACTCTGCTCATCTACACAGAAACCCTGGTGACCCGCACAGCGTCATTAGTCTGGAGCTTCTGATAAAGGCATATCCCAAGTACTGAGCTTGTATTTTAAGGGATTGGTTTGTTCTGAGAGGAGAAATGCCTCTGGACACTACACATTTTTCCTGGAAGAGGATGCTCAATCCTGTGGCAGAGAGAAAAAAATCACTTCCTTTCACCAACCTGAATACATCCAGTTCAAGAGACCCCACCCAAAAATCACAAGGACAGCAACATCCATCACATTCATTAGGTCAATGTCTACAAATCATTTGTCAGAACTGGGAACAAGAGGCTCTCCCACTTACTTCCAAAGAGAGAAAGAGAGCTCTGACCTGCTAGAACATTGCCAGCAATCTTCATCAGGTTTTTAACTGCAGGCAGATTTCTCAGTGCTTTTCACTTCTAAAGTGTGCTTTATACCAATTCCCTTTCCCAAAAGGCTATTTATTAATGAAATCTTTAAAATAGGATTTTTAGCCATTTATTGCGTTTTACTATCACTCTCCATGGGAAGATTCTTTCCCTAGCCTAACCAGAATAGGCTATGTGGCTTATAATGATAAAGGATCTGACATGACTAAGTTCTAGAGAGCATTTCCAAATTCATTTTTTTTAATATAACACATGTGAAGTTCAGACTAGAAATAAAATGCTGTCTTCTCCCTTCAGTTACCTGCAAAACAGCATTTTGAGGACAAGGAGTTCAAACTGAAAGATGGGAAATTTAGGCTAGATATTAGGAAGAAATCCTTCCCTGTGAGGGTGGTGAGGCCCTGGCACAGGTTGCCCAGAGAAGCTGGGGCTGCCCCATCCCTGGAAGTGTCCAAGGCCAGGTTGGACGGGGCTTGGAGCAACCTGGGATAGTGGAAGGTGTCCTTGCCCATGGCAGGGGGGTGGAATGAGATGGTCTTTAAGGTCCCTTCCAACCCAACCCATTCTGTCATTCCGTGTTAGAATTATCTGAACAAGATGCACCAGCATTTATGTTGAAAAACTAAATAAACTCCCCCTAGTCCTTACAGCCCTTTCCCTGCACTACAATGACTCAATAGTTTCCTTGCATTTTTGTCCATAATTTTCTTTTTTTTAGAACAGCAGAAATACCAGGCACTCACATTCCTAAAGATGATTATTACAGACACTACAAAAGTTGCCTGGGATCTGCTCCCTCTTACAAAGGGATTACAAAGGAGAGACAACCCTAAACACTCAGTGCAGGCCCCAGATACAGCTATTTTCAGTCTGATCCTCTCAGCAGCACACGATGACTGCACTGAAGGGCTCAGCATGTAATATTTTAACAAGAATCACTGAAAAAGGACTTAATTCCTGAGCATGTAAATTACTTAATTAATAACACTGGGCTGGTGTTACAGCGTCTCCTCCACTGCAGCTCTTGGGAATTCCCAACAGCTCTGAGCAGCCCCCGAGCAGCAATCCCACCCCAAGCATCGCTGCTCCCTTGACCTAAACACTGAGAGAACTGAACCAACAGAAAAAATAACCCCAATTTTTCTTCTTCCTGCCAGCTGAGCTCTCCAGTCCAGTGACAGAAGTGCTGGTGAGAGAGAAAAGGGGGACACAGCCTCAGGAGAAGTAGGACAACCCCTTTCACTGACAGCTGGCTGTCTGGCAAGCTTAGCTGCCTGTAAGACCATGCCTTCAGTGCACCAGTTCACCTCTGGATTAAGAGCCACTTATTACTGCTGAGTATCTTGGCATCTAGGGCATAATTTGCTAATTCAAAGGGAAATTACAGTATCTGAGAAAAGCTAAGCTTTACTGTTTGAATTTAAAGAACAGATTATTCTTGCCTTTGTAAGAGACATTCAGGATTTACTGATAAGCCATGGAATTAGCTATAACATTTTCCCACAGGGCTTTTATGTTACAGAAATTAAGACTCATTATGTCTTGAGCACTGGTAGAGGGAGTGGAGAACGCAAGAATATCACTGAGAATGCATTCAGCTCCCAGAACCAGCCATTGTCCAGCCTCCACCAAGGGGAGTTTCAACATAACTTCAGTCCAAATGTTCCAAGTACTTTTTTTTTTTTTAATCCAAGATGAACTAACAGCTCCTGTAATGCCAAGTGTTAAATTCACAATATATAGCAAAGGTTATTGTTTAGCAAGTCACTCCTACACTGGTGTGACACTGAGTTTTAGCAGCATAGGACTGAAAGGATCTGACAGAGCTACCAAGCAGCTCTTCGGAGGCAAGAATTATCACAGGAGTTATTACTCAGAATGTCATAAAAACTGTTTTGCAATCTGATGGTAAGTGTAGCAAACACTCCAAATTCTGCAGCTAAAAGAAAGACTCGTCTTTTAAATAGAATGTGGCCAAGCACAAATAAATTTGTGCCATTTAAAGCTCACTTCAGGAGAAGGCAAACTGCATTTGAGCTGGACAAGAGAGCTTTCAGCAGTATGAAAAAAAGGTGTGTTAAGGACATCTAGAAATAACCCCACAGGAATAAATAGAGAGGTGTTATAAAAAGGTCAGGACAAGCATTGTAAATTTTGGCAAGTAATGTGAACACTGCAGTGACAGTTTACTTTCTCCTCTAAAAGGAGCAGGAAGACAAGGTAAACAGAGAATAACCAAGATGATCCAGACACCCCTTAAATCGGACACTCCACACACCATAAGAAGCTCTGCCTCGAAATCCAGTCTTCCTTCTTCCATCTGGGGGTGGGGAGGAAGTGCAGAACAGGTTTTCCCAGTGAAATCAGTTAAAGACACAGAGGCAGCACAGCCCCCTTGGAGCTGTGACGTGTTATCGTGCTCCACACAACTCACACTGATTCAGAAGAGTTGTAGAACCAGGCAGAATCAGATTTTCCAGCGAATTTGCTGAATGTGATTAGATGCTGTCTCTCATTGTCAATTAGATGAATCACCATGACTGTGAAGATCTTTCCAACACCATCCCCAGCAGAGCAACTACTTACACTCAAAATATTCCTGCTCTCACATATCGTAAGAGATCTCAAGCTTCTATTTAACAGAGAAATCAGTGCAAGCCTCCGCTGAAACAAACGTGAGAAGGATTACAAGACAACATCAGCCCCTTTGCTTTCCTTTTGCCCCGATCCTGAGCACAGCACACGGTGCTGAGGAGCCTTTTCCAGGTTTCCAGACATGGGTCAGGGTTTCATAGAACCACAGAATGGTTTGGGTAGGAATGGACCTTAAAGACCATCTCATTCCACCCCCCTGCCATGGGCAGGGACACCTTCCACTCTCCCAGGTTGCTCCAAGCCCCGTCCAACCTGGCCTTGGACACTTCCAGGGATGGGGCCTCCCCACCCTCGCAGGGGAGAATTTCTTCCCGATATCGCACCTAACCGTGCCAGGCCGGATCACCAGGTCGCTCTCCCGTCCCCAACATCTCACCCTGCTGCCCCGCACCCCTTTGTGCCCCGTTCCCCCGCACGGAGCCCAGCTCGCAGCTCGGCCTCCCGCTCCCCTCCCCACTGCTCCCTGCCGGGGCGAGGGAGCCCCATTCCCAAGAAGAACTCGCTTTCCAGGCGCAGGGCAGGGGCGGCCCCCGGGCCTGAGCCGGGCCAGGGGTCCCCTCGGAGGGAACGGGAAGGGAACTTACAGGAAGGGAAGTTCCCTCCCGAAGAGAAGTTGCAGGAGAGACGGAGAGGGAGCGCTTACAAGAGCGTGTAGCGAGAGGACAAGGGAGAGAGGAGGAAACAGAGTGGATTTAGATGAGATAACAGGAATTGTTCGCTGTGAGGGTGGTGAGGGGCTGGGATGGACTTCCCAGAGAAGCCGCGGCTGCCCCATCCCTGGAAATGTCCAAGGCCAGGCTGGAGCCGCCCGCTCCAGCGGAAGGTGTCCCTGCCCACGGCAGGGGAGTGCAACCGGACGACCCCCCAAGCTCCCTTCCGACCCAGACCACCCCACGGCTCCACGAGCCCACCGGAGCGCGGCCGCCACCCCGCCGCCATCCCGGCCTGGGGCTCCAGCGCCACAAAGGCCGCCCGGGCGGCGCGGAGCGGGGCCGGACGGCGCGGGGGG
>VZRE01012909.1:1501210-1519899 GCA_013396775.1 Cephalopterus ornatus | reverse complement strand
TGTGGGGCCCATGGCCCTGGGGAGGGGTCTGGGGCCAAGGGATGGGATGTGGGTATGTATCCATGGATACAGGACACAGCCACAGGTCTAAGTGGCCCTGGGGAGGGGTCTGGGGCCAAGGGAGGGGATGTGGGTATGTATCCATGGATACAGGACACAGCCACAGGTGTAAATGGCCCTGGGGAGGGGTCTGGGGCCAAGGGATGGGATGTGGGTACAAGTACCCCCGGAGGCAGCACCCAGCCGAGGTGTAAGTGGCCCTGGGGTGGGTTAAGCGGTGCTGGAGGGGTGTATTTAGGGTCCATGGCCCTGTTTGGGGGGTGTCTGCGGGAAAAGTGATTGAAAGGGGCTCTTTGCCCTGGTTGTTCCACCACCTGGAGCTGAGCAAGTTGCTCTGGGTCTCTCCTGTGCCCGGCAGGTGCTGGCGCAGCTCCAGCCCGGGGCACTGGGCACTATGCTGGAAGCTGAACTGAAAACAGGAAAGGGCGCCCAGAAGAAATATATGATAAAGCAGGTGAGAAAGGTGGTTGTTAGGAAAACAAAAGAGTCGCGTTTGTCATCTCCAGGGCCACTTCTGATAGGAGACACATGCTGGGCAGCTCAGCCACTGGGTGAGAAGAGGCTTTAACCTCACCGTGCTGCTTTTTTTGGAAAATTGAAGATTCAGATTAGTTGCTGGAATGTTGAGGCTCGAAGTAGGGAAAGGGTAGCAGCTTATTTAGGTCGATTCAGTGCGTTCTCTGCTTACTCACTGCTGCCCAGACAGTGCAGAAGCTCTCACTAGCTGTCACACGCTCATTTAAAAGTCTGTTTTACCCATGTCCCAACACCAGGACTGCTCCAAACATGAGAGATTTGAGCTATCATTGAAAATATATGTCACTTCACACAGACTTTGCAGTCCAGACATCTTGACAAAATAAAATTATTCTGGCTTTAAGTTCCCCTGTCTCTATGTTACAATCTTATCCTTGTCTCTTGTTTGGTGCAGGTTGAATGCATTGAACAATACCAAGCAAATGAGGCCTTGAAGGAGGTATCAGTGCAGCCTTTCTTTACTACTTCACTTACAAAGACCAAAGTCTTAACAGAACAAAGTCTTTTATCTGCAAGGATTAGCTAAGTAAATAATAAGTAAATCAGAGAGGACTATTTGTGGGGTGTTCTCTCTGCCCTCTGCTTGAGCTCAGGCCAGGAGTTTGTATTAATTGTGGATATATTTGGATATGTAGATTCAAGTGGAGAGCTCTTCTCAGAGGATAGTCCTTTCTCAGAGTTTGTTTTTCTTTTGTGCTGAAGACAAAGAGCAAAACTCACTTTTTTTTTGCCTTTAAGCTGAAGGAGAACCTTGATCTGTTTATTGTTCATTATTAATAACTCAATTTCTAGGTAACGTATTTCACGATATATTAATTTCTCAGAGTTGGACTTTTTAAAATGTGAATGATTTGACTGGTTTTCTTTCTTTGCCGGATTTTTTTTTTTCGTGTAAACTTCTTCTAATGCCTTGAGTAAGAAGCAACTCCAGAAATACTCTTAAAATACCAAAAATTGTTTTAAAAAAATATGTGAAAGAGCACATGATGGATTAGTCTCACAGCGTCCAGAATGCACGGCATCTGGAGTTGGAAAGGGGGGAGAATGCAGATGCTTCTTCCTGCCCAGAGAGGTGACCAAAACCGTACCAAAACTGGCATTACTAATAAAATTTGATTCAATTTCTCTGCTGATGTCTATTGAAACAAATCTTGAAATAAATGCCAGCCGGGAGTGTGGCTCTTTGTAGTTTTTCTCTTGTGTCTGCACAGCCACAAACACAACCGTAGGGGAGGAACTTGAATTCTTTCAACCTTCCACATAATCAGCAAATTTGCTGAAGTAATTAGGAATTGCTGGAGCCTTACCCAGAAACCACCTTCAGGGAGATAAACATCTCTCGTGTCGTATTTTCTGAGGTTCAAGCTTGTGTGGGGGTCACAGGAAATAATGGCTATGCTAGGAAAATTGTCCCGACTTAGAATATAAGATATGTTTTCAGGTTTGGATGCTAGGAACTGAAAAAGGGGCTTGTTTACACATCATCTCCCTGTGGATCAGTTTATATGCTTGAATCTCACAAAATTGTTGCAGCACTGAGTCTTAGTGAAATATTTGCCTTAACTCTGAAAATATTTACCATAATAAATACACGCAAATAAATGTATAAATAAATATACGCAAACTCTTCACTTTGGAACAGTTTGATCAGAAATGTGACGTGAACAAGTCAGGGACTGGTTTGGGTGTTATTTAAGGTCCTGTTAATGGAAAGGACTGTGGACCTATAGAAACCTCTCCCTATTTTTTTGATTTTATGCAGGCAAAGGATTTGCTAAAGCTTCGTCATTCAAACATCTGTATTTACAAGGAATTGTTTTTGACTTGGAATAATGAGGTGAGAATGGAACGGGGTTGGTTAAACTGGAACTCGTGGTGTATGTTCTGGGCACGTGAGCATTTTTACAGGTTTAAATTTGGGATAATTGGTGTGAGATACTTGAAAGGAAAAGGTCATTTGATTTGAAACAAGCCTGGTTTTTTAACTCCTGAATAAACACGCTGAAAAGCTGTGAATATCTGTGCATTGGAGTATTGTCTGCTGACTCACAGATTCTGATGTGAATCAGTGTGCAATTCTGATTTTTATGCCTGTACAAAAAGGAAACCATAAGAAGCTGACTTATTTCTTTGCAGATTTTCTTCAGTGCTTAGGCAAAATCTGTGTTGATTTCTATGGATGTATATTGGACTTGAACTGTCCCCTATGGCTTCAGATAAGATGCTCGATAATGGTAGTTTGTTTTAAAACAACAAACACGCTGTATTTTTAATGAAAGACATGGAAATATTGTCTCCTCTGTGAGAGATTATTCATCCCAGAACACTTTGGTAGGGGTGAGCATCACACCCACCAGTTTGCCAAGTGCTTGGTTTTGTCTTTCTTGTTGCAATTAGGCGATTTTGGTGTCATGTTTTATTACAGGTGTCATCTCTGTTCCTCTGCCTGGTGATGCAGCACTCAGGCCAAGGAGATCTTTCAGCTCTAATCAAGGACAAAAGGCAGAAGTCAGAAAAGATAACAGACATGGTAAAAAGTGCAGAAGAGGCACTGGCAGTCTTGCTGCTTTTAACAGTTTCCCCCACGTGTTCCTTCTTTCTCAAAGTCCTCCTTAAAACCTTCAGGTTTTGGAAATGCTCTTCCAGAAGATATTTGAAAGTTACTGTTTGCGTTGCACTTTCATGTCTGTTGCCCTCACCAGGTGGTTCAGAGGTTCCTGGGACAGATGGTGGATGCTTTGTTTTACACACACAAGCAGAATATTTTGCACAGGTGAGCAGAAATCTTGTTCCCTTTGTCTGACAGGTCGTTGTTCTTTGCAGTGACTGTTGGCTCAGCTCAGGGAGAGGGAATTTTACTCTTCCAAATGGAGAAGCAGGGGGTTAGAAATTCCAGATTTTATATACAGATTAGATTTCTGAGACTTCTGAAGTCATCTATTCCTTGAGTTTTGTCTGAAATTAGCCACTTAAATGAGGTATTACCTCTTTGGGTTTTTTTTGAGTGGTCCATAAATTGCCCATCTCTTGGTGGCTGTGATGGACAAACTATATCCTTTGTGTACCTAAAACAAGAGACAACCCTTGCATTCCATGCTCAGATCAATTTGTTGCACAGTCAGAAATTTTAAAGCATTTAAAGAAGAAAATAAGTGTCTTTTGGTTGATTATCAGTTGCAGATAGAAAAAAAAACCAACCCAAAACACACAAAAAAGTCCAAACTAATTCCACCTTCCCTCCCAGAAAAACCTCACAAACTCCAGACACAACCAAAACCCTCCAAACCATCCCTTCTGATGTGTGAAGATGTTGGGAATCTGTAGTTATATATCGTTAGGCTCTAATTTCACAGGCTGACAGAAAATATTTGCATTGCAGAAATATCAAGCCATCAAACATACTCGTGACTGGTGAAGCCTCCTTCATGCTTAGTGACTTCAGTACAGAAACACTTATGAAAGACGAGATGAAATGGAAAATAAGAGTGGAAGAAAGTAGATATTTGTTTTGCCTTTTTTTTTCCTTCTGTGTTTTTTAAAAGAGTCAGCTGTGGTGGATATTTTTAGTCCTCAGAGAAAAATTAGGAAAGGGGGAAAAAGTTATTTTCCCTTTCCCTTCTCTGCATTATAGTGTTTGTCTGCTAAATAGGATATTCACAGCCTGCAGCATTGATTGTGTTCACAAGTGAAAACTATAGATGTGTCTGTGAGCTCTGCAACTAGTGTAGTTGGAATCCTTTTTAGCTTTATATGTACTCAGTAACCCCTTAGGAAATTGTCCATTAGTTACAGCATGTTTTGTAGTATTTTGTGGCATATCCCCGGTAAAAAATGCCTAATATCTGCAGAATATCTCCACCTGATGTTTAGATGTAATTCTTATTTCAACAGGTAGCAAGTCTTGGATGGCTCCAGAAACATTTGGGTTTTCTTTCACCGAGAAAGCTGACATCTGGTCTCTGGGCTCCGTTCTGCTCGATATGATGACCTGCTTTGTTCTGAATGTAGGTAATAATGTTTCATTAGAGGTTTCAAAGGTCACGGGCCCACCGGGGTGTCTGTAAATGTGTGTGAGAGCTCCTCTGATCCTGTGCTCTTCCCAGGCAGAAGAGATAGCTTCCTTACTGCAGGATATCCGAGGGGATAGCGGCTGTCTGCAGGGAGCCCTGACGCTGGTGCAGAATGCAGATAACAGCTATTTGCCCTTATTTCCGATTTTATTTATGATGTTAAAGATTGAGCCCAGCATGAGACCCTCAGCAAAGTAAGTTCTGGCTGCCTTCCCTTTATTTTTTTTTTGTCCTAAACCCCTCCTGCCTCCACAAGTTAGCTCCTGTTGGAAAGGGGTTGAATCAAGATTGCTTCAACAAACTGAGTTATTAAAAAAGTCAAAGACCTGGTGCTCATTCAGAAGTGGACACTGATTTGCACAGGTGTCCCTTTTTGAAGAGTAACATTATAAATTCATGTTATAAACAATTTTGTAAGCCATTAACTTGACACCTAAGCATGGCTTGTACAGTGTAAACTCTTCCATTTTGGAATAAATTGTTTAAATTCTATAAAAAATAATCCAGTCTCTTCTCAAAACTAGTATTAGGTTTTATGTCGAAATGAAACAAAGCTTGTAGATTTTGTTGTTGTTGTTGTTGTAACTTTTCAGTTCTAACTCACTGGTCCTGCTTTTGTCTCTCAATTCCAGGGATCTGGTCGATGTTCCATTTATTAGGGAATGCCTGACTTTTGTTGGTGACACTTCAGTAATACTGAAAAAGTCTTTGCCTCCCAAAATAACAGATATGCTCCTTGAGGGAGGAATTGAAAGTGTTCTAGGTAATGAGGACATTAATGGAATGGTGATTTCATGGAAAATAGACCCATGTGCCTGCTAGTCAGGATGTATTCTACTTGGAAATGAGCTACTGGACACTCACTTTACTTGAAATAAGATGGGATGCTGTTTGGAGGAAGGATCACTCATTTTGTCTGCATTGTAACGTTTGCCAATTTATCTGCACCATTCTTTTCCTTCCAAATAAGGAAGATGTTATTTTAATGTGAAATAGCTATCGGAATAATGCATTTAAAACTCCTATCTCTGCTCTGATTTAATTTTCCAACAGGTCCCCAAAATATATAATTCCAAATACGTTGTGAATCGTAACACTTGGGAATATTGAAATGTTTGACGCGTTAGGGGAAAAGTTGTTCTCTTTTCACCAGCCACAAATTACGTTGTTTTCATCCACATGAATTCACATCTTGCACAAAATAGAGGCAATTTGAGTGGGTTTTGTATCTAATGGTTAGAAGAATTTCCTTGGTTTATTAGCATTCATGCAGGCTTCCTGGGATGTTGAAGAAGTCCAGGCTAAAGGCATTCAGCACCTTGCCAGCTTCGTAAAGGATAAAAGCGGTAAGGCACTATTTTATTAATTTATTTACTCTGCTCCTTCCTTGTATTTTTGAGATAATAGGAAAAAAAATTTCTCATGACAATAAATGAGAATGAAATTGCTCTTTTCCTATTTCTTGTTTTTTGGAACGTACTGGAACAGGCCACTTGCTGATAGGATTGTGCTGGTGCTTGTTCTGTACATGCTTTTGTTGAACAGCAGAAGGGGTTTTACTGGATAAGAAAAATGGACACTGGGGAAAAAAAACCCCAGTGATATTTTAATTGGCGACTGAAGTGAATTGACAAACTGACATTTGAAGAGGGTAATTTGTACAAGCCCTGGGATGACTTGGAGGTAATTCCTGGGGCTGTAAGGTTGGCAGAGCAAAAGGAGGCTACACGTGGCTCGTTTCTTTGTGTCTAGTTAAAGCTGTGAGAGCGAAGGCTCTGTATTTTCTCCCAGAAACTGCACATTTTTCAGATTAAGCTTTCAAATCAAGATTAATAGTTTCAAAGCACCGTGTTAACTCAGTTATAAAATGCACTGACGTTTGACAGTGACAGCATTCTAATGCTGGCATTGGCTTTTGATGGTAAAACACAGGGGTGTTTCTAGCTGGAGCTGATAAAGAAGAATAATAATTTGGGTTTTTTCCTTAGATTTACCTCTTGTTCAACTCTGTTACTGAAGAAATCTTTTTCTGAGTAATACGGTGGGCTTTGGTTGTAAATAACAAAATGGATGGACCTTTGGGATTCTCATTCAGTCCTGTTTCCAGCAATACAAGGCTGTGCCCTCCTCTGCCTTGTTTGACACTTCTGCACCATGGTTTCCCCCTGACTGATGCTTTCAGCTTTGAAGGTGCTCAAAAGGGATCACTAAAATCCATCCAGTTTTCCTCATCATTTTATCACATGCTTGTGGATGCACTGAATAACTGTATGGGCTATTCCCAAAGCTCCAGGCCTTCCTAGCACTAGGAGTCCTGGTGAAATACCTTGCTCTGCAGATTCTGAAAAGCTGGTTTGGGGCTCGTGCACAATGTTCTTTCTACCCCAGAACTTGCTGCATGACCAGTGAGCAGTTCTAGAGTGACTTGAGGAGGAACATGCTGCTTACACTTTGCTTTCCCCCCGAGATTAACAAATTCTCTATGTATTATTCCATCTATACACGTGTTTTGTTCTCTTTGATTCAAGAATGTTGTCTCAAGTGACTTCTTTTCCCCACAGCCTTCCCCTATCTGTTAAAATGCACAGAAGTGATCACTTTTGCCATGAAGACTCACGTAACTTCTCTCAAGTTACAACTAGATGGCTGCACATTATTGCTTGAAATTCTTAGTCAAGGTACAGTTATAAGACTTCCTCCTTCTGCTGGGTCACACAGCCTGTCTCTTGTAAAGATTAATGTAGCAGATGAGGTTTGAAATGGGTTCAACAGTGATTTTAGGGGGTGAATTTAAAGTACTAAAGTAAGGTAATCAGCTTTTTGGTTTCTCATGAATTTCCTTCAGGACTGGCATACAGGAATTCTGTTTTAATTTTAAATATAGGTTCAGATCTTAGCAACCAAGTTTGTTTTCATGTTATGTAGAGTATTACTAGAGTGTATAAATAAAATACTGTGTTTTGGTATTTGAATTTTAAACCATAAAAGGGCTTTTTTTTGGTCTCTTGTGTGGCCCTGCTGTCACTTTCATGACAATTTACCCCAATAACACCTGATAACGGGGCAAGCTTGAAAATACTAAAACTTGCGTTTCAGAAAATGAAAGTTTAAAATAACTCTTGCCTATGTTGCGTGAAGAAATGCCGTTAATGGAATGTTTCGCTGTGCTGACAGCGGGGAGTTCAGACTTCATTCAAAGCCACTGAAATCTTTGTTCTCTCCCCGTGTTTCTGGTGACAGCTCTGGAACAGGGAGTGGTGATGGCCCTGGATGAGAGCGTGGCCAGCTGCCTGTTGGCCACAGTGAGAAAACACTCTGGAAACAAAGAGTTACTTCTGTTGCTCTGCACGTTATTGATGATGGTTTCAGCCAGTGGTGGGTCACCTCCTTCCTTTTTGGGGAATATTTCTGTGTTCCTGCTTTTTTAAACGAAGCCAAGATACGATGAAGAACTGAGACTTCACTGAGAGATGTGGATGTCTGTGGGTATTAGTTCAGTAGTGATAATATTGGGAATATTGACTAGATATTGGTAAGATAACACTCCTCAAATATGAGATACACTGCAGAGGCCTCAGGGACTTACAGGATCACTCTAGCAGATACAATTCTCTATTTCATCTGGTTTTGGAAACAAGTGCAAACTGGGCATGTAGTGGTGCTGGAGAAAACAAGGGCATAGAACCTGGATTCTGTTTTGGACTGTGCCAGGACGTATTGAAACTGTTCTACCTAATTTCTCTACTTTGGCTTTTTTTGTCTTGAATTTGTAACTGCTAAATATTTATAGTATTTTTAGTTGGTTCCAGTGTCAGTTCAACAGTCATCAGAAGACTGCTTTTACAAATGGCTACAGAAGGACTTAGCAGCAAGAGGATAATATTAAAAAAATAAAAATTACGAAGAGTCATGTCTAATACACCAAATTGTTTTTATACAGGTTTTCCTAATTCTGAAGCGGGGTTAGTTTGAATCATTAAAATGCAAACATACGAAAAATCGTAATTTGTGCCCTCTCAGTTCCTTTCCTGCTCTGTGAATTTCAAGAAGTAAGGAAAACGATGGCCAAACATCCATTTGAAAGGATCAGCTGTGCTAAAGACTGTGCTTAAGAGAATCTTGTTAAAGAATTCGGTCTGTTCGGTTGCTTTCTTTTGTCCAGCTGATGGTCTCGTGTTACCGGTTTGTTATCACTGTTTAAATACGGTTAGTGCTGCCTGTTTCGAGGCCAGCGAGTGGGGCAGAAATACCGGATTCTACAGAACTTCTTTTTCTGTGCTTTTCAGAAGTGACTGCAGAGAATCTGAGGAAAGTTGGGATAATTCCAGACCTCCTGTCGATTTTAAGGCGTTTTCTTCATCATGAGGAGATCTGCCTCTCTTGCTGTGGGGTTCTCTGGAGCTTGGCTGTGAGTGGTAAGGAGAACACAGCAAGTATTGTTCTTGCACTCATGTGACTGAAAGGCAGCAGGTATTGGGCCTAATTGAGTTCAGACATTCCTGTTGCTGGGACTGGATTTGAATTCTTTCTGCCATTCTTGTTCCCTGCCCGTGGCAGGGGGTTGGAACGAGATGATCTTTAAGGTCCCTTCCAAACCAAACCAGTCTGTGATTCTGGAGAGTTGTCTCCACAGCAGTGCTAGAATAACTTTGTGATCCAGGGTTAAATTAGAGAAAAATGAAAATTAATGCAGATTTCTTGTAGCGACCCTTTGTATGATAAGGTGTCAAAGTCAAATATTTACTGTTCAGGCCAAGATACGGCCTGGTTTGTTCCTGTGACACGTTCTTGTGTGGTGTTCTGATCATGAAGGAAGGCTGAAAGCACAGACTGTGCACAATTGCAGCACTTGGTGTGTTTTATTCCCTCTGTGCAACAAGTTACCAATTTGATTTATGTGACCAGCTGAAAATCCACCCTGCAGACTGTATTCTGTCAAAACAGGGGTTATTTTTGGAGGTTTCTTGCTGTGATCCCCGTGCATAATTTAAATTAAACCCAGTTCCTGAAGAAGTTCAGCTTTCTCCAATATATGTGAATATTTATTAGCCCTGTAACATTTGGTTTGGTTTTTTCAGATCC
The DNA here is from genome assembly GCA_013396775.1 of Cephalopterus ornatus. Classification (NCBI taxonomy): domain Eukaryota; kingdom Metazoa; phylum Chordata; class Aves; order Passeriformes; family Cotingidae; genus Cephalopterus; species Cephalopterus ornatus. The sequence goes on along the minus strand of VZRE01012909.1, from coordinate 1,510,150 downwards.
TTCCTTCTGCTGCCGCCCAGACTAAAAGAGTGTTGCATTACCTCCAATGCTAACACCCACTAAGGCTTTATGGATATAATTTGACATGCAATGATATTATTACTTGATTAAATAACTCTGCCTGATGCATTTTCTTTTTGTTAAGGTAATTCAGAGAATAATGCAGACCAAGCAGTGCTGGAAAGTGCTGTCCCTGTCGCCTCTGCAGTCCTTCAGAAACACCTCCAGAACGGAGCAGTTGCAGAGTCTGCTTGCTCGGCTTTGTGGGCACTCTCACTCCAAGGTGTGTTTTCCCAGTCTCCTTGTCCCTTGGGCATGGAAAAGGCTTTTATGTCTGTCTGTCAGTGTGATCCCTGAAATCCAGGCTGTGGTGATCCCTGAAATCCAGGCTGCTTGGCCGGAGCAGGCTCTGCAGATGGCAGCAGAGTTAGGGACTTGCATCCTCTCTTAGTCACTCTCCCCTGCGTTTGCTCTCTAACTCTCTAATGAAGAGATTTTTGATGAGCTGTAGCAATTAAATCACCAGAGAGTGCTCATGGTGACTGCACTGTGGGGCAGCTACACCAACCTGTGCTGTGCAGAGTGTGCAGGGCACTCTGGCTTCTCCCTTAACACCAAGAATCCCAGCTGTGTTATTTCTTTGAACACAGCATTGGTGTTGTGCAGGATGGGCTGGGGAGTTTGTTTTTATGCCATTTGCTCTGTTAATCAGGAGCAATATTTCAGATTAAAAAGGAAAACACATCTCTTTCGTTATCATGTGCACTAAGGAACCCATCCTTGCAGTACTGTTTTGTCTTATTTCTTGCTCATGAAAGAATATTGCTACAGTTTACCTACTGCCTGCCCTTGTGCCATCGTTCCACTGGGAAAAGCTGAGCAAAACACCTTTAGCAATCTCATTTCTAGTCCCCACCAGCAGAATAGGTTGGGTATTCAGGACTTTTCATTTTTTTGGCTTGGAGAATATTGAAGTTTTGGTCTTTACTGTGTGTTTTCATTTTGGTTTTTTTCAAGGCTGTTTAACTGACAGTGACTATGAACCCACAACAGCACTTTTGCTGGAGGCACTCAGGATGAACCCAGAAAGAGCAATGCTCATGAAGAATGGCTGCCTGGCATTAGCCAGCTTTCTAAGGGTGTCTGGTAACATTCAGTAATTCTGTTTTTATTAATTGCAAATCAGCTCAGAAGTGGATTTTTCTGTAGAGATCAAGATTCATAGTGGGATTGGGATTGACCTCTGCTCTCCAGAATGAATCTTTTCTTGCAGGCCTGAAAGAGGAGATTGTGAAAGTGGGGTCGGGAATTTACTTTTCCCATGAACCAGGGAGTTTGTGGACTCCTCGTGCCTGGAGGTGTTCCAGGCCAGGCTGGATGGGGCTGGGAACAACCTGGGATAGTGGAAGGTGTCCCTGCCCATGGCAGGGGGTTGGAATGAGAGGATCTTTAAGGTCCCTTCCAACCCAAACCATTCTGTGATTCCATGAACCCAGCATGCTTGAGAAGTATTAGATCAGCACAGTCTGATCTATCAGTAACTTGAGAGTGCTTTGGTAGTTCTTTTATGATGGTGTTTCAACTGTGTAAAAGGGTAGATATCACTCAATGTGAAAACAAGACACATCAAAATCACTTCTGCCGCGCACGACGGCGTCAGCTGCACACATGGTCTACTTGTTGCCCAAATGTGCTGCAGAATAGTTTTTAGGGAGACTGAAAGTAATGGGCAGGACTTTGTGAACATGTGACATGTGTGCTAGCTGCTGAGGGGGCTGGGAAGCAGATCATGCAAGTCTGCAGCTACCAGTGAGCCCAGCAGTGTTCGTCTTCCTTCCAGAAATAGCAGCTTTGACGTTTATAACGGACTCGAAAGGCAGTGGAATAGAACTGATCAAAGATGTCTATCACCTTCACTCTGATGATCCAGGGGTGGTGGGAGCTGTCTGTCTGCTGATGAAGGAGATGGCTCAGTATGGTGAGATGGCTGGTGCTCTTATTTCTGGAGTTTCCTTCGCCCCCAAACCCAGTAAAACCCTAACAGCAGCTGCTCAGGGACATAGTAGTTGCTCTCAGGTTTATGTCTGAGAAAGGAGAATGAACTGGAACTGAGAATTCATCCCTCTTGCTCCGAGTAAATACCATTCCGATGTTAAAACGTTGTAACTTCACCTCATCTTGCCTTTTCCTTGTGTAGATCCATCCTCTCCCTGTGCTGCTTCAGCTCCTGCCCTGTTGGCAGCTGTGCTATAACCATAATTTATCCTGTTCATTGACACTGCAGATGAGGTTGTGCTGGATATGCTGTCCCAGAAAATGGATGAACTGCTGTCTGAAATAAGAATCCAGTTTCCATTTAGCACGGTATGGAAAAGTCTCTGATAATAAAGAGTAGATGCTTAGATGCTTAGTATATTATTTCTGGTGATGGATTTGATCATTTTCAAATAGCTGGAATTACATAGTGCATAAACGTAGAGAATTAGCTGTATGTGGGGTGGAGAGTGAGTTTGTAAGAATAGTTTAACTACTGAAAAAAAGATGTCGAAAGGGGTTTTTTCTTTGTGCTGTAACTTTTTAAAAACTATGCTGTGGTCTCTTGCAACATCACATTAATTTACTACGTTCTTCATACTAAACCCAGGCTAAAGTTTACGGGGAAAAAAAGTTTAAATACCTTACATTCAACTTATCTTTGGTTTCAAAGTGACATCCTTAAAGAAAAAAACAAACCAACAAAACCTTTCTGACAGTTTGTATGAAGATTTAACTTCCATTAACTTTCAATACTGAAAGAAGGAAAACCCAGCAAAGTTATCTGAGCTGTTTTAATGTGTTACACTAATATTTCCTTTGCAATGGTTTGCTGTCAATAAATCAATGAGAAGCTTGTTCATCAAGTCAATAAAACTGGTTAGTCCTGACTTTGGTGGTTTTAGTTATGCATTTACATAATTGGTTTCAAAGGCAGTTACAAACTCTTCTCCAGTGTGTCTCCTGCGGGAATTGCAGGAAAAAGTAATCACAGAAGGGCAGAAAGCTCCCCCTCCTGTTGTAAACCTCCCTCATGGTTACAACAGCAGCCACTTTAAAGACCTATGTTAGACACAGTGTTTTTATTAATAAATGAATAAAAAAACAAGTGAAGCAACAAGGTAAACTTGCATTTGACAATTCTCACATTTCTCTCTCCAGGAGATAATGACCCTCGTGGATGCCACACTTTTGAAACTGCAGAAGTAAAAGGAAAACTTTTTGTGTAAAAAAAACAAGACTTGTACACATCTGGATATAAAAGCTTGGATCCTCCAGAAATGTTTTAAAGGATTTTTCCTCACGAGACAGATGAATATTGGCCTATTATATATATTATATATGATATAATATATGAACAGGTCTATATTGTTGGTTTAGGTGCCACAACTGTGTGACGAACAGCAATAATTTAGAATTCAACCTTAACATATCTGAAATAAAGATTTTAGTCTTGGGAGTTTTGGCAAAGCAATGACCTTTTCTTCCTTCACCCATCATAATTTAAGTTTTTTTTTTTTTTTTTTAAATTTATTCAGTGTGTATTTCCTTAGCAGAAGTTTAACTGCTGAAGTTCTTCACAAACGCAGGCGTTTGTTACAAATGTTGTTTGAACACAGGAGATGGCAGTAGGCAGGATTCTTGGATGGCAGCATTCCCACACCAGGTTAGGAAGTGTTGTCTTTGCACTGATTTTATGAAGTAGCTGCTGACAGTTTTGACTGATCTCTAAATTTGTCCTGGAATGTGACACGAAACCAGCAGATAAAAGCACAGGGTAGAACCTTCAAGTTTTACAATTTTTGTTGTTAGCTTTGTTCTTAACAGCAGCTTCCCATTTCTTTTTCTCCAAGGTGTACAGTCTCATAGCTGCTTGTGCATCCTGGATCTGAAACAGAACAAACAGCAGCCTAATGAAACACAGCTGCTTTAAGAACATTATTGTCAATAATCATGGAATCACAGAGTGGTTTGGGTTGGAAGGGACCTTAAAGCTCCTCCCTGCCATGGGCAGGGACACTTTCCACTATTCCAGGTTGCTCCAAGCCTTGTCCAGCCTGGCCTTGAACATTCCAGGGATGTGTGGTAATAAGCAGCTAAATCTTCCATCATTTGAATATATCATTTCAATTAATATTTATCTGTTTTTAGATTTAGGCTCTGTGACTGTTCAGAATGTGTGGCCCACCCCAAAGCTCTGCACTTCTGATTGTCACTTGGAGAGTCCATAACGAGAAAATTCTCTTGATACATTATCTTAGAAATACCCTCCCAATCTGCCCTGCTTTCCCAATTCATTCCTCTCTTATATCCTCCTGTCCACTGAAAGAAAGGAAGTAGCTGCTGAGGTTCAGGTGGAGCCTCTCACACTATTTATCCATCCCATCACAGTACAAGGGCGAAGAATGCTGCTTTTAAGGTAAGCAGCTGATTACTTGATCATTGCTTCTTTTCTCTGGAGATTTTAAAATAACAAGGATTAATATTTTTCAGGAAAATACAGATGATTTGTGCAAAAGCTGTTTATGAAAATAAGGAAACATAACAGCAAGCAAACTTTGACAATCTCACTGCTGCTGGAGTTCAAGCAGAGCTTGCTGACTTCTGGCTGGAATGACGGCACAGCATTCTGGATTGAAGCCAGACCCCAGAGCTAATGTGTAGTAGTTTATCTACCCAAAAATGTACATTATGATGAGATACCTACCGAGCAGTGCTCTGATGTCTGCACCTTAACATTGAGCAGGGTCTCACAGAGCAGCTTCAGTGATGGCCTTGAACTCTAGAAGCAGAAAAGATCATAGTCATGCTTCCTCTCACTGCTTGAAATATACAGAAATGTGTATATATATGTATGTATATAAATATTAGTTCAAGTATATTCCTCAAAGAATAGCACATCTTAACTTACTGCTGAAATACCAAGAATAATTAATGAAACATGAGATTTATGCATGCACTGCTGAGAGGATTCTTTGTGTACTCCCAGAATCCTAAAATTTATGTTTGGGGTGCTTAGTTGTGGGAAAAAAAAACCCTGAATATCTAGTTACAGAATTTAAAATACCTCCCAATAATCTGAACCTTTACTCCTGCATTCTAAGCAGAAACTTGAAGCCACCTATATTTTTATATCCCTATGCAAATGATGCCATTAAGAAGATTGCATAAGCTCTGCTCTAAGTAGAACTTTACCATCCTATTTGGCTGTCCAGAAAAGTGTTAGGAAGCCCATAAAAGTGCTAAAAATGGGAAAGCCATGGAATTTTGTGCACAGGTGTTACTGATAATGTGAGCGCTGAACTAAGTAATTTATGGAGGTATTTCAGACACTAAGTAAGCACTGGACTAGACTGGTATTTTCAAGAGCCAAAAATCAGGCACCCCTGTTCCAGGTAGGAAAGAAGGAACAGGGTCAGGTGGATGCACAGGAGTGAGCCAGCAGCTCCACAGTCAGTTTTACCTGAGGGGCACTTTCCCATCAGTCTCTTACCTTGACTCTCTGTTTGAAAGGTTTATATCTCTGTGTGTCCCTTATCTTCTTCTGAGGGTGATCAAGAAACAGGACCTAGAAGAAATTACGTTTCCAGTTCAAACCGTGCTGTGGCACGACACTTCTTACAGCTGGATGTACAGCTGCCTGCTGCTCCCATCCGAGAGATACTTCAAAACCTTGAAAGGACAAGACCGAGATGATGCAGACACTGGCTGGATTCAGGATCCACAGTCCTACTTGGTGTGAGAAACAGAGATGAAGCTGGAGGTGCCTGCAGAGAGCACCTGCAGCGTGGGCACAGCGTGACACCAGGCACCTGTCTCAGGTAACTGTGACCAGACTGCTGGGCTCTGGGGGCTAAGCCAAGCACGCACAGAGCTTCTCCCTCATCCTGTGTCCTTCCTGGCTCTTTAGCAGCAACAGAGTTTGGAAGCTGAAGAACTTCAGTGGGCAAGTGATTAGGGCTGTAATTGGTGCTTTATCACTGAGAGAACATTGATTAAAGCTGCAGTCTGTGGGAGTTCAGGTGTGTTCACCCCTGATCCAGGATGATGTGTCAGGAATTTAATCAATCTCAAATGTGCAGCCACGTACCTTCAGGTCATTCTTTAAAGCATGTCCAACCAAAATCCTCCCCTTCAGGATGTCAGCAACCTCCTTCTGAACAGTTTTAAAGTCTTCACCTAAAAATGCCACACAGGGAAACACCTACCATGAGCAAACTACAATTCAAACACTGCATCTTTTCTGTGAAAGCAGTTGTGTCCCTGGGACTGCAGTTATGCAAATTGTACAGTACACTAAATCCTCTGCTCGTTAGAGAATTCCATAAAGAGCAGAGCATGAAAAGGAGGTAATTTTTCTGTTATTCCCGTACCATAATCCACCAGTTAATTTCTTCAAGGGCCTTAGTGATAACTCCATGAAAAAGTACTTCTCCCCACCATTTTTCTTAGCATTAACGTAAATCTTCGCATTTTGTTTTCCCCAAATAGGTCTAAAACTGTTCCAAGCTCAGCCAGTCAGGCTCCAGTGCCAGCCTGTTAAATTTTCCCCTCCTTAAAGAACATTCTGGGGGGAACACCCCTCCTACCTGCGTTTATATTCTGAGGGCGTATGCCACTGACAGCTGTCCTGTAGTCAGTCACCTTTTCGGTGGGCTTGACGTACTTGTCATAAACGCACTTCCCAAACTGGTTCACGATGGACACGCGAGCCACAATGCTGTCCTCCCCCTTGGGGCCCACCCCCACCATCTCACAGTCCATGGCTACGGCTCTTGTCAGCCTGGAAGACAGAGGACAGCTTGGTGACACCTCTGTGTGCGGCTCACGAGGTTCACGTGCTGCTTCCAACAGGGAGAGAAAGTCAGTCAGCAGGGGCAGGGAGGTGTCAGCCCCCTTGTCCGCCTGCAGCCCAGTTATTAGCAGCTCATCTCGATGCCTCTGCTGCCATCCTTCCCCCTGGAATGTCACTCACCCATCAGAAGCATTTTCCTTGACCAGCACCTGCTCCACGGACTCCTTGGATGGGCCTGTTTCAAGTCCCAGGTTTCTTCTGGCAATTGCCGCTGCTTCGGGTCCTATTGCTGCCTCAATATCTTTGGGGTCAACGTCATCAAACCAGATGTCAGCCCTGGTAAGAACAGATTTAATTACACTTACGGTCTTAAAGCAGTCTGGTGCCTCTCTGGTGTACAGCACGCCAGTTTATTTCTTAAATTAAGAAATAAACCCTGAAAATTAGGTCTAGTGCTGTCATCTCTGCAGGTTTCTTGCTGTATCTGAGGAGTAGGGGCAACATGGGCCTTCTTTCTTCCAAAATGTAGTGTAGAAAGAGTGCAGCTGTTTTCAATGCACCTCTCTGTGCTCCTTACTTAAGCATCCCAAAATGAATGTTCCCATCCAGGTGTGGGGCCTGAAGTACTCACTCCTTGGGTTGCTGCTCCACGTGTTCCTCAGCTTTCCTCCTCTTATGTTTGAAATCATCCTTCTCCGTCACAACATTGCCGTTTTTCCTTTTGTCTTTGCAGCCTTTCCCGGTGCTTTTGGTGGTACCGTTTAAATTCTTCTTTACTGCAACCCCCTTGGATTTTGGCTTGGCCAAGGGAGGGCTCTCTTCAGCAGAACCACTGTCCGTTTTCTTTGTGGGTTTGGCCTTTCCCACATTCCCATTCCCATTGAGAGCTGGGACTTCTGGGCTCTTGGCTGCCTGGACTGGCTGCTTCTTTTTGGGGTCAGTTTGACACACAGAGAGGGACTTGTTGGAGCCGTTTGCCTTTTGCTTCAGTACCTAAAATGATAAAAAGGATAAAGGGAAAGAGCCTGGGAAAGAGAAGCTTTGGGGTGACCTAACTCCAGTACCTGACAGGACCCTTCAAGAAAAACAGGGAGAGACTATTTACGAGGGCCTGGAGTGACACGAAAAGGGGGAATGGCTTCAAACTGGCATTTGAATCGGTTGGATGGGATAATAGGAAGAAATTGTTCCCTGTGAGGGTGGGGAGGCCCTGGCACGGGTTGCCCAGAGAAGCTGTGGCTGCCCCATCCCTGGAGGTGTCCAAGGCCAAGTTGGACGGGGCTTGGAGCAACCTGGGCTAGTGGAAGGTGTCCCTGCCCGTGGCAGGGGCTTGGAATGAGATGGGCTTTAAGTTCCCTTCCAACCCAAACCATCCCATGATTCTGTGATTTATCCCCCTCTCCAGAGGACTCCTGGACTTTCCAGATGGCTTTAGGGGAATCACCTACAGCGCGACGTCCCAAATACCGGCACACACCCCTTTATTAACTGACACAAAGATGATGATTATTGTTAATTACCCCGCGGCGCTGCACTCGGGGACTGCCCGCATGGCCCCGGCCGTTCCCCCTCCCAGCCCCCGGGGCCGACTCTGGCTCTCCCCCGCGCATCCCCCGCTCCCCTCACCTCCTGCAGCGCCTTCCAGTTGGACGAGAACTCCTGAGGGTCGCGGGGGGGACGCGCCGCCGCCATCCCGGGGCCTTTCGGCGCGGCTTCCCCGCGGCCCTTCCTCCTCCTCCTCCTCTTGCCCTTCCCCTGGGGCGCAGCGCTCGGCCCCGGCGCCTGGGGCTCCGCGGGGCTCCGCTTCGCCATGCGGGGGGCAGAGGGGCGGGATCAGGAGCGGGACCGGGACCGGGATCGGGACCGGGATCGGGATCGGGACCGTGTGGTACCGGGCCGCGCCTCCCACAGGGGGACCGGCACAGCGCTGCACCGCCCCGGCGGGGAACGCCGCCCCGCGCTTGGGTTCCGGGGGCGAGGGGTGCCGGCGGGGGCGGGGGGGCTCACGGAGAGACCCCCTCCAGGGATGCATCCACGTATCCACAGGGCCGGCGTATCCACCCCCTCCACGTATCCACAGGGCCGAAGGGGCCGCCGCGCACCCTTGGGAA
>VZRE01012909.1:1476371-1501025 GCA_013396775.1 Cephalopterus ornatus | reverse complement strand
GCGGGCGCTGGTGATGCTCCCGCTGGGGCTGTGCTGGCCCCGAGAGGTGAGTGCGAGCCTCCGGGACGGCTCCCGCGTTTCCAAGGGAAAAAAAAATAATAATAATAATAATAACAACGAAGGAGAGGCGAGGCGACGTTGTTTTCTAAGCCAAAATCCGCCCGGCCTCGCTAATCACGGAGATATAAAGCTGTTTTTCCCCTCCCCGGGGTGGCTGCTGTGCAGCCCCTGCTCAGCGCCCGGCAGAGCCACGAGAACTTGGCGCTGGGACTTGTTGGGATGTTGGCTGGAGGTCCTTCCAGGGCAGGTTCGGCGAGTAATAGTCCTGTATCCATTTGGTTTTCTTTAAAAAAAAAAACCCAAAAACGTAAAGCTATCCTCCTCCTTCTCCTTGCAGAAATTCCTCAGTGCTCTGGATGCAGAGGCTGTTTTCTCCTATTTCGGAACCAGCTCGGTGGCTGATGGTATGCGGGGCTCCGTCCTTCTTCATTTTAGGACACATCTGCCAGTTCATTTCTAATCCTTTTGATATCTGATAACACTAAGGGCACTTATTAACAACCCCTGATCCGATTAACATTGGGTGTTTCTGAGTTCCATTGCTCAGAGGCAATCAGTGCCTCAGTGTGAGAGTGGTTGAAGAACTGGGTCGGAATTTAAAATCTGCTGAAGGAGATATGTTAAATCTCTTTCCACTTTCCTGCTGTGCTCCTCATCCTCCGTACTGGTGTTTTTCTATGAAATGAACAGATCCAGGTCTTCTGAGTGGGAAGCTTTAGACTGAGGATGACTTTAAATGTATTTGGTCTTTTTTTTTTTTTTTAATAAATGTATAGAGAGATAAGTATTCCAGGTCTGGATTGATGATAGTTCAGAATAAAGATGTGTTTTCAGGTCTCAAATCCCTAAAGGAAGGGTATGTCTATTTGTGAGTTCACCTAGTACTCATCCTTTCTGGGTTATGATAATTCCCACTCATTAATACTTAACATCTGTGGAAGTAAAACTCTCCCAGTCTTTGTTAAATAAACTGTTCTTCTTATTGAGAGAGCAAAAGCATCAATAAATCAGGAGCCAGTTTCTATTGTCAGTTCCCAGATTATCCTCACTTTGGAATGCATGAAAGCACAGAAATTCCTTGACCCCAGAAGGCCACAGTTGTCTTTTGGAGAACATTTTTCCTAGGGAGATAGACCATTACACTGAGTTTCTGTGTACCATCATTTCTCATAACTGTTGCCCTTATTCTGGTCTTGCTTAATTTCTTTCAGTACCCGAGTTTGTTGTGGCTGAGCCAACTTGCCCTTGCAAAGGAGAGCAGGTTGGGCTGACGCCCTGTCGGATCCAGCACTGCTCCATCGAGGCCTGGGGAGAGCTCTTTGCCTTTGAATTTCTGGAGGACCATGCCCTCCTTTCCTCATCCTTTGTGAGCCATCAAGTGGTGAACTCTTCCTTCAGCTTCCTGAAGAGATTCCCAGGGAACTGCTTTGCAGGTGGACACCCACTGCAGCCTCCTGGGGCCACGAGTAGAGTCACGTACTGTGAAGGGCAGCTGGTGAGTACATACTGAACTGCTCCATGAGCTGTTGGAGCCTCTGTAGGTTTGGAGCTTCATGCACCAAACTTGTGAACCATCCACTTAATAAATCTGAGCTTGACAAAGGCAGGATATGGCCCACAGTTCTCCACTGATACCAGATGTCTTCGGGATAACTCAGAGATGGAATTTTATCTGCTTTAGCAAGGAGTTGTCGTTGTGGCTGAAGAAAAGATTCACATCAGGCCAGTCAGAGGCAAAGATGTGGCCCTGCTGAAGGACCTTGGCTTCTCCAGACCCCACGTTCTCTTCAGAAGTGCTGCAGGAGAGGCAAAGACAGCAAGAGGTAACGGACATGGAGAGGAAGCCCTGCTTGGAAAAGCTGCCTGCTGGTTAGTGGGGTTGCTTGCTTGAGCTCAGGGGAAGAAGTTATATTTACAAATATATATGAGTAAACTTGAAAACATTTCTCACCTCACCAACCCCAAACTTTTCTCACCTCACCTCACAGTTACTACCCACGGGTGTAACCGGTGTGTTTTCACGTGGGTAGTTGTTATTTTGGTAGCACGGGCGTGTTGTTAAGGGTGCTGGCAGGTGAAAGAAACCAGCAGAAGTGGGAAACCTGAGAGAAGTGGACTTCCAGCTGTGTTATTCTAACCTTGGGGAAAAAGGGAGTGGACCTGTGGGGAGCTTTTATGTTGCCTTTTGAACTCCCTTTGTGCTGTCCGGCAGGGCGGGGTCCTCCTCGCCTGCGGAAGAGGGCTGAGGGAGCTGTCAAACATCTGGAGCTGATGGTGGTGGCAGGTCCAGATGTTTTCTTGTACCACAGAGAGGACACGGAGCGATACATTCTTGCCAACCTGAACATTGTGAGTAGCTCTCTGTTTGGAATGTGGGAGCTCCCAGGTTGTGTCACAAGGCAGGACCTTTCGGGGGGAAGTTGTGGCTACCTGCCCCTGGTACAGAGCACTGCTGATGTGCAGAGAGGACATTCCTCTCTGCTTCCCTTGGCAAACTTCCCTTGCACAAGGAGCTGCATGAACATTAGAAGTTTTGGGAGTTATAACCATAAGACCTATATAGAAAATGTAGCTCATATTCGTTACAAATGTTGTTGAGTTTTATCATCCGAGCCTTGATTAAGTCCCTGTTGCTTTCAATGGGATTGCACTAAATCCGCTGAACTAATCTTACATTTTAATTTCAATGATTCATTTCTGTTACAGAGTTTTTCTAAATGACTCCCTGTACTGTTATTAAGAATTTGTTTACGCATTTTCTCTGTGTATGTACAGCAAAAAAAAAAATCTTTAGCATTCACTTTCCTAGCCTATGAAACTGTTTTCCATGCAGATTCTTCTTTCTGCTTCAGCAATATCTGACAAGTCTAACAACAGTTCTCATATCTTGACAGATTTATTTACATTTGTAGTGCATATGTTAATGTTGTTCTTCCCAGTGATTTTGTAGTTACCTCTGCAGTGGGCGCAGCCCTGTTCTTGAGAACAGTGGGAGTCACTGAGGTGCCTTCTGGATTGAACCCTTTCCATCTCTTACCAGGGAGCAGAACTGCTCAGAGATGCCTCACTGGGGGCTCATTTCAGGGTTCATCTTGTGCAAATGCTGGTTTTGAGAGAGCCGGAGGTAAGCAGGGAGGATTTTAATCAAGTGTTGTCCAAGGGGTTTCTCAAAGCTGTTTGGAATGTGCAGACTTGTGCCTCCCCTCCAGGCAGAGCTGAACATCACCACAAACATCACCTCCTCGCTGATCAGCGTTTGTGAGTGGAGCTCGAAGGTGAACCCCCAGAACGACTCTGACCCCCAGCATGCTGACATTGTCCTCTACATCACCAGGTCCTGGAGCCACCCTGCCCTGGGAGGGACTGGGAACGGGGCTGGGGACAGGGCTGGTGGCGTTCAGCGCTTACCGCAGTGGCAGCGACTCGCACCGAGTCTTTGGCAGTGGGTTGATTTCTGCTGTTTGGGGCTGATTCTCCTGCCCTTTGTGTAATGCAGTTAGTCAGAGGTGCTGTTCCTTCAGTTTTTAAAGGAAGTGGGATATTCCCCCAGGCTGGTGCAGACACTGTGTGCTCCCAGAGCAGCGCAGCCAAACCCACTGCAGCTTTTTGTGGGCAGAAAAGTTGAACAGTAACTGGAAGTGAAAACCCACTGGTGTTTTCTGTGCAAGATTCCTGGTGCTATTCCTGGTCAGACATTTTATCCGACGTTCAGGCTCCTTGCTCTAAATTGCCTTGGTTTGATTTGTCAAATGCAACCTTTTCTTGAGTGCAGTGACTTTTGTTTGGTGCTCTTTCTTCAGAGAGATGATGATACTGCTCTGTCTTTTGCAAATAGGATTATATCATTTTACTCTGTTCTTCTCCTCTGAGGACACCTGGATTTTTTAATGTAGAATCATCGTAAATTTTGAGCAGTGGGACCCTACTGCTACAGTCTTGCTCCAGGGAACTCCATGTGTCAAAAGAAACGTTAGACTGGCAGAGTTAGACCAGGAAAGCTCAAATAAATCCAGTTGAATGTCTGTGCCTGACTTTATTAGCTGTGGTGGTTCTTTGCTCTGTATCTGCCTCCCTTACTTTAGGTTTGACCTGGAGTTACCTGATGGGAACAAGGAGCTACGTGGAGTGACCCAGTTAGGGGGAGTCTGCTCTTCATTCTGGAGCTGTGTGATTACCCAGGACACTGGCTTTGACCTTGGAGTCACCATAGCCCATGAGATTGGGCACAGGTCAGTAGGAAAGCCCCAGAGCAGCCCAATAGGTTTTATTCAAGTAAAAATGTTCCCCATTTTAAGGGATTCTGAAGAAGGAAAAGAATCTCTTGACGTAACAGGGAGCTTCCCAAGGGTAATTCTAAGCTTTTGGAAAGAGTTTCTTGCGTTGCTGCATGTTCTGTGACAACTTAGAAGCTGCAAAGAGGAGAGAAAACCTTTGTGACCACAGTGGAAAAAGGGCTGCAGAGGGAGCTCAGTCCTTGCTTAGAGAACAGAGGCTCTCAGGGAGCCCAGCCTCTGGGTTTCTTCTGCTCAGGGCACTGTGCTGCTTTCTGTTACAGCCTTGGAATCCCCCACGATGGAGAGGGGAATCAGTGCAGCAGCAGTGGTTACATCATGGGTTCAGCAGGAAACCACAACAGCATCGACCTCACGTGGTCCCCGTGCAGTCGAGAACAGTTCCTGGCTCTGGTCAGGTAAGGGAATGGTCAAGTTCTGCTGGTCCCTCTTCTGAGAGCTTAGGAGGGGAAATGTCAAAGAATTAAAAAAAAAAAATACTGAAAAATGAGGATCAGTGAAAAGCTTGGGGTTTGCTTTTTTCTGAGGTTTTTGCTTCATGTAGCTGGAAGTGACTTCAGTTAGTGACTGACATGCCTGGGCTGTGTTGGATCTCTCAGACACTGGCTCAGCCTGGACATTTTATTTACAACATCAGAGCATCTATGTTCAGACAAGCACTGCAGGCTGTGTTCTGGCTGGGTGCAGAACAGGAATGGGCTATAACTTCAGCAGCAGGGAACTGTGAGCATCTCCAGGCAGCTGCTGCAGCTAAATCCATCCCAGCCCACAGCGAGCATGTGTCGTCTGGGAAAGCAACAGCCAACTCCCAGAATGAAACTCAGCACAAGTTTGCAAACATGTCATTGTCCTCACTGCCCACAGCTGGGAAAGTGATATTCCTTATGTTTCTATCAGTACAGGCCAAACAAGCTGCTTGAATGACCTGCCGGACATGGACGGCAGCATCCCCGGGTGGAAGCCTGGCCTGTACTATGGAGCAGATGAGCAATGTAAAATAGCCTTTGGGAGTGTTGCCACAGCTTGCACCTTTGCTGACAGCAATGTTGTAGGTAGAAAGTTTGTCTGTCTTGCTAAGGGCAGCAGGGAAATGTTCTGGAGCCAAAGTTCAGGAAAAGGGGGGGCTGGCGACGTTTTTGTTCTAAAGGGGTGTAAGGTGCTTTTCTGCCACAGATTTTTTGGCAAGGAACAAACCTTTCAGAGGCTTTAAAAATGCTTCCCTTCTCTCCATCACATCCTTCCTCCACATAAATCTCCTCTAAGGTTTGCACAGTGGGGTGCTGTTGTACACAACTGGCCTGGCAGTGCAAGGTACACCCGCTCAGGGTCCTGCCTTGGGGAGCTCTTGTTCACTGGATTCCTTCAGCTTCCCTGCCGTGGCTCAAGTGCCCTTGTCTGACAAACACAGCGTGGCTAATAGCTGCCATCTGGACGTGTTTTATTAATGAGGAAGCACTAAGGTGGGTGAAGCTTTAATTGCTTCACTTGATCATCTTCCAGCATTACAGCTGGAAGTGATGGTCTCTCGACTTGCCCACAGCTTTGCCCAGTAGCAGAAGAAATGATTGGACTTGCATTGGTGGTACTGTGGGAAAACCAAACACCTGGGACATGGCACTGTTTAAACTTCTGGGCCTGCTCTGTTGATGGCTGAACTGGCTGAGTGACTCTCTGAACTCCCTGCATTTCTTGTCACACCAGGACGTATGTAAAGTTCTCTCATGCCATGTCCAACCAGCAGACAAATCCAGCTGTACTCGGCTTCTGGTTCCGCTCTTGGACGGCACTGAGTGTGGGATCAATAAGGTAAGGAGGCTGCTGATCTGACAGAAGTGGGTGTGGGTGCTTTGGAGCTCAGATAGCAAGACACTGTCAGTGGCTGGAAGGTACATGGCACTCTCTGCCCCTTGGCCAGGGAGCTGAGGCCAGACATTCCAGTCATAAACTGGTACCATTATGTCCTGATCTTGGTATTTCCACCTTGTCTGTGTCTCTGGAGCTGCTTTGCAGTTCTGTAGCCTGATGTCTGAGCTCTCCTCTAAGACTTTGCTCTCTGCTTGAAATGACCTATCTGTTCTTTGTTTTAACCTCAAGCTCAGTTAGACCCTAATTAGGAAATGGGACTCTTCAGCCTCTTGTGAGAAGGTGCCTCATTTATCCTGGGATTCTCTGTTACTTGCCTACAAAATGACGCGGCCTTGTGCCACCCTTGTAGGTCCCAGCCCTGCTGGGTTCACTGTGGTGCTGCTGCCATTTTTGTGTGTTCTTGGTCCTAGTGGTGCTCCAAGGGCCAGTGCAGCTCTCTGGAAGAACTGAACCCCATGGCTGTGGTCCATGGGCAGTGGTCAGCCTGGAGCCCCTTCTCCCCCTGCTCCCGCAGCTGCGGCGGCGGAGTCGTGGTGAGGCAGCGGTTCTGCAACAACCCCAGGTGAGAGGGGGGGACCTGGGTGTTTGCAGGGCTTTGGAGGGGCTGAGCCTTGCTCTCTGGCTGGCACAAACCTGCCTCTGCTGAGGAGCTCTCCTGTCATTCCCAGGCCTGCTTTTGGGGGGCAGGAATGCCGCGGTGCCAGCATCCAAGCGGAGATGTGCAATACACAGGTAACGGAGCTCATCGCATCACCTGAGCTTCGCTCTTAACACTTTGAGAACTTTTGGCTGTACACAGCAGCTGAATGCTCTGGGAAGGAGGACAAGAGGAGAGGTGTTTGTGCCACTGAAGGCAGCGGTATTATTTAATAGCATTGTTCATGTATAAGGAAGCATTTTCTCTATGCCCCCACAGCAGGACAGATTTGAGAAAATACAGACTCACGTAATGATAGTTTTCTTCAGAGGGACTTTCTTGCATTGTTCCTGTTTTCCTTATTTTGTATAAATAGCAAAGATATCAGCTCCCAAACACAATTCTCTGCGTAGCCCGTATACTCCCTTTAAAGTGGTTTTCTTTATATGCAGTTGTTTGCCTTTAGCTAGTTGGTAAAATGCTGGTTGGGATTCTGTGCTCACTCACTTCCTTTCCTTACCCACACAATTCTTTTTGGGATTCAGGCCTGTCTGACGACCCAGCAGGACTTTATGGCTGAACAATGTGCAGAAACAAATTTAAAACCTCTGTATCTTACTGTAGAAACACCATCCTTTTATACCTGGACTTCTGCTGTTGGCTTTGCCAAAGGTAAGAAAAGTGTGAAACCTCAGTTTGTTTGTGCAGGGAGCACTCAGACACGTGTCTGTACTTTGAAGTTAAAAGACTGTTTCACTGAGTTTTTTAGTTTTCACATGAAACCTGGGGACTTTATCAGATGATAGAGTCCCAGAATGGTTTGGGTTGGAAGGGACCTTAAAGATCATCTCGTTCCAACCCTTTCCATGGGCAGGGACACCTTCGACTAGACCAGGTTGCTCCAAGCCCCATCCATCCTGAACACTTCCAGGGATGGGTGTCCACAACCTCTCTGGGTTTCTTCCCATTTCTTGAGGGTCAGCCACATGCCTTTCTGAAAGAGTAACTCCTTTCTGCCCCAGGGGACCTGCTCTGCAAGCACATGTGCAGGGCCATTGAGAAGGAATTCATGGTGAGCCGTGAGGACAGTTTCACAGATGGAACCAGGTGTGAGCAGGAGGACTCTGAGCACCACGGGCCTTTCCATCTCTGTATAATGGGAAGCTGCAGAGTAAGTGACTGGGGAATCCAGGTGAACCTCTGACAGGTAATCTGCACCAAAGGAGTCCGTTTGCTTGGAGCAGGGATAAAAACACAGTGTCCCAAACAACAGAGCAAGCTCTTCTCAGAAGAGAGTTTAGTTCTTGGTGTGTTGGATGGGGTCCAACAAATCTACTGTTCTGTCTGTGCATTCAGTGCCCTCTAGATAAGACATTCTGCTAATTATGCATTAAGCACACATCCCTAATCCAAGAAGCAAGTGGTTTGTGTGTTGGTGGAGGACACATCATTAGCTGCTCAGTTTGCCTGGTGTAATTAGCCCCATAAAACGCTGACTCTGTTGGAGCCAACAGATTGATTGTTGCAGTATCACTAATGAAAACCGAAGTATAACTTTTGGGTTTTTTTTTTTCTGGATTGGACCTGAGAAAGACATTCTTTGCTGATGAACTTGAACGTAACTCCCCCGCGCCGTCTGCATTTTAGTAACTGCTCAGTGCTGACCCGGGCGGATGTTTGCTGTTGTTTCTTTACGTTCCCAGAATACTCTTTTTAAATTTTATGTTTTTCTCATTATCCTCGTGTTCACCATGTCTTGTGGTGTGCTTCCCCCAACGAACAGCAGAGGGTGTAGGCATAACCTGTTCTGATTTCGGCTGTTTTATTGGCGACAGTGATAAATATGCATGTTGTGGCAGCTTCCAAAGCCTGGGATCAGTGCCTCTAGCATAAATTCAGCAGTTGCACATGTTTTGCTGCTAAGCCTGCTGAGATCCTCCTGTAGCTTTGTGTAAATTAGTCTTGTTCGTGGGAATGAGAATAGAATCTCTCCTCTGAGTTCCGTGGGATTGAAGGCCAGGCTGAAGGATGTGAGCTAGGTTTGGCTTTGGGGCTTGGGGAGCTAAAGATTCCTTTAGAACCTGTCATTCATGTTTACTGTTCCCCTGGGCTTTTGTTTTTTCCTCCCCACCTCCAGAAAGAGTTCTTAGAAGAGAAGGAGTGCAGAGCCTTTGTTTTAGGTCACAGGAGAAATCTTCTTGGGCTGCTTTTTATGGGAAAGAAAATGTCACTCAGTTAATGAGACCTATGCTCTCAGCTAAGACTTCCCAGTCCCTGACTTTTCACACTGCTGTCCAGTGGTAGATGTAGGTACAAATGCATCTTTGCCTCTGTTGTCTTCTTAAATTGCAATGCCAAATGGAGAGGGCAGCTTCAGGAACTCGGGAATTCATTCACTTGTTTTCCCAGAATAGGCAGGTCTGACGGACTCTCCCCTTTGCTCAGGCATTCGGGTGTGACGGCCAGATGGACTCTGAGAAGATAATGGATTCCTGCAAGGTCTGTGGGGGTGATAACTCCACTTGCATCCAAGTGAGTGGATCTTACATGGAAGGAAGAGCTAAAGGTGTGTAGTCCTCCCCCCCAGGCTCAACACTGTGCTGCTGTTTGTGTGCTGCATGTTCGTAGGCGTAGTCAGCGGTCACAACCTTCCGTATGTGACTTCTTCTTTCTGCTTCTGCTTGATTTTATTTTATGGAGGGTATGGAGACGGACTTTGAGTGGTCCAAAAGAGGAGGCAGGGTCTGTAGGCAGAGTACCTTTTTTTGCCATAGTTCTTCTCTGGATATGGATCAGAAATGTAGTTCTTTGGAATTACTGGGAGCTGGAGGCCCATATATCAGATCATAGAATCATAAATATCCTGAGCTGGGAGGGATCCACAAGGATCATTAAAGTCCAAGTCCTGGCCCTGCACAGGACAGCCCCAAGAATCCTGCCATGTGCCTGAGAGCATTGTCCATGCTTCCTGCTGGCCATCACTGTTGTATCCTTATTTATTTTATATTAGCTACATAGCCCCTTCAGCTTTGTTGTCCTCCAATGGACACATGCTGGTAGGGGGAAGAGGAGTTGATCTGTAATTCCCAGCCTTCCTAACAAGAAGCCTAGTGATGGAAGGTGACCATATCTTCTTTTTTTCCCTCCTTCCAGAGTATGTGACATTTCTGTCCCTGCCTTATAACACCACCTCTGTCCATGTTACCAACCAGAGACCTCTCTTCACACACCTGGGTGAGCTGAGGGAGAAGGAGAGATGGGAATACAGCGCTAAAAGAAGCTTGTGCAAATAAGGAAATGGAGTTTGGGAGGGGAATCCTTGATTCTGCACTTCCTTTGTGGGAAGTTGTAGAAGCTGTCCTTCTTGGGATGCCCAACTTAGGTCAAAGTGGTTTCTAACAAAGGGGCAGCCTGTAGCTCCCAGCACCAGGGGATCCTCTTAACATCACTGCTGCTCTTGCTCCTCTAGCTGTGAAGGTTAAAGGAGAGTACGTGGTTGCTGGAAAGGGAAAAATCTCACAGAATGTCACCTACCCGTCAGCTCTGGAGGACAACCAGATCAAATACAAAGTGTTTCTCACCAAGGACAACCTGCCAAGCCTGGAGGAAATCCACGTGGATGGGCCAACACGAGAAGAAATTGAAATACAGGTAAATTCAAGTAGCAGAGTTGGAAGGGGGCCAGTCAGAAGTGGCCAGGTCTGTGTAGCTGTGCTGCAGTGCAGCATCCAGGTGTTACAGGCTTTGTGTCCAAGGCCAGGGGAGACAGCATTCACTGAAGATTGCTCTTCTTGGGAATGGTTGAGGGTTGGCTGCCTCTAACAGGCTTTTGGGTGTGGTTGTGTGGGGGAAAGCACACAGCTTAAAACCTTTTGCTTGGCTTAATCTTTTCTAGTGCTCTGCATCCAGAATTCACAGGGTGAAGTGCTCTGACTGGCAAGAACCGAGTCATTGTGTTGAGGCTCAGGATTCCATCCTAAGAAATAAATCTGAGTGAACTCGTGCACTGACCACAGGTTTTCCTTCCCCAGGTCTATAGAAGGTACACGAAAGAATACGGCAATGCCACCAACCCAGACATCACCTTCAGCTACTTTGTCCCCAGAGAGAATCTGACATATCTGTGGATTCCTCAGCAGGGACCGTGTTCAGTGACCTGTGGGGAAGGTGAGACAGCAGGACTCAGCCTTTACTTTTTTATGGAGATCTGGGCAGACTTTTAGTTTGGTCTGAACTGCATTTAAATGGAAATTGCTGAAAGTGAGCTGCAGCTGCAAGTGTTAAACTGAACCAAAGGAAAAAGTGGCACAGCTTTTGAATTCAATTAGCAAATCAGCAAATGAGCTTAATCATCAAAATGATACTGAAAATGTTTGATCGTGGAGAGGATTTTTAAAGAGGTTTTAACTGAACTTTTGGTTTTAAGACTAAATAATTTTCTCAGATTTTTCAAAGTTAGCGAAGACTGTAATTTGAAGTTGGCTAAACATCAGAAGTCTGAGACCAAAGTGGTATCTAGTGTTTAACTAAAGCCTCAGAGCTAATTATGAAACTTCCTTCTTAGAATTCTATTCCTGTGCCTTGGCTAATCCTTTCTGCCTCCCTGAAGAAATCATAATGCAGATTGTAACAGCTCACTCTGATACAGGGTCTGACATCTTGTTTACCAGATAATTCAGATGACACTGGCAGGCCTCTCAAGACTTCTATGACAAGGATTTAGAAAATGCATTAATGAATATTTATGGAAGTCAATCTATACAACTAGTTATGTCTGGAGAGCTTTTTCTCCAGCAAATTCCCCAGGTGAACTGGTTGCCGAAACCCTGAAGTAAAGAACTCAAAATGCTCTAGGGCTTCCCAGCTAATGCAGCCAAAACAGAAAAAAAAAATGAGAGAGTTGGGACTTAAAATAACAGAAAGTTGAGAATCTGAGCTGAAATTACACCTTGAGAGCTGAAAGTGGTGCTCAGGCCCTCCTTAGCAGTAGACATTATTAGAAAACAAGGAGGGTAGAGAAAAGATAACATTGCTGATTGATTCTTGACATTTGGTGCTCAGGGTCATGCTGTTTGAGATTCAGGAATGCCTGGCTCTCCTTCTGGGTAGCTCATTCACTGAGAGGAGACTCCTTACGGCTTTGCTTGGAACTTTTTTGAGTTTGACTTTTCATCTGCTCTACTTGTCAGTTCATTATTGTTAAAAAAACTTGCTTATGGCTGTAGTTCATGAATATTTCATTCCTTGCATGGTACAGGCGCTGCAAGTCTGCAGTTCCTCTCCCAGAACCTCCAGTTTGTTGATGATCACTTTGAGGAGGCTGGCACGGTGCTGTCTGAGCACAAAGGCTGTGTGATGGTATTGCATGGTTAGCTCCACAGAATGTCATTTAAAAACAGCTGGCTGCTAGAGCTTATTTTCAGCAACCTGTCCCTCATCAGTCAGACATCAAGATCATTAGAAGTAATTTGGATCAAATTATGATTGATATCCTCGGTCTTGCAAATGGCCAGTTTAGAGTAATCATTTTGGCAGTGGATTATCCGTCAAACTTCTCATCTTCTGGGATGTTCCACCTTGGAAAATCACTTTAAACTCTTGAGGAAAAGTTCTATCAGAAAGAAGGGGTTTGTGTGTTTATAGGAAGTCTGCATTCCCAGTTACACCATTTTCCTACACAGATGATTGAGTAAAGTAAAATTACTGCTTCTTCCTAATAGAGGTGAACTGTTCACTTTGTTTATAACTTCCATTCCTTCTCCTTTTGTGTCCCAGGGACACGACCAGTGGTTCATGTCTGCTTTGATCAGACAAAGAATGAAATCACAGAGGATCAGTGGTGTCTGGAGCTCCCACAGCCCCTTCCAGAGCACAAGCCCTGTGCCATGGAGCAGTGCCTGTACAGGTTGGTATTCCTGGAAGTTCAGCTGAATTCCTGCTTCCCTTTCCTCTGCAGTCTCATTTTTGCATTGTGAAAGGTGAAAAAACGGAGAAGTATGAATTAGTTTCCTCCTAATTATAATGGCATAGCAGATCCCACTTTGAGAGCATGGCCAGAGGAAGATGACTCTCACATCCCTTCCAAGATTGTGCCAACAAAGCAGAGGAGAGCCTTTGTTAATTATTGTGGACAGAGGACCAAGAGCCAAGCCTGCTCAGACATTGACTTCATAGCCATTTTAGTGCTTAATAAAAAGTGATTACACTGTGAACTGTAGCTCTTTAGCTTAGGTGCTTTCAGTCCTTGGAGGCTGCCAGTGCAAGGACTGAAATTGTCCTCTCAAACACATCCAAACAAGGCTTTTGAAACAGAGAAGCTGCTGAACACTCTGCATGACCCATTTCTGTAATCAGGGGCCTCAATAAACCTCCATGGTCCAGATGGGAAATGGAGTGATACAATTACTTCCCATTTAGGTGGAAGATGTCTCAGATAGATGAATGCTCTGCTGTCTGTGGAACTGGAGTTGCCCAGCAGAATCTGACCTGTGTTCAGTTCCGTGATGGATTGGAGACTGTGGTGGATGACAGCCTGTGCCCAGCAGAGGAGAAGCCCCTCTCCCTTGTGCCCTGTGTGGTCAATGTCTGCCCTTTAGGATGGGACAAAGTGAGTTCACTGGCTTGGCTTTTTACGGGAATCTCACCGGGAGCTTTGCACTTGTGATCCACAGGAGGCCAGTTAAGAACCACCACCTTACTGCTGGAGCTGGGGAGGGTGGTTTGCAGTGAGGGTGTCTGCCCAGTTAAAGCTTCGTCCTGTCACTTTAGACACCTCTGTCCCTCTTAAATTATGCTGCTGATTCATCGGTTCATAGTGGTGGTTTGTTTAGAGCAGGTGTTGACTATGTTCCTTCATTTCTCCTCACAAAACCCAAACCAGAAATAACCCCTGGCCCACTAGGAAATACCTCACTGGCAAACGGAGGGGTTCTGACATGGTAGGGAGGATTGCTGGCAGGGAAGGGGGATTCTCAGCATGGGATCACTGCTCCAAATTTGTACTGGGGAGCCACTGCCAGGTTTACATTTAGAGATGGGGAAGATACTGCTTTAGATGTGTCCAGTCTCAGGTATCTCTCTGTCTCTCTTTAGGTAGTGGGAATTAGGAGGGGTCTTGACTTTTGGATGTCCTTAGCTGTCTCTGGTTCTTCTATATTTTGTAACAATAAAGTGCTTAAATTTGCCTCTTTCTTCAGTGACAGCAAGTATGCTGTAGGCTTGATCTGGAGGTATCCCCCAGCTTCATTAGATCAGGACTGATGTGGAAAAGCAGGTGCCAATGTCAGTCTGGGTCTTTCTGCTCTATTCTGAGGAGGAAGACGCACACTTGCTTCAGCCTCTGGAGTCACTTGGACATATCCCATTGGAAAATCGGACTGTGTATGTCTGGAGCCCTGTAGCTGGAGAATGTTCTGTCTCCTGTGGTAGAGGTGAGGCCTTTCAGCGCTGCAGGAAATGTTACCTGGCTGTGAGTGTGAGCTCTGTGCCAGGGAACCTCGGGGGCCTGGTCTTTTTTCCCTCTGCTGTTCCAAGTGTAGCTGTGGTCACAGTTTTTTTGGAAGAGACAAGGGGGCCTGGATCAGGCAGAGAATAATTTAGAGAGTGGCTTGGCTTGGCTAATGTGCTTCCGAGTTGGGGGGGGATGAGTGCAGTAAGTGTGCCATGGCTTGGGCAGAGTCTGCTTGTTTTGTGCACACAGACACTGCTTGGCCTGCAGTAAGGTTGCTTCCCTTTCTAGGTAAGACTCAGCTGCACTATGTTTGTGTGGCTTTTGACACCAAAGAAGAAACCCAAGAAGAAAACTGTCATCAAGTGCCAAAGCCAGAGAGCAGGGTGGAAGTCTGTGATCTCAGTCCCTGCCCACCAAGGTAAAGCAGTTATCAGGAGACAGTGAGCCCGTGAGAGGTCTTTCCATGCTCTCTCAATCTCCAGAGACATGATAAAGTGAGGGTCAGGCTTCTCTGAGGATGTTGCCTTCCTCTCCCCTTCTCTGAAAGCACAGCCAGCTGCAAAAACTGGAGCAGTGCTCCATACTTAGCAAACTGAGAGTCTTTCCTGGGCAGGTGTACTCTCAGGCAGAACTAAGTGAAGTCTTTGCAGTTTGAGTCCAGAGAAGAACTGAAAACCTCTTGATCCCTTACTACCCTGGGGAGGTAGGAG
Organism: Cephalopterus ornatus; assembly: GCA_013396775.1. NCBI lineage: Eukaryota > Metazoa > Chordata > Aves > Passeriformes > Cotingidae > Cephalopterus > Cephalopterus ornatus. Next base: position 1,486,010 of record VZRE01012909.1, on the reverse strand, counting down.
CAAATCCATAATTGCAAAAGGTGGTGACACATTTGCCAGCTCTACAGTTTCCACATAGCATCAAGGAAAGGAGGTAGGATTAAATACAGTCAGAATCTGGAACTGCTGCTCTGAAAACAGAAGGAAATTCACTGCACTTTCCTTTAGGCTTTGTGGTGTTGCAGATGGCACTCACTGGGGTGACTGCTCATCTCAAATGTGAGCCAGTGTGTGTGTGTGCATTAAAAGAATTCCAATTGTACTTCCATAGACTGGAAGTACACTTAAAAATTATTTAAAATTGGATTTAAGATTGGATTTAAAATCCAGTGAAGACAGGTGACAGCTGGAGGTACTCTCTGATGGCTGCATTTTCCCAGGTGGCATCACACAATGGGCCCTGTGCAGGAGGTGTGATGCACAAAGTCCTCTGCTGTGCAAGGGACTCTGGAGAGAAGACAGGAGAGATTGTGGCAGACATCCAGGGTGGTGGTTTGCCTCACCCAGAGGAGCAGGAACCATGTAATTTGGAGCTGTGGCCTCCAAGGTGAAAGTGGGCCACAAGAGCAGGCACTGGAGAAGAAGGGCTGTCCAGGAACTTGTATGGTGTGATATGGGATACGGCTCAGGGTTGATCAATGGGCCAGAGCTCACCCTGCCCTGTTTGCAGTGGGACTGCAAAATTACAGACATCTGAACTTTTCTTACAGGATGCCACTCCCAGGACCTCTGGGTCTGATCCTGATCTGACTGTTCAGTGGTGTGCATTTTGGGGGGAGATAAGATTGTTTCTGCAGTTAAGCCCATGTGTGTCACCCTGGGGAGGACTGTGATAAACGCAGAGTAATACTCAGGTTTTATTGGGAATCTGGCAAAATGCAGATGCCCTCTGTGTCCGACCCCAAACCAGCTCTGGGCTGCCCAGCCTTGTTCCAAAGGCTGCCTTCCAAGTACTGTGAACAGCAAGGAGTGTGAGGCAGAGGGTGAAGAAGGGCAAAGCATGAGGGAGTTGCAGTGCATTTTCTGCAGTGAGAGAGTGTGGGGATTCATCACTAACCCACTTTTTCTCCTCCGTGCCCTGTCAGGTGGAAGGTGACCCCAGCTGGGCCCTGCTCCTCCAGCTGTGGGCTCGGCTTAGCTGTGCAGCTGGTCACCTGTGTGCAGATCCGCCAAGGCAAGGAGGTTTTGCAGGAGGAACATTTGTGCCCTGTGGCAGAGAAGCCCCCCACCAGTGTCCCCTGTGTCATCAGAACGTGCTCTTACGAGTGGAGCTTCAGCGAGTGGTCAGAGGTACCTGCCCCCATTCAGATGCAACAGTTTAACAGCCATTCACTGCCCTGAAGCATGCAGGGGAGAAACACAACTTCTGCCTCGTGTATTTGCTTCCCACAGAAAGGCTGAACTGTTTCTGGGGATGTTTTCCATCCTTTCCTCTGCCCTGTGTTTAGCAGCCGTAGGTTTGCTTCCCACCTTTCTCAGCTAAGGTTTTGGCTGCAGTTTAAAAACGGCTCTTGGCATGCTTTCTTCTGGAATGCAGATATTTTTGGATTTTTTAGGAAGTGGTTCTGCAATTTAAATATATAATTTGGAAGATCCTCTGGAAGGTGGGGCCTCTTATAAGCTGATGGAACAAGAGCACCGAAAGGGCGAGTGGGAGAACAGCGTCAGTGAACAAAACATCAGCCCCCCCAGATCATGCCTGTCAATGCATTTATTTCTAAATACCAGCTGGGACACAGAGATAAAGGACTGTTGGTTTCTTCCTCTGCAGTGTTCAACCTCCTGTGGGAACGGCATTCAGACACGGCGGGATTTCTGCCTCCACTCGCAGACCCGCAAGCACGTGGACCCCGTTTTCTGCCGCCGCTTCCCCAAGGCCATCGTGGTGCGTGGCTGCTCCCTGGGGCCCTGTCCTGAGCAGGTGGGGACCAGGTCCCCTGGGGCAGAGCTGCAGCCAGTGACACCAGCCACACACCTGACAACAGCTGCAGCTGGCAGGGAGGAGAGATACAAGGGCCTGGATCTGCCTCCGTCTGCTGTGCCTCAGGAGCAGACAAAGACCGGCAGAGGTGAGGAGGACGCTGCCAAAAGGTGATTCTTGTGTGCAGCTGGGGTGTGGGGACCCTGCTGCCATACAGGGACCAGGAGCATGGGAGGGAATAATTCTGGTGAGGAGGGAAAACATGCTGTTCCAGAATGCCCATATTATCTTGAGCTAGGAACTCACTGCCCTGTGCTTTTCAAAACTCTTTTGATTTGGGAGCCCTTGGGGGACAGCAGCTCAAGAGTTCAAGAAGCATTTGGACAACACTCTCAGGCACATGGTGTGGCCAGGAGTTGGACTCAATGATCCTGGTGTGTCCCTTCCAACTCAGGATATTCCATATGATAGAATACTGTGATTCTGTGACTCTTCCTGTGCTTTGCCCAGGTGTGCATTTACCTGTTCATTGTGCCATGAAGGGAATGGGGGTTGTTTTTCAGCAGCTGTCATTCCTTCTGGATGTGTTTCTTACCTGTCTCTGCTCTCCAGGTGTCTGTGGAAACCTGTTTCTCAATGGCACTGGGATCATCAGCATGATGGGTGTGGAGAGCAGCGAGTGCACCGTGGCCATTGGGCGGCCCCTCGGGGAGGAGATCACACTCAGGATCCTGGAGAGCTCCCTCAACTGCAGTGCAGGTACTGCCTGGGGCTGCTGGGAACCAGCCTGGCCCTTTGGGAAAGCTGCACCTCCTTGGGTGCCCTGAGAGGTTCCTGCTGCCTTGGAGGTTGTGTAATCTCTCAAACTGTTTTACTGAGTTTTTCCGTCCCGCCAAGTTGTTGCCAGATGGAGCAAAATGAAGATGATGCTTGTCCTCCCCTCACTCAGTGGTTTCTTACCTGTTTCGTTGATAGACATGAGATGAAAGGAGTTTATGGGGTTAAAGAAGCTGCTTGTTTTGGCCTGTTATACTCTAATATACCCTCTTGCTGGAATCAGGACAGTTTGATTAGTTAACTGCACTGTTCTCATGACAGATTTTGATAAGATAGGGACAAGATGCAGAAATTACTTGATTCCAGACCTATATGAGATAAACTGTGCCTTTTTCTTGAAGTAGAAGTGTTTCTCGTCCCTGTGCTCCTTGTTCCAGGTGAGGTAGTGCTGTTTTCTGGGCGGATGATGTGGCGGACAGGCTGCAGGAAGCTCCCTTTGTCCCTGATAAATTCCAGAACGAACACGCTGATTGTGAAACAGCGTGTTGTGCTGCCAGGAAACGGGGTCATTCTCCAGTACAGCAGCAGAACTGCAACTAAAAAATATTACCAAGGTACCTCACTGAAAGCTTTGCTATTGCTTTAGATTAAGGCACCTGTGACGAGGTGTTCCAGAGTTCCACGGATGATGGTTGCCTATGGAAATCTATGGAAACCTTGCATCATTTTTAGCAGCTAATAAGCCCCTTCTTGAGGAGTGTTGGAATTAGTATTAATTGTGGACTATTCCCTTATTTTAAAGGCAATCACTCCACAGGTGTTTGCTGATGCTTGGAGGTTCCCAGATGAAAATCCTTAGAGAAGCTGTTCTGCGTTTAATTTAAATGTTTTCTTTCTTGGAGATGCTGAACGCTTCCCTAAATCATATTCTCTTCTGCTCCCTTTGCCCCTGTCAGACTGTGACAAGCAGCTGTTTGGTCCCCGAGGTGAAATAGTGAATCCTGTGCAGTTGCCTGACCAAAGGCAAGAAGTCGTGTGTCGGACCTTCATCGACGTGGCTCCGCAGCACCGCATAGCCATCCGTGCCCTGTACACTGACCTGGGCACCGAGGGCAACCACACTCACTTCAATTACATCCTGGTGAGTCAGGAAGGATTTGGAGGGGAACAGACCCATCCCCTCCTTAGGGATTTCCATCCAGTTCAATCACAAACCAGTGTCAGACTCTGATCTCTGTTATGTAAACACTGATGTGAGTGAGAACTACTGAGATCTACTGTATTTCTTCTAACCTTTGTAGGGCAGCTTTTCCCTGAGTGGCCAATTTGCAAGTCTCCAGTATAGTTTTTTTTTTTTTGGGCGCTTCCTTTGCAGGCTGCTGAGATAAAATGGTTTGGTCTTTCTCCGTGCAGGTCCGTGATGTGAGCACCATGAAGACGATGGTGTTCCATGGGAAACAGCAATTCCTCTGGCAGTCAACAGGAAGCCAAGCTGAAATTGAATTCCATGAAAATGTCAAGGATCACCGAACCAATTTCTGGGCTGAATATCACGCTATTGAGCCCAAATAAAAGGGGCCAGAGCCACTGAGAATGGCTGTGGCCCAGTTAGTCACTGCTGCCTGTTCAGTGCTCAAGGGCACACGAGTCATTTAATCTTCTTGCAAATGCTTCCCCACCTATTGAATAAGAACAATATCTCTTGACTCTTTTGGGTTCTCAGTTAATATTGATAAAGGTTATGGAAAAGACATGTAACCACCAAATATTTAGCAAATATTCCTTATATGGATTTTCTATCTGTTTTGGTTGGATTTAATGCAGGTGGTGACTTGGACACCGAAGTCTCAGGGTCCTGTTTCTGTAATATGCTGTGACCTCTTAGGAGAGTTGTTTAATTTCTCGGTGTCCCAGTACAAACCTCTGTACACCACCAATAGCTGCACTTATGGTTTAGCCATAAAGTTCACTCTCTTGCAGTGTGAACGCCCCTCAAAACTGAAAAAAAAATGAAATCCTGCAGTGTTACAAAGAAGGCAAAGCTGTGTCTAAGGATGAACTTGCCAGCACAAGGAGACATGTAAAGGGTAGTGCCACATGAGGACAGGTCGCTCAAAGCTTGAATGTTTTCAGGAGTTGGCTGAACTGAGGCACTGCTGACCTGGGCAAGCCCTGGTGACAGCTGGCTTTATGTGGGAGGACTAAATGACATCCTGAGGTCCCTCCCCAGCCACCCATTCTGTGGTTCAACTATTATAAACCTGACGGTGATACCACTACTTCTTTTCTATGAGAAAATAAAAGAATTCCATCTCTTAATGCCAGTTTTGATGCCAAGACTTACTCACTCACTCAAATAAGAACAGTAGCTGTGCTGATAATCTGTGTCTTCGTTTCACAGGACCTGTGGTTGAGGCTGCATAGGCAAGTTGTAGCAGGGAGAGGGATTTTAGAGCAGTGGCAAATATTCGCTTGAGTTTCACTTAAATGTATTTTTTAGGTTATTTTTTTTTTTAAATATCTTGAACACTGGACTGTGCTTTGGTCCAAATCTGTCATCCTCCTCAAAATCACAATATACTGCTTTAGGGGTGTTTTCTGCACCTGGAGCCTAGCTGGACACATCTGCACTTGCTCTTAACGCTGGATGCAATAAATGGTTCTGCCTGGGCAGTTTTAACCCTGCTTCTGCTTTCTCTCTGTTGGATTCTCTGACATCCTTTCACAACCACAACTATTCGTCTTAATTAATAGTTGTTTTTTTGCTGGTTAAACCTGGAGTGTTTTTGCTTGCCAGCCTCCAGATTTACGTTCCATTCCTGGAAGAGCTAGAAAGTAGACTCCTGAAGCGAGATCCTCGAGGAGCTGGATATATCAGCTATCCCACTGCAGTGCGTGGGTGATGCAGGCACTGGGCCTTCATTTCCTGTCTGACAGGAGATGGTAATGAAAAGACATCCTTTTCTTAATCCTTTTTTTGTAACCTTCTAGCAGATGGGATCTGTCTTCCCACTCTGCTCTGGATCCCAAGTCTCACTGCTGTTTATTGTTCCAGATCAACTGTGCAGAGTTGGGCTCTGGTTACTGACCGTGTGCTCCATGTTCGTCTGCAAAAAACGCAGCTGTCGGCTCTATAATTTAAGAGAATTCAGGGTGTTTCCCTGTACCATTTTGTTTGGATTACCAACAGGTTGCCAACTGGGACATCTCTGACTTGCAAAGCCCTACTTCTGCTCCCATTTTCTAGGGGGTAAAAAAACCCCCTGATTCCATTCCGATAAGGGGAGGTGTCCCTCTTATCTCTCGGGCGGAATTTTGTAACAGTGTTAAATTCACCTTAATGCAAGGATTCACGTGTCCCTCTCTAGGTGAGCAAACGCTGCCTGCAAGGGATAACAACACCCAGTTGTTTGCCAGGGGATCCAAAGCTCCTGTGCCCCCAGACCCTGGCGTTGGGGGTGCACGGCTGTGCCTCTGCTTATGAATATGTACAGAGCGGGCTCTGCCCACCAGCCTTTTAATGAGAGTGACATCAAAGCCCAAAGCCCTGCCTGCTGCCGGGGGGGACCCAGAATGCAACACAGGCAGGGAGACGTGGAGGCAGCTCCTCTGGCATCGCTGCTGCTGCGGGCACAGACCCTCCATTGTCAGATCTGGGGGGGCCCGGCCCTGCGTGGGGGCTCGGGGACAGGCCCAGCAGCACCGGGGCTGGCTCTAGGGGCTGTCCCCTGGAGGGGGGGCACACGGGGGGTGTCACGTGGAGGTGTGGGGGGGAAGGCATCCCGCGCTGCTGGGGCTCAGGTGGGGAGCGGGGGGCTGCTCCCTGTGAGCCCCCCGGAGCAGGGGGGAGATGAGCGCTCAGGATGAGCAGTTCCAAGCAGCAGCCCCTGAGCCAGCGGCTCCCTCCGCCGATGATGGCATGACCTGGTGGTACAGGTGGCTCTGCAGGATTGCCGGGGTCATCGGGGGCATGTGTAAGTATCCCCTTCCCTCGCAGCCAGAGGTTCCCCCCGGGCGCTGTCTCTGCATGTGAAAGCGCGTGTGTCGGGGTCCTGCCACCTCTTGTCTGGGGTCTCCTTGGTGCAGGGGGGTCGTGCCGTGAAAGCCTTTTGGCGTTATGGGTTTGTGTCTGCTCTGGACACTCCTTTGCTGCTTTTTTTGGGCAGAAGGAAGAGCGGTGGCTGTGCCTGAGGAGAGGTGGTTGTAGGGATGTGCTTTGTGCTCACCGAACCTGAACTTTGGCACCTGGGAGAAAGGGACGTCACGGTGGGGGCGGGGGGGAACTGCAAATCCTCGAGTTTCTTCTTGGATGCAGCACCCCCTGGAAGTGATGGGAGCCGCAGCTGAGCCCCTGGTACTGCGGGGGAGGGCTGTGGGCAGATGAATGAGAAGATTTTACTGCAAGCACCAGGGTCAGGGTGCTCATGGTCAGCGGGGTCAGGTCAGGGCTGGAAGAGGGGGCCACCGGGTTTGGTTCATCTTATTTGTCTTTTGGGTGTTTATATGTTCCTGCAACTTATTTTCTTTCCCCATCCTGACTGTTGGAGCGTGTTTCCCATTGCTCCTATTGCTGATTGCACAGGCCCTGCCTGTGGGTTTTTTTGAAGGTGAATAATGGACTTGGTTTGCGTTGTGTATTTTTAAGGGGTTTGGTAGGACACTGAGAGCAGAGCTGCAGACAGCAAAGTGAGTTGGCTGCGCTCTGAATTACCTGCTGCTGAAAAAAATTTTCCCAGGGAAAGAGTCTTTGCAACTTTGCCAGAAATCAGCCTGTCCTGGAGTGCTGTTTTGCTACATTCTGTGGAGAGATTAATAGCTCTTAAAAGCAGGAGGGACTGTTATGACCGCTTAGTCTGATCTCCTGCAGAGCACAGGATGGAGAATTTCTTCTGCTTCAGGTCCACGACTTCGAGTTAAACAAGAGGGTTTCTCAGCCAGTGCAGTCAGCCCTGATTTATTCCATCAGCTGTAACATTTTGTCTGATCCCCCTCTCTCCCTTCCCATGCCTGCCTCTTGCCTTGAGACTACACAAGCCCACAGCGTTTTCGGAGATGACATTTGTAGGCCGTGGTATCGTTGGGCGGGCTGGCGACAGCCCTTTTTGGCTGGGCTGGCAAAACACGTGCTGCTCTCGCACCGTTTTTATGTCTTAGGTGCTGAAATTCTGGAGGTGTGACCGGATTTGGTAGGGCTGCTCCGACGGGGCCAAACATCCCGGCCTCGCCATGGCCTGCCGCAGGGCCCCGCGCTTCTGGCCCGGCCGCCGGCCAGGACACCAGCTGGGATGTGTCTGCGGAGCAGGTCCCAGGTGGGGGTTTAGTGGAGCAGCGTCTTTCCCACAGGCTGGGGCTGCAGCCGGAGCCTCGGTGCTTTTCCTGCAGTCCTGTCCCATGCAGAGCTCGGGGGGACACGGCCGGAGGGTGAAGAGCTGGAGAGGGTGGGTCACGCTGGTGGCACTGCCCACCTCCTGCTAGAGCAGCTCACCAGGGGCTTAAAAGTGCAAGCCTCTGGAGACATTTTTTTTCTCCCCGTTTTGTCTTCGTGTTTCAAAGCAGCTGAATTGTACTTGGATTATTTTTCCAACCTTTTGTTCACAGCTCTGAGAACTCTTGACTTGTTTTTACAGGAAAGATGAGAGTTTTATGTATTTGGGTGAGTCTGGGAGAAGAAGCTTTTGGAAGAAGAGACAGGTTCTTAACAGGACTGCCAAAAATCTGGGGAGTGACAGCTTGTTCTGTAGCCCTGACTGTCTCCCTCCACGAGGTTCATGAGGCAGTGAGACACAAACTCTCCTTATGAGTAGGGAAATGGGGGACTGTGGAAAGAGACAACCAGTGCTGGTAACATTCCTCCTCGAAGTGCTGCTTGTTCAGCATCACCTTGTTGAAGGTGGATGATTTGGGGAAGAGGTGATGAATAAAACAGCAAGGCTGCAGTTTGCTGCTATTCTCAGAGCTTGCTATGAAAGAACAGAAGTCATTTACAAGGATTGTGGTGCTGCTACAGGGGTGGATTATTTCTTACAGAAGGAAAAATTCCCTGTAGAAAGGAAGAGAGACTTTGTTAGTGGAGGTGAGACCAGCAGACAGCATCTACCACATGCAAACACCTGCAGCCACAACTTGCTTAAGCCAGAAAAGTCCAGAGGCTGGAGCAGGAACCAGACAGACAAGGTTCAGGATCTGTCTCTGGCTCTTGCACACACTGGCTTGGTGACCTTGGCCAAGTCCCTTCTCTCCCTTGTGTTCCTGTTTGTAATAGGACGAGGAGAGTCTGTGGCTTTTGTAAAATGCTCTAGGAGCAAAAATAGGCTTGTGTTGAGGACAGTGACCAGCTGCTGGAAATGAATAGAGCCTTTGTGGGGAAGGGTGTCTTTCCCCCCTCCTTTTAGCTCCTGGTTATTTGTGCTTCCTCAGGGATTCGAGATGGGACAGCGGTTAAACAAATGGCAGAACTGTCTGTCTTCCATAGCTGACGTGCCACTGAGCGTTATCTGCATTTTAACCCTATCATGAGGCCTCTGTTTTGCAGAAAGAAATCTCTGGCTGGGCAGCTCCAGTCCCCTTTTGGCTGCTGAGGCAGGAGCTGATCCTGCCGCGGTGGGACAGGGATGCACCAGGCTGCTGTGGGATGTGCTGCTCTGCAGAGGAGGCCCAAGGTCACGGGCTCCTTATCTGCCTCTGTGGCTGTTGGCAGCCACCTCCGAGCACAGTGTTCCTGCGATCCCAAACCTTTGACTCCTTTCCTGCTGGTTGGTGCTCCTGCTGACGTAGGGACTTGCTCAGCTCGGGCTTCCTGGTTCATTAGTCCATTGGCAACCGGGTTGGTTGCTGAGCTGACACTGCTGCAGGGACACTTAGTGCTCAAGTGTTTTGGGGTGTTTGAGGACCAAACCAAGCCAGAACCCTGGCAAAACAACCCCTGGTTGGCTTGATTTAAAAAAAAAAAAAAAAAAAAAAAG
>VZRE01012909.1:1444508-1476341 GCA_013396775.1 Cephalopterus ornatus | reverse complement strand
AAAAAAAAAAAAAAAAAAAAAATGGATAATGCCCAAAATTTGCTTAGCAAAGAACATTCTGCTTCCCTCAGTTTGTTCTGTGGTGGAGACCAGCTTGGAACTGCCTGGACCTCTACATTCTGCTAGGGTCAGCCAGGCAGGGTCCTGCCCCAGCCCTGGCCGTGTTTTGGGGATAGTTCAGGGAGTTTTTGCTGCTCTGGTTATCATAAAGTGCCAGAAAGTCATTCAGCATTATTATCAGGAGTGTGCTTTCCTGGGGGAAGAGCGAGTGCCACAAGCCTGCAGTGCTTCCCCTTCCATCAGCACCCAAGGGTTTGTTTGCCACAGAGAATTAGAGCCCCCGGTGTTGTGCCCTGCTCTCTGTGCTGCTCCCAGCTCCCAGCAATCCTCCTTGCCATTGCTTTTCCAGCTCTCCAGCTGTTTGCATGTGTGGCTTCGGAGTAGATCATCCCACCCCAGTGCCTCAGTTTCTGCTGCACTGTGGGGACACTGACACCGGTCCCTCTGAGATGGGAGGATGAGCAGCACCCTTGGAACATGAATTTTAATATATCCTCTGGCATTTCTGCTGGCTGGTCTTGTTCTGGCAGGATTCTCCAAAAGATTTTGGGTCCTGGGGAGTTAGTTCTAGGAAATGTTTGAAGTTAACCTTGTTTGCTGTTTCCTAAAACCAGGAGGTCATTTACTTGTGGGATGACCTTTGATCAGTCCTGTCATTGCCTGCAATTCTGTGTCCCAGCCTGATAAACAAGGATAACTATTTTTAAAGGAACTTTGAGGATTCAGCAGTGACTGCTTGAAAGAAACCTTGCAAGCATATGCCAGGCTTTTGAAGGTCAGGGCTGCTCACAGCAGCTCTGCTCAGGGATCCCCTTAGCAGACACACCTGAAATCCCCGATCCCAGGCTGGTCTGATTCCCACAGAGGGGCTCTGCTGCTCTCCACCGTGCTGCTGATCATCCCCAAAACGGCCTTTAAGGGCTATAGAATTAATTTTAGCTAGAGTTTTGCAGGCTGGCATTGTTTACTGTGGACTCAGCCCATGTCTCTGCCCTCCCACCTGGGCTCGGGTTCCCTGTGTGCAGCGGCCGCCGTCTGGCATCGGCAGAGGGACGGGATTGTATCAAGTGCCAGGAACACTCTGCAAGTTTAATGAGGCAGGAAGAAGGTGGATGCAGCTCTGCTTGGTCGCTGCTGCCCGGTTCCTCTCCTTGTGTTAGAGTCAGGAGTTCTGGGGCTATTTTGGGCTCTGCTTTATATGCTTCCATTTGTATTAACAGAGACCCAGACTTGGCTCTCTTCTGCCCATCTCTAGTGGAGCTGCACAGGACCAGCAGCATGTGATAGAGGCAGGGTTCACCTCTGCTCTGTTTGTTGTTTGCCTGTGTGCCAGTCATGTTTTTGCTGAACTTTCCCTGTGCTGCTCAGAGGTGGTGCCTGCTGGCACCGCTCTGTTCACCCCAGGACAAAGCAGTAATTCCTTGGCACATATAAATGAGGTGCACGTAAAAATCACGTAAAAGCAAACACTCTGTTGTTCTGCACAAGGGAAACAGTTGTGCAAGTGTCATGCTGAGACACCCAAGTGCTTGGAGCAAAAGGATACCCAGCCAGAGGAGCTGGAAAGAAACCCTGTCCCGGGCATCCTGAACTCCTTTTGGGCCATCTGAACTTTCCACCCACCTTTCTGTGCTTCTCTGCAGTGCCTAGAGGTGCTGGCCAGAGGGTCCTGGCTGTGGGCATGCAGGGTTATGTTTGTGGTCACTGAAAACCTCTTTCTTTCCAGCCTGTGCCATCGCTGGTCTCTGGAACTGTGTCACCATCAACCCCCTGAACATCGCGGCCGGCGTGTGGATGATGTGAGCAGAGTTTCCTTTCGTTTTTCTGCTGGGAGGGAGGTTCTGTTAATTAGACTCCTCTGAGGAAGGGGCAGAGCTGCTCCACTTGAGCAGTGGATGGGAGCAAAGCATCCCTCAGACTCTGGGAATCACCAGATCTTGCTCTGCCGGGCGGGTTGAGTTGTTGAGTTTATTTATGCTATTTCTTTATGTCTTTTTGGGTAAATACTCAGATACCCTTGTCCAAAATAAGTGTCGAGCACCAGGGTTTGGGAATTATCAAAGAGAAGGAGGGGAGCACCGTGGGGTCCAGCCTCACCATTCCCTTCGCCAGCATTTGGGCATGGAGCAGGTGGTCTCTGGGGGGTTGGGGGGGGCATTGCTGACCCCCACTCTGGGCTGGATTAACTCTAGTTTGCTCTGTCTGGAGGCTCAACGCCTTTGTCCTGTTCCTGTGTGAAGCCCCTTTCTGCTGCCAGTTCATCGAGTTTGCCAACGCCGTCTCCGCCAGGGCGGACAAGCTGCGGGCCTGGCAGAAAGCGGCTTTTTACTGCGGGTGAGGACGCTCCGGGCTCCTGGTGGGGATGCGTGTGGGAGCAGAGTGGTGGATGAGCACCCCTGCACCCTGTGGTGGGGGGAGCCAGGCTCTGAGGGCTGCCTCTGTCTTGCAGGATGGCCGTGTTCCCCGTCATGCTCAGCCTGACGCTGACCACGCTCTTCGGAAACGCCATCGCCTTCGCCACCGGGGTCCTTTATGGTCTGTCGGCACTGGGCAAGAAGTAAGAGGCACTTGTCTGCTTGGGGAGAGGGAGGTGGAGCTCCAGCCCTTGCCCCATGTGCCTCCCTGAGGCTCTGCTTTCCTCTTGCATTAACTGTGCTTTCGGGTGTAAATGCTCCCAGAGAAAATCTCGCCGGCATGCTCTCACAGCCCTGGGGAGGAAGGCCCCAGGGTTTGCTGAAGCTCTGAGCTTTTGGGAGTTGTCCTGAGGGTCCCAACCTTCTTTCTGCCGCTGTTGAGTGGATGGGCCCAGCTCTGGGGCAATGAGCAGCTTTGGTGGGGGGTTGGGGAGGGCCAGCAAGTCTCGTTTCACTGTTGGCATCCCTCAGCACGGATGGCCAGGGGTGAGCCACGTGAAGCCAGGCACCAGCTGGGAGCTGTCTCTGCCAGGGGCTGTACCCACCATGGCGGGCACCTGGAGTTCACATCCCTGTGCTGTCCCGTCTCTCTGCAGGGGTGATGCCATTTCCTACGCTCGGATCCACCAGCAGCAGAAGCAAATGGATGAAGAGAAGCTCACGGGGACCCTGGAGGGACAGGCTCTCTGAGGCATACGGGGTAACCTCTCCTGACACTGAGATGGTGAAGATACGGAAATCCACTCTGCCCTTCCCTGTGCCTGCTCCCCTCTCTGCTACACTGCGATTTCCCTGGACACTGCAGCAACTGGAAATCTCAGGGGCTGGGGCAGGCTGTGCCCTCCTCTCACACCAGCAGCCAGACCTCAGCGTGTTGTTCCCTCTCTCCTCCTCAACCCTCAACCAAATATCTCACAGTCCTTTTATTTTTTAATATTTTTTTCTTTTTGCTGCAGAGGTGCTGGCTCTCTGAGTGCTGCTTTCCCAGCCTGAACAGGCAGCCTTTTTTTGGGAGTGCCTCCTTGGGAACTGCTCTCTGGGTGGGTGAGGAGGGACAGAGGTGACCTGCCAGCTCCTTGCCTGTGCTGGTCTTGTGGGAAAGGCCTTCCAGAAAAAAAACCCATAAAGACAATAACCGTCTCTGCAGAAGAGCTGCCAGAGGTGCTGGGGCAAATCCTGGGACTTCTGAAGCACAGTCCCTGCTTCCCCTGGATACAGCTGCAGGCAGTTACTGCAATTTACTTGAATTATAAGAACTAACTTCTTTGTCTTAATAAGGGCACTTTTCTTAAGCTTCACTCTTTTGCTGGGGCAGAAGGGAAACAAGTGTTTGCTGTACCTCACCTGGAAAAGGGTATTGTTGCTTGAGCCAAGTGGGATTTTTTTGCTGGTGTGAGCATCCTTCTCTTGTGAGCCTGGGACCCATCCCTCTGTGGAAAGGACCTGCTCTTTGCTTGCCTGGTACAGCCTTTGTCTTTGGGCTCGTGTTCTTTTTGCATCAGTGCTGAGCTGGGTTTTGCATGGGAGAGTTGAATATCCTTCCTGTACAAACAGAGAGGAGGCTGCACCATTTCATTGTGGACAGCTGGGGTGTCTTGCTTCATTATTCCAGGCTCTATCAATGGTTTTCACGTTGTATTTTCTGTTTGCTTTGTACCAGGCAGCACAGAACTGTTCCAGACGCCCCTCTTCTCATCACAGTTTCTTCTGGGGGGGTTTAATTTATTTGATTTTTACATGGTTTCTTTTTGTTTTGATTAGGAAAAAGGGGAATAATTTATTGCTAGTTATTTAAGTATTTTGATGGGACTCATTTTCTCTGGATATAGGAGAAAGGAGTGCTCTGTTTCCTGTCCTTCAAAGGGCTGCCTCTTTCGACAGGGGTCTCTTTCACCAGGGATACCCCTGGTTGCTGTAACAGGAATGCTGCAAAATCCAATTTCAGCCTTCAGAGCATTACTCAGACTTTTGAAAAGTGTGTTGTCCTTTGACCCCTTTGTCCTGTTCTGGGTCACTGGCTTGACAAAGTGTGTTTTCCCCCTCTTCTGGGAGAGGAAAGGAAGGAAAACTGGGCTGTGACTGCTGGGTTGGAGCTGCCACAACCCTTCGTGTCCCCAGCTGCTCTGGGGAGCAGAGGGGTTGTGCTGTGGCCTGAGAAAAGCTGGAGACTGAGTGCTGTGTGTCCTGCAGGGATGGATGCTGCGGGAGGAATGCGCTACATCCAGTGGGATGCTCCAGTGGGATCAGCCTCTCTGCTCTCCACAGGGTGTCCCTGTGCAGCACCTGCGCTGGGGGGTTCAAGGGCAGAGTCCTGCCTTGTGAGCAGGACGTGTGCTCTGATTTCAGGGGGTTTGGGGAGTTCTGTAGTGTTTAGTAGAGGAATGTTGCAGACTGGTGCACGTAGCTACGAGCATGTCTTCGGTAGTGACTGCTTTGCTCTGTGAGTAGTTCCACAGTAGTTTTAGTGGCAGGAGGGGAAAGGCAAAGCAGAGGCTTTGGGGTAACCCTTGAAGGCTGGTCTGAGGGGCCACAGAACTGGTGGGACCCTCGTGCCTTCATGTGACTGTCCTGATGCCAAGGACCAGCAGTGGTCCCTGGGACTGGGGCAGGGGGTTGCTGCTCCAGGTCACCTGGAGGGCTCCCTGGCACAGACAGGTCCTCTCTGCTCCCTTGGCACTGAGGCCAGAAGTCCCTTGGATGCCAATGGTGCTGTCATGGTGTATTTTGTGGCAGAGGGGCCTGACCCTGGGGCTGAGGCAAGTGAACAATCTGCATCAATCTGCCACTGTGAGTGGGATGCAAAGCTCAGCTCTGAGCTGAAAATGAGCCTCAGGGACTCTTCTGTGAGAGCCAAGCTGGAGCCTTCAGCCACCATGTTTGAAGTGTCTCTATGCCTGCCACAACTGGATGTGTCTCAGATCTGTGCTCCAAGAGTGCTGACTCCTACAGGTGCCTGTCTGGAGTGGGAACTCTTGGGAATTTTGGCTGTCTGATGCAGCTGAATCCAAGCCCGATGTTGCCATCATTGCAGACAGGCTTGGTGACAGCACCCATGGCTTTTAAGAGTTGTAGCAACAGTTAGTGGATGGTCTCATCTGTGTGTGGGCAAGAGACTGTTTTGTGGAGATAGAAAGGACCTTTAGAGTAGTAGCATCACAGTAGTTAATATGCCCATTCACAGTGCATGGTGCTTATTAGTTGTGTTTAGAGGCACCCTTGGGGTGCCTGGAGCTGTGTAAGGACAAATGAAGTTCAAACCCCGCTCTGGAGGTTTTACAGGCTCAACCCAATCTCTGCTGATGGCATCCAGGCTGGATGGTGGATCCACGGGGTGTTTGTGGAAGAGGCTCTGCTTGCCAGGTCTGGAAAAGGCTTCTTGGGAGACAATGGGATAGAAAGTTTGTTATGTGAGAGCTCAGGAGTGGGTGATGCACTGGCTGCAGCGAGCTGTTCCCCCTGGGCACTGGCAGCACAGGTGCTCCTGGCAGTGGCCTGTTACACCACGTGAGCATTTATACAGAGGGCAACTCTTCCATGTCCTGTTCAGCCATGAAGCTGGCAGCACTCGTGCCTGTTAGCTCCAGTGTCCCCTGGGGCTGCCCACTGGGCGTGAAGAGCAGAGCAGAGCTCACTCTCTGCTGCCGACCCAGACCTCGCTGCTCTGGGCAGGAGCTGGTTTTGTAACACCAATTGATTCTCTGTGTGTGCAGTGAATAAAAAGACCATTCTACCTCTGGAAAGAGCCACTGTGATTTCTCAGACTCTAAAATGTTGTAGCAAAAACCCTCAGACTTTCTATACTGAAGAAAAGAGGTCACTCAGAAACTACTTCTCCAGTGAGGTTCTCGCAGGACCTGAAGAGTTCAAGCTCATTTCGTATTTGGGCATTTTCTCCTTAGGCTGAGCCCTGGAAAGCTCAATTCATCTTTGTCATTTTTTCCTCAGGAAAAAAAAATCCACTGTCTTCAAGAAAGGGTTTTACTGAAGGGAAGGTATCAAGACCTGGTCCATGGCCACGTGAGAAAGAGAATGTTCTAGCACAGGGCTGCCAGAGATCCTGATCTTCAGAAGGTCAGTGAAAACCAGAGGCTCTTGAGAGCTCTGGTAGTCAGGCCATGCTTAGAAACAGTCATATTCCAGCCAGGGCTGAACACCTTTCTGAAAAAGTGTCTCAGCAGCAAAGGGTAGGTTTAATACTGAATGTTCTCTGTGTTTTTTATTTTGACCTATCTCTCTTCCTCTGTCCTAGGCTGCTTTAAATTAATGCTGTGATAAAGCACATCGTCTCTTAGGTGACTTCTCTCATCTCCTGCTGCAGGAGATCTAAATGGCAACTGGCATATCTTAAGGGCTGGGTCACATAGGCTGTTTTACCCCCTCCTTCCTTGTGACAGCAGGTTTAATGTTGCAGGAACTGGAGGGCTCAAGCATTTCCACCAGCCCTCGGGGTGCCAAGTGCATTTCAGGAGGTTGGACAAGTGCCTGGGCACATCATCTCCCAGCTCAGCCTTTGTTGTTCTGCCCTTTTGGGAGGAGTTAGGTTGGATGTGAGACTCAGCAAGGCCATTAGTTCCTCACCGTCATAACCTCCTCCTGCAGCTGTGTTTTACCTAGGGTTAGGCTCTAAAAGATAATTGAAAAAAGACCTTAATCTTGCGGGACACACAGGAAAGGGGTAAGGGCAATTTGCTCCTAACTATGCAGCTGAAATCTCAGAGTGATGGAAGTGGAGGCTCCACACAACCGTGGTGGAGGCACATCCACCTTCCTCTTTGTGGATGAGTAAAACCCTGTGGTGGGAAGGACCCACCCCCGGACAAAGTGTTGTCAGTACTCACTGTGTCTTTCCTACAGTGTATCACTCGCACTGCAGCTGAATGTTTGTCTGTTCCCGTTCTTTTGTCCTGGATTTTCTTTGTGAACTGTATTTGGTCCTGTCCATTAGGCTTCTAGTGTAATGTGTGTTTTTAGAGCAATAAAATGTGGCAGCTTTTTATACAAAATACCTGGCTCTGCCTCTTTCACAGTCCTTGAGTACACAAGACTCACGTGGAAGGTGCAGGCTGCTGCGCTCCCCTTGCTACAGTCCTGCTCTGCCTCTCCTGCCCCACCCACCAGCACCTTTCTTCTCCACAAACCAAGGCAATATCTTGCAGTTGGAGGCAAAACTCTTTTATTCTTGCAACTACATGATGAGCTTTTGCCAGAACGGCTCCAGCTGTTAACTCTGCTCCAGCCAAACCCTCAGGCTCTCAGGTTGCTTTGGTGGCTGCTGAGCACAGGATGTCCATGCTCTCTTGTCCGCAGCCTTGCCTTTATTTTTCAGGACACCTTTATTTTCCAGGATGCCTTTATCTTCAGCCTGGCACTGGTTCCCTGGCCCCATCCGTGGATTGACACGTTGCCCAGAGAGCAACAGGTAGTGTTGAATGACGGGAAGAGAAGGTAAAGTTCCAGTTGGCACTTTCTGCACCCAAAGCGAGACGATTGTTGCCTCCTGTTCCTCTCTCCCAGCGCCGTCACGGGGAGCTCCAGCCTCCGCCTCCAGCAGCACCACGTTTGCTTTGCCCTCGAGCCTGCGGATGGGCAGCCTGGCACGGCTGGCGGTGGCAGCTCCTACCTCATGAACGACCTCCGGCCAGTCCTGAAGAAGGCCTCGATCTGCTCCAGGGACCTGCCCTTGGTTTCGGGGACGCAGCAGCCCGTGAATAAGATGTTCCCGGCACTGATGACAGCGAAGAACAGGAAGGGCACCTCGAGGCCGAAGGCGTTCTGGAAGGGGGGACAGAAGGCAGGTGTGAGCTGGTGCAGACAGGGGCCGAGGAGGGGCTGCTGGACGCCCCCCTGGGCAGTACCCACCACGACTGGCAGGAAGAACTGGGTCAGGGTGAAGGCTGTCAGCCAGCTCACGATGACACACAGGCCTGAGGCCACCCCTCGGGCTTTCAGAGGGAGGATCTCTGACATCAGCAGCCAGGTGATGGGGCCCCAGCCCAAGGCATAACCTGCAGGGGAGGAGGGTAAGGTGAGGCTGTTGAGGCTTCAAAGCTCCCTAAGGAGTGCAGAAGAGCCCTGTGAGATCCTGCCTTGCAACCCCAGCAATCATTATCTCCCCCACTCCTGCTGTCAGTCCTCAAAGCATCTTCAGTTGCCATCTTCCTTTCTCTTCAGGGTCATCTGCCTGCCTTCCAACTCCAAATCCATTCTCCTTGCCCTGTATCACCGAGCCTCAGATGAGAAACATCCCCAGCTGGTCCCCAGCCCTGTGCTGAGGGTCCTGGGCTCTCTGCACCTACCCATGATGAAGAACATGGTTGCCAGGAGGGGGATGAGGGTGATGTAGTTGGTTGGCTCAGCAGGAAGGTTGGCAGAGCTCTCCAGGGTCTGGTTGGCAATGGTGCTGTTGTGAGAAGCTGGCATGAAGTGGATGTAGATCCCCATGGTCAAGTTGGAGGCCAACATGACACCAGCTGTGGAGAGACAGAACAGCAAAGTGGGAATGATGCATGAGTGATCCCCTCTGTGCCAAGGACTGGGCTCCTGAAAAAACCTCTGTGGAGGAGCTGAGCAACCACTAAGGAAGAGACCTCCCCACCTCCCTTCCTGAGTCCTGCAGGGCTGGAGTTTCGCCTCCTGCATGTTTGCAGAGCTCCTGGAAATCCTTAAATAAGAGCTTCCTTTGCACAGCAGTGGGAGGGAGACGCACCTGATACAAAGAGAAGAATCTTCCTCCCAGCTTTATCCATCGACACGGCAGCGATCGCCACCGAGAACAGACGTACCAAGCCAACAAGAGCTGCATCATACTCTGGTTTCTGCAAAAAAACGGGGGAAGCTGAGCTGGGACAGCCAGGGAAGGGGAAAATTCCTACATGTGCTGCCTTGACCTGGCTGATGACTTGGCCAAAGCTGTTCTCCTTGTAAGAAACTGCAGAAGATATGCCTGAAGCTCAGAGGAGGAGAGCAGGGAGACAGTGAGGCCAGTCCTGCTCCCCATCCTCGTGCAGCCTCTTGCAGGGCAGGTGCTTGGCAATTGCTGCCAACCAGGTGCTTTAAAAAAGGCTTCCAGGTTGGGATCTTAGGTCTGTAGTGGACTAGGGGCATTGGGCAACCATCGCTGCAGCCGAGGCAGCCCGAGCAGGGGCTGAACTCCAGGGCTCACCAGGATTACGGATGTTTTCTTGAATATTGGCTGCAGGTACACGAGGATGCAGGTGACACCCGAGAGCTGCTGCAGGAACCTCATTACCCCCGCGATCAGGATGGGCTTGTAAAGGAAGGGGTCCTTGATCTCAGCACAGGAAACACGACGGCTCTGGAGGGGACAAAGCCAGAAACCCGAAGTGTTAGCACCTCTGGGCACCACTGGGGCACCCAGAGGACAGCTCAGGAGTTGCCCAAAGGATGGATTTTGCAGTTTTCACATTACATTTCCCTGTGCTAGAGCTGAGCCTCCTCACCTGCTTCCTCACGCTGTCCTTGATCTGCTCATATTCCCGGGCATAGTCTGTGTCTTTGCCCCGCAGCCAGCACAGGGATCCCAGGGCCTCCTCCTCCTTCCCCTGGGACAGCAGGAACCGGGGAGAGTTGGGCATGAAGCAGAGCAGGATGATCATGGCAAGCACCGGCACCTCCCCGGCGACAGCCAGCCAGCGCCAGTCCAGGACCAGCCCTGCCAGAGCAGAACAGTTAGGGGGGAGAGCACACAGGGGTGGGTGTCCTGGCCTTGCCTCCACCTGGGCACCCCAATGATTTAATAAATCTAGCAGGAAAACTAATAATAATAATAGTAATAAAAATTTTTTGCATGTATTTTCTCAGCAGCATTTCCAGCTGAGAAAGATACGGGGAAATTCCAGCAAGCTCTCCCAAATCTTTGGGTATCCAGCAAGATCCTGCAGCAACCAGGACATGTGGTGGCAGGTGATGCACACGCAGGTCATTCTGTGGTGCCCCTCAGCCCTGGCAAAACCTCAGCAGGACCTGGGTCTGCAGGTACAGTGATGGCCACGGGTCCATGTGGGTTATGGATTTACCCCTCTGAGCACACACACCAGTGCAAGGAGCGCATGGGTGACCCTGTCCAGACCCCCTCAGCACCCCTGTGGTGGTGGGTGTGAGGGGAAGAATCCATCGACCAGTTGAGAAAGTTGCTTATTTTAAACTCCCCTTCCCTACAGTCCCACTGAGGGTTTCCTGCCCCCTGAACACCGAGATACTTGCCCAGGGCATACAGGACGAGGGAGCCCAGCACTGCCATGATCTGAGGGCAGGCACCCAGCATGCCCCTGACCCCGGGGTGGGAGATCTCCGAGATGTAAACCTGCAGAGGGACAACACACACTTTACAGAGCCGCAACGTCCACTTGTCACCCCCCAAGCCTACCCTTTGTCACCTTGCCGTCGTCCCCTGTGGCCCAGGGAAACCCAAATTGCTGGGAAATTGCCCTCTTGGGGCGGAGACCTTAGTGGTCCAGCGGCACGAGCTGTCCTGGCTGGGGGAGAGGACAGTCCGACCGGCAACGCCACTTCCCTCCCTCCCCCCGGCACGGGAGAAGTGCTTGGACTCTGTTACTGGAAAGAGGTGCCCTGGTGTTACTCAATCCTTGCCTTCCTCTCTGCCCGAAACACGAGGGCGGTGTTTGGGAGGAAATAACCGCGGGGGTTTAGGACCTGCCTTTGCTTTTCTGCTGGCAAGAAAGTCCAGCAGCGGCTCAGGCTGGCCACGCCGGGGCTGCTAACCTGGTGCAGCGTCCCCATCCCCGTTCTCCCAGCCACAGCCCTGGAGCTCTGCTGATGCCTCAGCTACAGCACCGCGGCATCTCCCGCCCCGCAATTCCCTGGAGAACTCCCTCCCGCGGCACGTTACCGGGATGGAGGCGGAGGTCACTCCGCCGGCGTAGCCCGTCAGCACCCGGCCCAGCAGCAGCATCCAGACGCCCTGGGCACTGGCCATCAGCGCGTATCCCACGGCCGAGGGCAGCGCCGAGAACATGATGCTGAGCTTGCGGCCCAGGCAGTCGTTGAGCATCATGGTGCTGAGCCCCCCCGCCGCCGCTCCCAGCGTGAACACCGACTGCGGGGGCACCGAGAGAGGGGCTGCGGTGAGACCGGGCCGCCCCCGCTCACCCCCCGACCCTGCCCCACGCCCCGGCAGGGACAGGCCCGCTCCTCACCCCGAACCAGGGCGCTGTGTGCTGGTCCAGCCTCAGCGCGGGGCTGGGATGAGCCTCCAGGGCAGGGATGACGGGCGAGGGGTAAACCAGGGCAAAGCCGAAACTGAAGTTCCCCAGGACAGCGGCAAACACGGCCAGGTAGAGCCGCTTGTTGTGGAGGCTCCTGGGGGAGGGATGGAGAGAGAAGGATGTGTTGGGTGCCCTTATTCCACCCAGCAGAAACTTAAATTCTATCCTGCAGCTTCTCCCAGCCTTTGCTGAGGCTCTCGTGACACCCTTGGAGGGATTTCCCGGGGAATGCCTCTGCACAGCCCCGGGCTGGTGGGGTTTCTCTGAGCTCCTGCTGTGTGGTGGGTAGTGGGACCCTGTCTCCCCTGGGCACCGCTGATCCTGCCCTCTGTGCCAGGCGGCGTTCAGCGGGTTCAACAAATCAAGAAAAGCAGAAGCTGGAGCTGGGTGGCCCCACAGACCCAGCTGGCAGCTGGCTCTCCCCAGCAGAGCAGTGAGAAGGTTCTTTCAAAGCCCCCCGTGCCCCCCAGCAGGACCTCATGCCCCCATGGGACTCATGGCCCCAAAGCACACCAACCCATCGGTCTTCCAAGTGGGCTCATCCAGCGCCACACACCCTTGGTCAGGATGAGCCCCCATCTCAAGGCAGCTCAGGAGGGGCAGCACCATGAAACAGCTCTTGCCCCCAGCTCCCTCCAGCCCAGTGCCCTCGGGATAGGGGGCACAGCCGCGACCTACAGCCCACCCCGTGGCTCCAACCCGGCCCTTACCGCAGGTACTCCTTGTCGAGCCTCCTGACAGTGCTCTCGGGGAAGGTCTGGTATGAGGAGCTCGTTTTCCTCACGAGGGGCTCCCGTGCACTCGGATCCATGGCAGTGCCTGGTGTCTGTTGTGGTGCCGGTGCTGCTGTGCCTGGGGCGGATGCTGGGGCTGCCCACGGGGAAGGGGAGGAAGAGGCGGCTGAAAACGAAAGGGGAGAGGCTGCCTGGCCTTGCCTAATCAGAGAAATCTGTGTCTCGTGGGCTCAAGCCTGGCTGCCCCCAGAGAGGAAACTCGGGGGGGCCGGAAAACCAGCAGGAAAAGGCCCAGGGGGTGACAATGGTACCACGGGGTGACAATGGTGCCCTGAAGCCTTCACCCTGTGACTGCACTGACAGCAAACCCTGTCACTGCAGAGGCATTTTACAGGGACAATCCTTGCAGAACTGTTTTCACAAGCAGAAATGTCCCTTTGCTAAGGCCATGTCCCTCCCCTTGAGGAACTGTTAGACTGATAAAATGCTCCTTTTCTTTACAAGGGTAAATTGCTCCTGTGTCAGTCTCCAGAGCCACCCTAGGGAAGGGATTTTCAGAGTAAACCAGAGCTGAGGAAGAGGAAGGAGAGGAAACAAGAGGGAGGTGAATATGGAGTGGGTGCAGGGAGCAGGTGATGGGGATGAAGAGCACTGATGAGGATGGAAAAGAGGACAGTGGGATCTCTGCTGCATTGGGTGCAGCTACCAGGGGCCCTGGGCTGCCCAGGGGTGCCTTTGCCCCCTCACCCTGATCCTCCCCACCCCACAGGGCTCCGGGGGCAGCATTGTTCTGGGACATCTGCAGGTCCTGGGGGGCAGCAAGGTCCAAACTCACCCTGTAGGAAAGGGGATAGTTTGGACCCTGCTGGCTTTGAACCTACTAGCCAAAGCCACTGGGACTTAATTAGCAAAAGATGTATTTCCCTGAACTACTGTGGTGCACCTTTTGTTTCTGTCATTCACCTTGGTCCCTGGTGTTTTTGGGACCACCTGGATGGTTTCTGCAGCCCCAAGCCTGTGTGGGAGCTGCAGTGATGTTTCAGTGTCAGTCAGGACCTGCTACGTCTTCCCTCCGTGCAAACTGGTTCCCCTTCTGCAACCACCAAGTGCTGCACTCCCTGTCTGATCCATGCCGGGGATTTACAGCTGACTCAGGCACTCGGGGCTCTGATTTCTCCGCAGAAAGAAAGGTCAGGGATTGGGGGGGATATCTGGGTGGCAGGCCAGCTTATCCAAAAAATTTCCAGCACCGTGTTGGTCTGAGCAGGGATGTCACAACAGACCTGGAGCTGGTCCCTGTACGCTGGCATCCCCCTCCATCAGCAGATGCCATCGGTCCCATTTCTAGCATCCACTTTGCTCCATGAGTCTGGGTTTGCTCCCACTGTGCATGGGTTTGCAGCTCTGAGCTGGGGCAGTTGGATCTCCCTGAAACATGGAGGGTTATCCAGTTTCTGTGCAGGTTTGTCAACTGCTTCAAGCAGGAAATTACTTTGTTTCTTGAAAAAACTCCAAGCACCTGTAACACCAGGAGGCTCGGAGGGAGCCAGAGCCTGCACTGATCTCAGCTCAGGGCTGAGCCCCCAGACAGGTCTGTCCCTCAGTGTCCCCTCAGGGAAGGGGAGTCCCTCAGGTGTGGTGTAACAGGTCCTCGCTCTGCCTTCCATGTTTTCTTTCTAAAAGTGCTGTCTTAGTAAGGAATAAAGCACCCACCACCCTGTCCCTGCTCCGAACCTCCCTGGGGACTGTCCTGACTTGCTGTGGGTCCTACCAAAACACACAAGGGTGGGTAGGGTGAAAGATGACTCTGTGTCACCATTGTCTCTGGTGAGCTGTACTTGACCATTGGCTCAGGGAAGTGGCTTCTGCCCCATTCCCCACCTCTGCAGCAAGTAAAAGGGCTCCAGGTGCTTGAGGGTAAACTGGGGAGGGACGCAGTGCCCACTCTGGGAGAGAACAGACCAGCCTGTGGGCGATTAAAGGGCAATCTGGTTTTGTTGAGAGCTGCTGGCTGCCTCGTCTGGAGTGATGCATTGCTCGGGCTCCCCAGGACCTTCCTCCCCACCCCCGACAGCTGTGAGATAGATCATGAACATATGCAAAAAAATAAACGGCATCAAAGCCACTTGGCAACTTAACTAACCCAATTCATAAATTAATTTCTATTCCTCTTGTGGGGGAGAAATCAGTCACTCCTCAGGGCTGTTCGTCTCTATCGCTCATCCGGCCACATCTTTTCATAATAAATCTTCCCGTGTGTCTGAGCTGGTGATTGCTGGGTCGGGATGCAATAACATCCAGTGCCTGCATCAGGTCGTGGCAGCCCTGGGGCTGATTTGCCCTGGGCTGGGGCAGGGATGGTTCTCTCTGCATCTCCCACATCCCCTGAGGCTGGAGCAGAGCCGGTGATTTGCGGCACGGTGCCGCTCTGTGGGTGCACGTGGGTGATTTTGGGGATAGGGAGCCACCGGGGCAGTGCAGAGGTACGATGGTGAACCATCTCTTTGCTAAATAGCGTGTGCTGAGTTTCCAGAGCCATCCAGGGGGTGGCTGGAGGCACGTGAAGAGACGGTGGGTGCTTGGTGGGGGCTGGCACCATGCTGGATGCACCCCTGAGGTCGGTGCTTGCAGAACTGGGGGACTCTGAGCCCAAGAGGCATCTATGGCTGCTGCCCCCACAGCTTCCCAGGACCCCGTGGCTTTGCAGAACAGCATCTGCACCCCCAGCTCCTGGTGGGGATCGGCACCCGGAGCCCAGGTTAGCTTTTCCAACCAGGCAGACAAAACTCAGCTCCTCCCTGGCTGTAACCCTCACCCAAATCCCCCCGCAGAGAAGAAAATCACCACCTTTCAGGCTGCCATCTGTTTATTTTGTTGGATTCTGAACTTGCTGAAATGTCTTTCGATGGATGAAGGAACGTAGAGTAGAAGAACAGGGCCTGGCAGGCTGCATGGTGAGTGGAAAATAGTTTTTTGGGAC
The DNA here is from genome assembly GCA_013396775.1 of Cephalopterus ornatus. NCBI lineage: Eukaryota > Metazoa > Chordata > Aves > Passeriformes > Cotingidae > Cephalopterus > Cephalopterus ornatus. Next base: position 1,460,908 of record VZRE01012909.1, on the reverse strand, counting down.
TTTCTGGAGTTTGAAGGCCCGATGATGGATGTACATGCAAGGGATGGTAATGGCTTTGTAAGTATCAAAACACAGAGCAAAGGAATAACTCTGCCTAATAGACTGAGAAATGTGTGTCAGACAGGATCCTCTCCGCTCCGACACGGAGCTGAATGATGGAGTGCTGCGGGGTTTGGGAGCAGAGGCTGGCATGCCTTTAATGTATTGGAAAAAAGGTACAACTAGTTTTGAAAAAAATGTTAGATACTTGCTATGAGCGTGTTGGAAAAGGCTGGATCTTGCCTCAGAACGGGTCTGGAGGAGCTCTGTTTGCAGTGATCAGGGCGAGGGGCTCGCAGTGGCCGTGGCTCTGACCCCTGGGCAGGGCAGCTGCTCCGTGTGCCTCCTGGCTCTGCTCTTGCTGCCTCCCCAATCTGCTCCCAGTGTCCAGACCTACTGACAGAAGTGATGGGTTTATGTGGAAATTTTGTGGGGATAAATATTTGCCTGTCAGCAAGGCTGGGCCAGAGGGGGATTTCTCATGCACCGTTTGGAAATGACATTTCCAAACAAAATTAGAATTTTCCCCTGAGGGTATTTGTTTTTTTTTTTTTGTTGTTTTTTTTTTTTTGTTCATAAGTTAGAGGATGGTTGAATTTGGGGGATTTCGTGGTTGCCATGCAAATGGAAAAGTTGTTCATCTCCCCATGCTTGGAGTGAGTGGCTTTGGTGTCCCAGCCAGATTTTGGCTAACCTGGGAGCTGGGATGAGCCAGAAGACACATGTGTGATCTTCAGCTGGGCAGGGGATTTACCAGAAGTGGGATATTTTTACCTGCTTGTGGGGCTTTTTTTTTAGGTCACGTGAAATCTTGTGACCCACAGCTTCCAGTGCCTGTGGGTACAAGTGAAACTCAGTGCGTAAAAGGTGACCTGGGGGCAGGTTGTGGGTTTCCAGCCTTTCCTGTGCCATGTGGTGGCTTTGTGACTTGCTATGTCTTCTGTGGCAGCTTTTGGGTGTGAGCAGGGTCAGGGCAGCACAGGGACATTCTCTTCTAGAGCCTGAATTCCCCCAGGGCTGTAGTGAGTCACAGAGGGAGGGATGCAGCCAGCAGTGCTCAGAGCTGGTCCCTGGTTGTCCTTGCAACCCCTTAGATCTGCGTCTTGCCCTGCTTGGAGGCTGTGGCTGGGGTCACCTGTGCAGTGATGCCACGTGAAAGCAGGGTGATTTCAGGTCAGCCCTGGGAAACAGCTGAGATTTTCTCCAAAATTCAGCACTGGGCAGGGTGAGCTCGGGTGTGGCTGCTGGGGTGAGCTCTGATGGCTCTCAGTGCCCAGTGCTGATGCAGGATGAGTGAGCACAGGCCTGCGCCACAGCGACTGTGGCAGCATCAGTGGGAATCCAGCAGGGATGTCTGCAGGGCAGGCTTGAGGGACTGGCATTATCCCAGCCATGACCTGTGACCTTGGAAGGACAGTTCTGCCCCCATCCAGCTCAGCTCACATCCAGGATGTAGCCCCAGGGGCTAAAAACAAATTTTAAGAACAAGCCCAAGAAAGGTTCATTTCTGAAATATCCACTACTTCCAAAGGTTTTTGACACCCTGTGTTGGTTGAAAGGTGGCAAGGTAAATAAAATGATTTTCAAGGAGAATTTTTTTAAAGAAATCCCTTTTTTTTTTTTTTTTGTATCTCTAGTTGTCATTCTTGAGCTGCTGGGACAGGCTTTGAATTGGTGCCTGTTGCGATACCACAACCTGGGTTTTTTTGGATCCCCTTTTCCTTGCCCAGTTCTGACAGGTATTTTGAAGCAAAGTTGCTTTTCCTTTGACAGCAAGGACTAAATTTCTTTAGTTTAGCTCGGGACACAAATCTCCCCCCTAAAATTCCTCAGAGCTGCTGCCTTGCTCCTTCCTTGGCTCCGTGCAGGGTTTTTGCCAGTTTAATGTGATTTAAAAAAAAAAAAAAAAAAAAAAAAAGGGCAAAACAAAACATATCATTTCCCTGATTTAATGTGAGCCAATTATGGCTCACGGGCTGTTAACTTCATCACCGCTTCTTCCAACAAAGACCTTGGTAAAATAAACCCCCGTGCCGGCGGGGCGAGGTTGGCAGCCGAGGCGCTGCTGGGACCTGTCGTCCAGCAAAACCTCGGCTGGAGCTGCGGCATTTTATCCACCCCCCTGCTCCCAGCTGGAAAAAAAAAAAAGCCAGTGGCTCTGTCCCACACATGCCCGCTAAAATATCCCTCCACTTGTTGTACATCTGCTGACGGATACCAACTGGAAAGGAGATTAGGGCTCAGACTCCCGCGCTGGGCTGTCTGCCCCTCCTAATGAGGAACAGATTGGAGCCCTCGCCGGCGCGGAGCTGCCTCCAGCGCCCGGAAAATGGCAAAATCAGGAGGGCTGGGGCGGCTGGAGGGTGCCAGGGCATGAGACAGCGTGGTTGAGCTGTGCCAGCAGCCGGGAAGAGCCTGGGCTGGGGCTTGCGTGGGGTGCTGGGGGTCTGCAGTGGGACATCAGGAGTTGGGGGGCACCTGAGCTGAGGCAGGGCTGGCAATGGGTACCAGGGATGCTCTGTGGGATGCTGTGCTCTCCCCAGGGGGGCACCTGCCCCTGCCCTGCCCATCGCCCCCAAATCACAACGACTGACACACCTTGAGGCAGGATCTGACCCCTCCAGCCTGGGCACCGCTGGCCTGGAGACCTGGCGCTGGGGGGTGCCCAGACACAGTGAAATCCCACATATTATGGGTCATCTATGGTGTTTCCCAGCTGCTTTGCCTTGGAAAGAAAAATGCTTTGTGGCATTTAGGGACCATCCTTAGGAGCAAGGTGCTTTTCCCACCCTCGTCCGCAGCCGTTTCCCTGGGGTTTTGCTCTGGGACCTGCAGATCCTGCACCCATTTGCCAGTGACTGCATCCCCATCTCTCAAATTGCTCCATCCCCTGGCTGGGATCCAGCATAGGGATGGTAACTTTTTTCTTTGTGGCTAATTCGGGGCTTTGGGCAGACTCGGTGCTTCCTTCTCCCTCTCTCCCTCCCCAGCTCTGGGGCTTGTTTCATTTTATGTTTCTTTTCAGCGGTGGTTGAACTGAAAATTAAGATGTGCTGGGGTATAATTCCCAATGAAAAGGCCTGTGCATTCCCTGCAGGACTTTTAATGTAACTTCCAAGGCACTGTGCTGGTTGTGCAGCTTGGCTGTGGGGATGTGTCCTTGTCCCTATGCTGAGTGAGGGCAGAGGAAAACCCAGCTCTTTCCCTTTGGCAAAGCATTTTCCAGTGGTGGGGGGGGCAGGGATTGCTCGTAAATCATTTGGCTTACTGGGAGTTTGGGGATGCAGCCTGTTTGCGTCCTCGCCGAGGAGGGTGATGCTCTCTCAGTTCCAGGAGACTTCCCTGCTGCGCCTCACCTGCTGAGTCTGCCATCGCTGACTCGCTGTGGGATAAGGGATGGGGACAAGGCCGTGACCCCACTGGAGCTGTGGCACTGGCGTGGGCAGACTGGTGTCCAGCTGCCATCCATCCCTGGCCACTGGCAGAGAAGCATGGCAGAGCAGCAGGATTGCTGCAGTAGCCTATAGAAAGGCAAAGATGAGCTGGGATTCCCATACAAGACGGAATTGCAGGCAGCTGTGCCCCCAAAGCAGGAGAGTAGAAGTTCCTTGTAAGCCCATTTTTGCAGGCACCTTTTAACCCGTTTATCCTGCTGACAGAAAATCTCGTGGATGAAATTTGGAGTGAAAGCAGAGACCTGAAAGAACATTTCTGCTCCACTGGCGATCTGTAAACAGGATAATCTTTTTACAGCCACCTGTTAGTCCTGGAATAAATCTGTAGTATTCCTGGGGAGATCTTAGTTTATCTTATTGGCATAAGAGTGCTCTGCCCTGTGATCCTGGGGTGTCCCCAACATCCCGGCCCTCAATGGCTTTCTCATCTGAGGCCATTGAAAGAGACACTAAATACCTTCAATTGCTCTTAAACAAAAGGAGATTGGAGGTTTTTGGAGCTCAAGATGCATGAGGTGGACCAGAATTTTATTCAGGGGCCTTTGGGTCAAGCCCTACATGCATTATAAAGAATCTTGAGACGTCTTCACCACCTTGAGTTTCTCTGAGTGTTGTGAATGGATAGAGGAGAAAAAGCTGAAGTACTTGTCCCTGACATGGAGGGAAAGTTACAGCCAGCCTGTGCCTACGTGGGAATCATCCAGCCGTGGCCTCAGCTCCTTTCCCTTCCCACCAGCCTTGCTGCAGCTCCTTTGGGATTTTTTCATTGCACTTTTAAACCCCACACGCCGCGTGTCCCCTCCAGCCCCTGAACTCTCCCTCACCCGCCCTCAGCCGCCACGGCAGGTAGGGGCGACCCCTTGCTCCCGAAATTAATTTCCCTTGGGAAAGCCTCCTAAGCCAGTTCTACATCCCACTGCCCCCGGGTACCTAACGGGTGAGCCAGACCTTGCAGGAGGATGAGAGGGGAGAGTATGGGAGCAAGAAGGAGCGGCGATGGGAAGTGTCACCCCTGCTCGGTCCCTGTCTCCTCCCGGGAGCTCCCTGGAGCTTTTGGGTGCCCTGAGCCCGTGGTGTCTGGAGGAGCTCGTGTGAAAGCCATTAAAAAGCGTGAGGAGAGGGAGCACGACGGTTGGGAATCATTTTGTTTGGGTTTCTAAAACGTGCGCATGAAAACACTGTGTGGTTTTCTGACAAATTTGAACCAGCGCTGCTCAATCCGCTCCAGCGCTGCTACTGTTGATCTAGCAGACTGTAAAGCATTTATTGGAGTTGCTTGAGGCGAACTTAAGCATCTGTGGAATAACAAGTCCAGGAAGTAATTGCATCCACAAGGAAAATATTTTTATGTATAATTCAGTGACCCATTTTATAAACATTGCGGTTCCACCTTGGACTTTTTTTTTTTTTAAATCCTTTTTTTTTTTCCTTTTTTTTCTTTTTTTTTCCCCCTTTATTTTTTTTTCGCCCGCAGCTTTCCTTATCCGAGTTAGGGTTAGGGATCCATCCAGGGCTGTGTTTGGTGGCTCTGTGTTCAGGGTATGGCACAGAAAGGGGCAAGAAGTGGAAGGGAAAACCCTGGTGCTGTGGTGAGACAGGAGTCCAGCTCTGAAGGTGGGGGGACGCCGGCACTGGGTGTCCTGGAGAAGCAGAGATGGCGTGGATTGCTCCTGCCGAGCTTGGCAAGCACAGAGGAATTGTTTCGGGGCAAGGGCTTTTCTTTCTTCCTTCCTTAGCAAACCAGCTTTACGAGAAGATGAGTCACTTCCAGCCTGGGTGGCACAGTGCTCAGCACAGGGCTGTGGAGCCAGGGGGATCTGTGTCCATTTTTTGCAGTTTGAGGGTTTCATTTCCAGTATAATTGCACCCTCTACCCCACCTTTCTCACCCCAGTAGCTCTGTTTGCTCTCACAGCACAGGCGAGAACTAGAAGGAGCCATCACACGAAGACATTTTAGTGGGGGACTGGCCTGTCCCCTGTCAGCCTGAGCATGGCCAGTCTGGGGGCCAGCCTTAGACACAGATGCTTAAATGGGTGACAACTTAAAAAATTAGATCTGCTCTAACAAAACAAAGTTATAAAAAGCCTCAAAACACCGTATTAAAATTGCGTTTAATGTTTGTGGGGTTTATATTGGGGGGTTTGTAGGTACGTTGGCGCCTCAGCCAGGGTGGAGCTGCCCCTCCTGGATTGGAGGGGATTGGTGGCACCAGAGCTTACTGCCTCTGTTCCTGCTTTGCCTGCCATGCATTTTTTTGGCATCTTTATCCCTTGGGAGGAATGGAAGTCTGATGCAGGAATCTCGTGGGTCCCCGTCCTCGCTGTGGCACTACAGGGAAGTGTCTGACCTCCCCCCAGTGCCTGTGCTGCCTGGATGGACCCTCACCTCCCATCCCAGCTCCTGCCCTGCTGTCTCTCCCTGTGCACAAGGCATGGCTCAAGGCCAGGCAGGGCTGAAAATCGGCGGGCAAATCTCAGGTTGGAGGTGCCAGGCAGAGCCTCCCCTGTTTTTCCTGTTGCTTCCATTGCCTCCAAACTGCTGTGTCCTGCCCAGGGAGTGGCAATGCCAAGGGCAGCCACAGCCCCAGGGCCAAGCCCCGCTCCAGGAGGGAGAAGAAAACAAAACAAAACAGGCTTGGAAGTAAATATTATCTGAATACAGAGGAACGCGATGTTTCTTCATATGGGTCTAGAATTTCTGCCTTTTAACAGCTAACCTTGACTCAGCCAATATCCACAACATGCAGCTCTGGCCAAAATATGCTGGGCCTTAAAGTACCACAACAGCTGTTTTTCTTGCTAAAATATGACATTCAATTTTTTGGACAGCCGGATGCTTCCTTGATGGAAGTGGAATAAGGGGCTATTTTTCCTCTCTCTCCTTCTCTCTCTCTCTCTCTCTCTCTTCCCCCCTCCAGTCTTTCCTCCTTCCGTGCAGGGTGATAAAGCCCAAGCCTTTGCAGATATCCCGTGTGGACAGGCAGCCGATGCTCCCAGCGGGGCCGGAGCCCCGGCTGGGACCCAAGGGAGGGGGCTGCTGCTCACTGAGCCCCCCCTTGTTATTCCTGGATCCCTCCCACGCCCCGGCAGGACCGATGCCAGCAGCAGTTAGAGCCCTGACATCTTGTTTTGCTGATGGTTTGTAGCATGTCAGAAATGTTCTGCTCTTTAAAAAAGGACACCAGCATGGCAGGGGGGAGGCTGGAGGCAGCGAGGCTGGTGGGTTTTGCGTTTCAGAGCCCTTGTCCTTGCAAAAGGGACAGTTTGGGGCTTTTCAAGGGCTCCAGCTGCAGTCAGTGGTGTGGGGCAGGAGCCTGGTGGCCGCATCTGGCCCCGTGAGCTGGTGTTGGTCTCTGTCCCTGGAATAACCTGTATTTGGAGAAATTGCCACTGGTGTGAGCTGGTGCTGTCTGGGATTTATCCCAATTTGCCCCGTGAGAGGAGTGAGGGCTTGCACAGGGTTTGGAGCACTGCAAACAGTGCTGTAGTGGTTTTTGCTTTGGTGATGTCACCTGAGTACCACCTGACGTAACAGGTGTCTCTTTAGATACCATGAACACGGATAAGCTGCATTTCCCGGGCTGCAGTGGACACTGGGATGGGCATTTGCAGTGGAATCACTGCCCTGAGTTGTAAAATACAGGAATGGCCGTGGCGGAAGCAGGGGTTCGTGGTGGGATGTGCTCTGGGGGTGCCAGAGAGGTGGCTCTGATTATCACTACTGTGGCCACCCACAAGCAGCATCACCCAGTGACACCTGGCTGTAGCTCCGGGACAACTCAGGGCTTGCTCATACCTAAAGGGTGATGGGGGCAGCATCAGGATGGAGTGTCTTCTCCCCTCATTCCCATCCCATCCCCACCTCTGGAAGGGCTGTGGTTCCTTGCCTAGCTCCCTGTGAGCTGCCGAGGACAAAGTCCCTGCCCTCCACACCTCGTTCTCCCCTCCTTTTTCCTTTGTTTAAAGATCAGCTTAATTTTAATGGGAGACAGAAGAATTTTTAAAGAGGGGAGGTGGGAACCAAACCAGGATGAGGGTTTCATTACCCAGAGCCTCGTGGGCTCGTGAAATTCGACTGGAGGCTGATCTCACAGGCTGATCACCCAGTGAAGTGCAGCGCAGGCAGCGGTGCTCAGGTGCTCCAGGTAACTCCAGGTTACCCATTGCTCCTCTCATTTCCACAACAATTCCGCTGCAGGACCTTATTTATGCCAAGCTGCCAAGCTCCCACATTTGCTGTGCTATGTATTTACGAGATCCCTGAGCGCTGGTGGTGATGCAGCCAGGGGGTGCTCGGGGTGCCGGGCTGGGTCCCGGTGCTACCCGTGTGTGTGTGTGTGTGTGTGTGTGTGTAAAGGTACGTGTTCCCTCTTCCCGGCCGGCGAGCATGTGGTTGGAATTAGCGGCTGGGCTGCAGGGGGAGCGGGCAGCTGGGTTTCTCCGGAGCGTTTCAGTGCTTAATCTCTGAAGAATGCAGAATGTCTGTCTGGACGCCCCGGCCAAGATCAACTCCGCGGCACGGGGAGGCCAATATAAACGTTCATGTTTTGTGTCACCGAGATTTCATTAGATGTTTTTTATGTAATTGCGTAAGTCGAACTACCGTGATGAAAATGCCACAGCGAACAAACGAGATGAATTGTGAAACCTCTCCTTCGAGGAGACGCTGGCCTCCTCCGGACCGAGGGTATCCAGCCCCAGCCTCTTCCAAGGCACTTGGTGACCTTTTGGGATAAATAAGAGGCTGTTTGCCCATGTCCCCCCCTCTCCACCCCTCACCCTGACGTCAGGACAAGCTCAGGCCTCGGCCAGGCAGCAGGTCTCCCCGTGGCTGGGAGGCAGAGGGGCTGGCTGCTCCTGTGCTCCAACGGGCTCCCATCTCTCCTCCAAAAGCCGGGGGAGGTGGTGGGGTGGGGGGAGAGGAAGAAAAATCTCCAGTTTCTTGGCTGCCCGACATCCAAGTGCTCTGCAGCATCTGAATGATATCACTGCCCTCTTGATTTCTTGCTTTAACCCCCTGATAGAGGCAGGGAGGACGAGCTGCAGGGCTCGACAAGCATCTGCAGTGATGCTGCACCCCATCCCTGTCCTCTGACCCTCTCTGCTAATGATAACAACTTTGTTAATCTGTCCCTTCAAGGCCTGGTGTGTTTTCCTGATGATACAGATTAATGCTAAATTAATTAGGCCTTAATCAGTGCTGGCTTGGTTCAAACGCAGACACACTCCCACTGCCAGGCAGCCCAAAGGGCTGCTGAGTGCTGTGACAGGATGATGCTGCTTGTCCCTGGGGTGTGAGGGCTCAGTGGGGTGGCATCCCAGCACCCACCACTTTCCCCAGCCGTGCACCCATCCTGGTTCTCCTCGGTGGTCTGACACCACCGACACCTACACAGGGTTAGAGGCTGGACCACTGGGACAGCAGCCCAGCACAGACCCCCTGGGTTTTGCTCCCAAGGGAGGTTTTCCTGCGGATTCACAGCAAGGATGGGGAAGGAGCCCAAGAAGACGGGAGCTCCAGGTGCTGCATCCCCGCAGTGGCTTCTGCGAGACGGGCTGGAACGGTCGCCCTTGCCGCAGACACATCTGCTGGGCGGGAGGGCCTGGAATTTGGGATATTGTTTTTCTGGCGGGGAGTGGTGGGTGCCAAAAGCCTGATAAATTAATCACCTCTGACATGGGTCAGTCCAGCTTCTGGCGTGTGCAGGCTGGGCCCCCTGAGACGCCGCGCGGAGACGGTGCTGCTGCAGCGCGAAAGCTCATCAAGCAGCGAGGCTGCCCAGGAGAGGAGAAGATTTTGGGAGGGGGCAGCTGCTGCCAGTGGTGGGCTCGACCACTGTGCTCCCCTGGGATGGATGGCTGCAGGAAATGTGGCAGCACAACTCTTGCCAGCTACCTGTGCCTGGCGATGCTGTGACCTGACAGTGCTCATCGCTTGTTTTGGAGCAGGACCTGGCTGGGCGGCTGCACGCTGCTGACTCCTGGGAGGTGGGGATTTATTCCAGATTTGTGCAGCTCCTGGCACAGCAAGGTCCTTGGTCAGGGACTGCTGGAGTGCTAGTGGGCATACAGAGCCCAGGGAGGCTGCATGGGATGGGGATGTGCAGCACATGGAAGGGGTGCAGGTCGCAGGCAGATGGTTGTAGCCCCTCACCCCAGCTCCTGTGGGCAGGTGTTTGCTCTCAGGGGGTCAGGGCTGCATGTCCCACCCTCTGTGTGCTGGTGAGCCTGGAGCTGGACCAGTGGAATGATGCTGGAGCAGCCCAGCCCAGCCCAGCCCAGCACATGATCTAAGGTGGAAACAACACTTTCCCCTCCCCTGATGAGCGGCATCATGGACCCTTCATGATGGGCTTTGCTTTGTGGAGATTTGATCGATCCAGTCACATTTCTGGCTGCTCAAGGCTCCTCCCCAGGCTCCTGTGCCCTTGGGGAGGGGATGGAGGTCCCACAGGTCTGTGCTGATATAGGGCATCCATTCCTGCTGGGTGGCAACTCCTGACCCTGAAGAATCCCCACTGCTCACAGAGCTCTCCAGACACGAGACAATGAAGGGTTTCATTCACCCACTGCTGGGATTTCTGCACTGCTGCAAAACAAAGGGGATTTTCCTGTTTTTCATGACTCCAGTTACCATTTGCCTCCTCCACATTTCATTTACTCTCCTCTTTCATGTGCTGCTTCCCATCCTGGTAAATGCCAGCATGTCTCCCTGCCAGCAGCAGCATTTGCTTTACCTTCCTTGGTCTTTCTAGGGACTATTTCTGTTCAGAGAAGGACAAAGAGGGAAGCAGAGCAGGGAGCCAAGCTCAGGCAACAGGGTTTGTGCCCTGCATTGCCCAAGGTGTTCACAGGAGTCATGCAGAGCAGGACTGGGCTGCTCTGGGTGGCAGGAGGTGTCAAGACACCCGACATGTGCTGTGATCTGCACGTGGGATTCTGAGCAGATCTTATCAGGACGGTGCAGAAGCCTCCTTCCATCCCTCCTGTCTTCTCCACTCGCTCTCCTTCTCTCCCTCTTTTATTTTTTTTTGTCCAGACATAATTAATGTAAACCAAATGCTTTGTGCACAGCTGCTGGCATCCTGAAACTGTTTTGTGTGTGGTCTCTCTTTTAGCCTGGACAGGGATGGAGCAAAACTCTGAGCGCTATCCCAGACCTGCTTGGGTAGGGAGCAGCATCTATTGCACAAGAGGCACCTTGAGTTTCTGCGTTCCCCTCATGGGATGAGGTTATGAGGTGGCTGGTTGAACTGGTTTAAACAAAAATGGAGCTGCCCTGAAGCTTCATTTCCCAAATCCAGCCAAATCCATGCTCAACTTTTCTTGCTGGTTGGAGGAAATTTGCTCAACTAAAACCCCGAATGTCTGCCTCATTTTTGTGGCTGCCTCTGTGTGTCTTGGTTCCCCCAGGACCTTGGGGTTGCTAACATACCAAAGCTGCCACAGGGAGGATGTCCTCATGCTGCATGTGACAGCTTTGGACTCAGGGCACAGTGAGATCTTCTGATTTGTATTTTTTCAGCCAAAGGAATGATTTCTGATCACTGCTATCACTTGGTGTTGTCACTAGATCTTTAGGGCTCGAGGTGTGAGGGAAAGAAGGTTTCCCTACCTGTTCTGCTCCCAAAAGCCCAAGCAGCAATAGAGCCTCTTGCTTTCCAAGTGTCCTCTGACAGCCTGCAGCCCCTGGACTCCCCTTCTGCACCATCTGCAGCCCCACACTGTGCTGCCCTTGCAGCTGCCCCTTCCCAGTCCCTCTTAGATGGTGCTTTTCCCCTCCATTGCTCCGATTGCTCCCTTAAAACCCGGGTGTGGCATCTAGGATCACCAGCGAAAAATAGCAACCTCCACGTCCCACATCCTGCCCGCTGGGAGCGCCCCGGGTGTCCCAGGAAAGCTGCATGGTACCAAGGGGCGCTTGGTTTCCAAAAATCCCTATTTTTGGCCAAACACCCTGCTGGGGTGGCAGACCCCATCCTGGCGCGGGGCAGTGAGGGCGGCTCAGCACCGCGGGCGTGTGGCTGCCCCGGCTGCCCCGGCCCTCCCTGAGTCAGTGGCTGAGCATTTTGCAAATGTTGAAGCTAAATGGGAAGCATCTGATGTCCCTGAGTGGACATGCTTTGGATTCCAGGCTGATTAGGATGCTGCAGATGCCTGGGAGAGAAGGTGGGCTGGGTGGTGGTTCTGGGAGAGGCCCTTCTCATGTTTCTGCTCCAAAACTCTCCCCCGGGGTTATGGCTGGGAGCTGGAATGAGATATCTTGGATTCATCCTTCCCATAGAGACTGGGCAATGGGGACACACCTTGTGGCGGCTCCTCCTGGAGCAGCTCTGGGCAAAGAGCTGAGAGGAAAACCCAATGGAACAGTCACAGTTTGGGGACAATATTTGTAATTGAATTACTCAAACAAAGGCACTGGTTTGGAGACCACATGCATGTGTCCACACAATATTTTCGTTCAAAAAAATGAGTATCTGACTTTCTGTGGAAGACTAGTTCATATGGAAAACTTTCAGTCAGCCCATGGTGAGGTGTCTGGAGTGTCCTGGGTGTCCAGGAGGGGTGATTTCTGCTCTCAGTGCTCTGTTGAGTGCTGCTCACAGGAGAGGGGAAGGGTTCTGGTTTGTAGAGAAATACCCCCCCGTCCCCCATCCTCACACCCAGCCCTGCTCCAGGATGCTCCAGGGCCATGGGGCTGGTGAGTGCCAGAACACAAACTGTCTGCACCAAGTGCCCCACAGAACCCGGGTGATGACAATTTTAAACGAGTGAGAGGTTGAAAAATAGTGAGTGAGATTTTTTCGAAGTGTCACCTTGGCCAGGGAGGCAAAAATTCTTCCCGGCGCGAGTGAGATGCTTTAGGAACTGCTTTAACATTAATCCAAAACATGAGCCCAGCTCCAAATGAGTGGGACTTGGCAAGAGGGCTGGACACATTATCTTTAAATATAGGCAGGCATCCCGGAGGGTTTCTGGTGGTTTTCCTGGTCACTTTTTACTCCTCTGTCTCCCCCTCTGCTCCCCCTTCCTTGCATAATTCTCTCCATTTTAATGCCTCTTCCCACATTTTGGGTATGAAGTCTCCCCAGACCAGGCAGGGTTGCAAAACCTCAAGAGCTTTTGTGTCGGGATGTTTTGCTTGCTATGGCACTTCACCTCAGGAGAGCATTGCCCGGGTGTCCAGTGACCTCTGTCCCAAGGAGGCTGCAGCTCCCAAGGGGCGGGAAAGGGTTTTCAAAGGTGCAAACACCTCTGGCTTGTGGGCTGGGGCTCTCATGGATCCCAAGCTGTGTAAAATTGCGGTGGGACCTTGTGTGCTTCTGACCCTTGGTGCAGTGACCCGAGTGGGTCCTCACCAGCCAGTGAAGCCCCAAAACCTCCTGTGCCTGGGGTGATGGTGCCCAGCATGTCAGGAGGTTTCTAGTTTTGTTTCCTGAACTGTTCAGCTCCCTTTATCCTCTTCCCACCTTAAACACGAGGCTGGGGGCTCACAGAAAACAAGTGGGGCTCACTTTAGGCTGGGAAGGAGCAGCAACGCCCCTTACCACCAAAGCAGGGAGGCTCAGGACCCTCTCAGGCTTTGATGGTCGGAGATGTCTGGCCATACAAAGACACATCTGTCTTTAATCCTCCCCTGTGTAACTGAGACTGGGACCAGGCAGAGCCATGGCAGCCCCTTGCCGTGTGCTGCAGGTATTTGTGCGGACGCGTTTGAAGGGCCTTGGCAGTGCGGCCGTGCTAGACCAGTTAGAGCCACATGTTCTTGCAAATGCAGCTTCCTATTGACTTGTTAAACATTTGCTATTTATCAGATTTTGCTTTTAAACTGTCTGTAACAGTCTGGGAGAAGTTGTGTCAAAATCCCTTCCAGATGTGAAGGTGCTACCTGATACTTTGGTTATAACCTGGACCCTCTCCCCTGCTCCATTCAGATTAGCTCAACTACTGTGAAAATGAAAATGCAAATAAAGACATAAAGAGAATAGAGACGCGTGTAAAACTTCCCCCAAACCTTCCCTTTTACAGGCAAAATGATCCTGCCTTTATAAGGAGATTTGGAGTTTTATCAGTGGACATTTGCTTTGCTGGAAAACCGGAGGAAAGCAGGGGAGAGCAGCCACCATCCCTGTCTGCCCACACGGGTGTTTTTAAAGCATAATTGACTTCCCCCACCCCACATTTAAACAGTGTTTCTTTGGGTCTGGGGCTTCCCAGACACATCAGCTCGTTTTTATGAGCATCAGATGATGTGTGCAGCTGGAAACCCGAGCGGTTTCCTTGCATTTGGAGCACATGGATCAGATAACGATGGTTCATTAAATGCTCATTGAAAGGCGGTTGCAAGGCCGGGAGCTTTTCTTAGGAGCACCCGCGCCGCAGACACGCTGCCCTGTCCCTCTCCAGGAGGAACTTTGGGGCCACAAGATATTCCCAGATTAAAACAACTCCGTGGTATCTGTCAGATCATACACGGCCTGAGCCAGCTCCCATCGTAGTGAGGGAGGGTTTTTCCACTGGCTTTAAGAGGCGCTGGAGCGGAGCCATCCTCTGTGTAATGCGGATCCGGGAGTGTGCGTGATGCACTGCATGATGACAGAATTTCTGGGAGATTGGCCTAAACCGAAAACCTTGGACCGCCGCTCCCTGGGACCGCTCCACCGGAGGAGTGGGGAGGCTGGAGACACCGAACCTGGACCTGGAGCAGGGTTTTGCAGCTGTGAAAGCATCCCAGCAAGAGCCGAGCGATCCCGGCTGCTCCGCATCTGCCCTTCCCTGCACCGGGGACTTGGCGCTGGCGTTTGGTCGCTTGGGTTGAGGCCACAGCCGCGTCCGTGTCCGGTGCTGCCGGGGGGAGTGGACACCTGTGAGGGTGTGAGGGGCTCCCTGTTTGACCCCTCTGGGAGCCAAGTGGTTCAGCTTCTCTGTGGTGCTGCAGCTGAGCTATTCCATGCCCCGAAAATACCCCAGTGCTGCAGAGCAGCACCAGGAACGGGCTGCCCTGCCCACGACAACAAGGCTGGAAAGCCTGCCTGGAAATCTTGCTGAGAGGAAAGAGAACCCTGCCGGACCACTGAATGGCATTTTGAGCAAAACCCTGATGCATCAGTGTTTTTCTCTCACTAGTGCTGGGTTAGGCTGCTCTGCACCCTTGCAGGAGGTACCACTTTACTGACTCCTGTGGTTGTGTCTGCCCTAACTCCACCTTGTGCTGCTTCAGAGAAGCACCAGCCATGGAAGATCCCACCCTGTACTTCCCATGTGCCTCCTGACTCTTCAGAAGAGCAGGAGATCTTCTTTGTACACACGAGAAGGATGTTTACTGGGGCTGGGATAGCTGGAAAAACGCTGAGAGATACCAAGTGGTCCCAAATACGTGCTTCAGTTGCTCCATCTCCCCCTTTCTCCAGGATGATGGACAAGGTTGGTTTCTCATAGTGCATCTGCACCATGTCCCAGGGTTGTGGAGCCCCAGGTCTGTGCGGGACATTGGTGGAGACTCCCCTCTTCTCTTGGATATCTCTTTTATCCCTGTCACAGGACACAGACGTCTCCTGCACATCATAACCAGAGGGCAGTGGAGGACCCCAGGGCAAGGCCCCTCCCTGGGACTCCCCACAGAGCTCCTGCCCCTGCCACCACTCTTAAATTTCCAGGGGAATCTTTGGTTTCTTTGGCAATTCCAGGGAGGAGGCAGGACTTCTCTGGCAGTCCTGGTGGATGCATCTCCTTGGGTTGTCCATCACTTCTCCTGAGGAGCTACATGTGCCTCAGGAGGGAGCAATGGCACTCCGACAGGATAGCACCACCATGGCCTGAGGGCATCGAAGTGGTTAAAAGGAAAACCTTGGCTCCACGGTCTGAGTTAATCTGGCCAGGCTCACAGCTTGAACATGCATGGAGGAACAGCAGTGTGAGGGTGAGGAGGGAAAACCAGCATGTGGAAAAAACCTCCTGAAGCCGTCTTTCAAAATCACATGGTGATAAGGCATTTTCTGGAGTGCCCCATGCAGCTGGCAGCAGAAACCGGGCTTTAATGTTTGGGTCTGGCTAGTTTTTCACTTTCTGCAGCCAAAGGGATCTGGATCAAGTTTGCCTGGAAGATTAGCTGGCACTGAGCCCGACTAGACATCTCTGGAAGCCTCCCCTCCAGCAGGAGTAGGTCCTAATTCCCCTCTCAGCCATCCCTGCCATAGGCAAGCATGGGGGAACACATGTGCCCTGGAGGGGACAATTCCACCAGCCCTCTCCCCTCTGGCACTCTGGGTCCCTGCTCCTCCTGCAGTGGGAGTGCTGGGAGTGTGCAGAGGTGAGTGAGAACCCAGAGGATCACTGCCACCCTGCTCCCTGCACAGTGGAGGTGATGCCCCTCAGCCCGAGAGGAGGGATGGCGGCATGGAGCCTCGGCACCAGCAGCCAGCTGTTGTGGCTTTGCATCAACCCTCGCCTAAGGACACACGTCCTTCATGTGGTCTGTCCTGCTGCTGGAACTGGGTTGGGAAATGGGGTACATGGGAGCCCCCCAAGCAGGGCAGGCCTCCCCCAGCGCCAGCTCCGGGGCAGATGTGCCCCAGCCGCGGCACACCGGATTTGGCACCAGCTGCGGTGTCCGGCCACATCTGAGCTGCGAGCTCCGGGGCAGAACTGCAGGGGATGGAGGCATGGGAAGGGATGCCATGCAATGCCATTCTCAGGGGGTCAGTGGGCACCCCATGCTGACCCAGACACAAAGCAAATGGCATTTTGTGCCTGGGGAGGCCTGGCAGAGCAGGGGAGGCTGGTGGGCTCCGCTGCCCTGGGCGCTGCTCTGCCGCTGCTCTGGGAGCAGATGCCGATGCCTCTGGAGCGGAAAGCCCGGTCCCTCCCCTCTCATTCCTTTTTTTCCTTTTTTCTGTCTTCTTCCC
>VZRE01012909.1:1425941-1444502 GCA_013396775.1 Cephalopterus ornatus | reverse complement strand
CCGGCTGATCTGAAAGAACCCAGGCGGTTTGGGCTTTGTGAAACCCAAATGCCTTTTGCAGCATCAAGCCTGGATCCCGTAAGTAATATCCCAGCGCTGGAGAATAAGACAGTATATGAAGTAGACGGGGAGCTATAAAGACGCTTTAAAAGGGGCAATAAAAGTTTTGGGTTTCATATCGTCTTACCAAAGAAGAGAATAACAGAGAAGCAGGAAATTTCAGTAGCAGACATGACAAAGGTCACAGCACTCAGACTGCACCTTAGACGAAAACACCTACTCTTATGAAAACAGCCAGAATTTTTGGCAGGGGCTCAAGAGCTCTTACAGGCAAAGCTCTCGGCAGCGCTAAAAGGTTACAAGAGACTGTTTTGTCTACGTTGCTGTAGATGTTTATAATATTTCCCTGCATCGGTGTTGCAGGGGATATCCTGCCTGGGATAGAGAATTCAGCCCCTGCACCTTCCTCCCGGTGCCAGGGTGCTGCCACCAGCACGGGGCTGATGCTGTGACAGGGACCCTGTGGATGTCCCCAGGTGTGCTGGTCCAGCACTGGGGTGCAAAGGGATGGATATTTGTCACAGCTGGAGCAGCACATCATCAGGGAGAGGGGACAAAGCAAACCTTGCCTGAGATTTTGCTGTATGCAATACGCTTCTGGGGATTTTTTGGTGTAACACCTGAATAGAGGTGGGAGCGTTTTCTCAGCTGGTCCTCAGGTAACATACCCTCCTTGTTTATGTGTGGTTTGCCCACCTTTGGTCCCTCCTGCTCAGCCCCAGTCGGGTGTTATGATCACCCAGTGCCCTCCTCGCATCGCTGGACCCACACAAGGCTTTCCCCATGCCCACACTGCTCGTGTCCCCCAGGGCTTGCTGCAGGGCTGTGCATGTCACTGCAGTCCAGGAGGGGGACAAACAGTCCCAAAATGAGCCGTGGGGGTCAAGGTGCCTCTGATCAGTGGCTGCAGCAAGTAGCCAAGGGTGTATGGAGTGATGGAGGCTGCTGGCACTGCTGGTCAGGCTTCTGGGCAGTGTCAGAACTGAGTATTTGTGGGGTGATGAACACCCAGAGATGTGCTTGGGTGGCTCAGCCAGAGCCAGCAGGGCTGTGGGAGGCCCATGAGGGTGACCCCCTGGGAAGCGGCACCCTCAGAGGCAACTCTTGCAGTCTGAATTAGAAGTCAGGGCACTTGGGACTGTTTTTTGGGCACACCCTGAGCAGTCCTCACATATCAAAGTACTCCAGTGGTGTGCAAGCAATGGGAAAGCCTTGCATGCAAATCTTTAAAGCATCTTGTAAACATGCTGGGGGCTGGATGCTGGACAGGAATGGTATGCTGTGTTGGTTTAGGTGCTGGGGAACCATTTGAAAGCCTTTGCTAGCACTGCCTCTGCGTGCAGCTGCATCAGCTGTGCCACCACTTGCCAGTGACTCTTGGATGCTTGGGGGTTCATAATTCATTTATATTTTTGTTGGAAGCCCATTCAGTTTTGGTCGTTGCCCCGTTGCAGGAAGTTGCTCTGATGAATGACTGGGGTGGATTTCTCTTCCAGAGGAACCCAGGCTTAATGTGGGCTTTCTGTGGACATCACTGTATATCAATACTGCTCTAATTGTCCATGACATATAGTCTTGGCGTTTTTCCCAGACAGTCTAAATAAATCATACACTTCTGCTATAGTAAATAGTCTGTTAGAGGAGATGTTATAGGCTTACAGCTCTCCCCATCCCTCCAGGAGCTTCTTTTCTCTGCCTCTAATTTTCCATGTACTTTCCATACCAATGAGGCACCTGCTGCCTGTGCCTGCAGGTCTGTAAGGACAAAGTGCCCAATGTTGCAGGTTCCTCCAGGCTTGGGGGGAGGCTGTGGTGGCTGTGCCCAGAGCCCTGCTTTGGAATTGGCATCTCCCCTCGACTGAGCTGGAAAGTTTCCTGCCCCGCTTAAGAAATGCTGGCATTGCACACTTGCAAAGTCTGTGTCAGTATATATTATTTACATCAAGAAAATGCATTAATAGAATAGTCAATATCTCACAAAAATACAGGTTCTGTTAACTGGGTGTTGCAAACGAAGGTTTGTGTGCTCAGGCTGGGAAAACCTGTGCAGAGGGGACAACTTGGGTCCTCCCAGGTCAGTGCAAGGGACAGCCCAGGAGGTGACATAGCCCAGGAGTGCAGGGGTCTCCTGTGACAGGGGACAGGTCACAAATGCAGCACAGATGAGTGCTCCTCCAGGAAGAAGTATGGATTTGTACCAAACTGGAAGTGCAACCTCTGCTAGGGCTGACAGTGGAAAGGTGAATCACAGAATGGTTTGGGTTGGAAGGGACCTTAAAGTCCATCTCACTTCAAGCCTCCTGCTATGGGCAGGGACACCTTCCACTAGGCCAGGTTTCTCAGGGAAGAAAATCCCAGGGTGGGCACAGAGCTGGTGGGAAAAGATGCCAGTGTGCCAGAGGAAAATGCAGCAGGCAGGCATTTTCCTTTTGGCTGCACAGCTCCATTGCCCCAGGAGCAGAAACACAAGTCCCTGGCTTGCCTGGGGGGCTCAGACACAGCAGCAGAGCGTGGAGCAGTCGAGTCTGGCAGGGGTCCCGGCGCTCCCGGCCTTCTTGTTCTCCTTGGGCAGCAGCAGCACGAAGGCCATGGCCAAGGCACAGTGGTAGAAGCTGTGCACATAGGTGTAATCCCACTCCTGCAAGCGGGAAGAGCGTTAGCAAGACGTGGGAACAGCGGCGCTGGGAGGGGGAGCTCGTGTAGGTGCACGACACTAAAGTTCTACAAGTAGCCGAAAGGAAAGGAATAAAAAAAAATATTCCTGAACCTTCTGCCTCCCTTTGCTGTGAGAGAAGAAAGGATTTCCCGTTTTAAAAAAAAAAAAAGGCAAAGTGGATTTAACACGTTCTAATTTGCACATTTCCCAATTCTTGAATGAAGTGTTTCATTACCCCGCGAAGGACGCGGCGGCGGGGCCGGGCCACGCGGGGAGGCGGCCTCTTGCTAAAGTGACATTTTTATGTTCTGCTAGAATTTGCAATTACTAAAATGCTTTGAAAAATAATCCTAGGGGACGGCCGTGAGGTTGTATCTAGCAGCTCCCAATGCACAGAGCAGCCGTAACGGCCGGGGGCCGAGCGCAGGCAGCTGTGTCGGGGGGTTATCGCCTGCCCCGCGCGGGACAGAAGGACAGCACGGACAGACTGGCCAGCGGCGGGAGCAAAAGGATGTAAACACAGGATCGAGTGCCCCTGGGAGTCAACTGAGAGTCTTTTCCTTGGCCTGAGCCAGCTCTGGATCCGGCCGTGCCTGGGTTGTATCCAGTCCCTCTGCGAGGTGTCCTTAAGTCACCCATGCCCAGTTTCCAAAAAATCTCACTTGCACTTGACAAAGCCATTTTGAGGACCACGGATGTCTGAAGAAAACGTATTCTATGTCCTTGTGACTCACTTAAGGGGGAAAAGAGAGAGCATCACCCTGCATGTCACTTGCTGTTGCAGCTGTCCCTAATGGAGCAGGGGCTGGGATGGGGACAGGCGTGGAGGTACCCTCGTCACTGCATGCCAGCCCTGGAGCCCCACACCTGAGCTGGGTTCTGACCAAGGCTGGATGCAGTCCAGCAGTGTGAAGGGGGAGGTCTCTGTCCTGATAATGGCCCTTACGCCTTGTAAGGTCAGGGAGAGTGAGTGTGCAAACAGGTACCTCAAAGAAGAACCTCAGCATCAGCGCTAAAGCCCCGAAACAGAAGCCAGGACCGATCTGTTGGGTGTAGACGCTTTTGTCTGGATAGAGCCCTTTCTTCTCTTTCATCTTCTGTAGCTGGAAGGAAGGAGAGAGCACAGCAGGTGTATTCACCTGGATTTGGCTGGCTGCTCCACATCCAAAAGACCCCATGAATGCTGAGATAAAACCACTCAAAGCCCACTGACCATCTCCCCCAGGCTGTGGGATCTGCCTGTGTGTGGAGAACACCTCTGCCTGTGAGCTGCAGTGAGCCCTCCTGCCTCATTCCTCATCCTAAAGCTGTTTATTTTAATATTGAGCCCCAAACCCAGCTCAGGGAGTGTATGCCCTCACAAACCCAGTCTCTGCGAGAGCAGATTCCAGCACAGCATCTGTGGGCTAGGGGATGCACGGTGGTCCCATACCTTGGTCTCCTCCTTGCCCACCCCCTCCCCATGGTGATGGCTTTTTTTTTAGCAGCTGGCTGGGCAGTTAAATGGGCTCAGCAACCATTTATAACTGGGACTTGCATCACTGTATTTCCACGATGCTTGGCAGCATCTTTCTGCAGTTTTTATCCCATCTCTTGCCCACTCCTGCTTCCCCACCTCATGCCTGACTGTCCCAACTGGATTCAGGCAGACTGCAGGCAGATTCCTCCCCACTTTATCACCATGTTTTATCCACATCTTCCCCTGGCTCCGGGGCAGTTTACCAGACCCCTCTGCCTCTGAGTAGCAGTAAAAACTCCACAAATACGTTCCTCCTGATTAGAAACGCAGGGACGGGAGGTGTGGGGGATTGCTCAGACCGATTGAATCTGGCATTTATCACACAGGCTGCTCGCTGTCTGCCTGCTCTCTGCTCGGGTCGGAGGAGAAGTGCTGCTTAATCACCTCCTGTGCTGTGAGAGCTGGATCTGGAGGAGGAAACTGCTGGCCATCCATGCAGGGCTCAGCTCCTTCCCTGCCCTGGCACAGTGCCCTGCCCCACGTACCCATTTCACGGTTATCACCAGCACTGCTGTCCCGATGGGCCCCGAGTAGACGCCGTAGCCCCAGCGGTCGTGGTAGATCCTCACGGCGATGGTGAGGACGCCGAACATGATGAAGGTCGATCGCTTTGGCTCGTCAAACTCTGCCAGGGCTGAGGGCACCGAGCACAGGGAGCGTCAGCTCACACCCCACCTTTTCCATCTGCTCGCTAAAGCCTTACTGGGATCTGTCCCACTCGCCCTGGGGACCCTCAGCATTGCGTCTGTCTGGTTTGCCTTTCTCGTGCCACACAGCCGGGGACACTGAGGCACATCAGGGCAAAGTGAACCACCCTGAGGCAGCTGAGTGGTGGGGTTTGTAGCTGACTTTTGGGTTTTATTTTAGTGTTGCTTATGGAAGCTTAAAGGAGACTTCCACAGAGAAGTTGTGGATGTTGGATCCCTGGGATTGTTCAAGGCCAGGTTGGACAAGGCTTAGAGCAACCTGGTCTAGTGGAAGGTGTCCCTGCCCATGGAAGGGCGGCTGGAACGAGATGGGTTTTAAGGTCCCTTCCAACCCAAACCATTTTGTGATTCCGTGATTTCCCTTTCCTGCCTACAACCGCACATCAGAGGTAGACTGTGAGACACTTGCACCCAGCCATCCTGCAACCAGGCCTTGAGTTCATCCTACATCCCCCACCCTCCCAAAGTTGCCAGGTCACCCCAGCACGGCCTCCATCCCACCACTCCAGCGGGACCGTGCGATGGGGTCCAGGCTGCCCGGCCACGCCGGCACCTGCCTGAGCTTTGCAAGCTGGAAGTCGCCAGTGTGAGTAAATTATTAGAGGCTTTTGTTTAGCACAGAATGGGGTAATAACTGATAAAAGTTATGGATCCCAGTGGGCTCCATGCTTTTCCAGCTTGCACAGCTGTGTTATGGCTGTCCTGGATTTGCATTCCGGGAAGCTTGCCCGAGGGTCTGCGTCCGCACATGTGCGCTCGGGCTTTACAAGCCACAGCGAGAGGCTTCCCTGGGCTTCAGTCACCACACCTTCCCTGTCCTTGGATCGTGGTTTTATAGGGAGTTTGGCTAAGGGATAATGTCCGCATTTTAATCTCTGTTGTTTCCCAGCGGGTCAATATTTTAAACGTTGTAGTCCAGGGTTTGTATTTTTTTTTGCAGGGTTTTTGAATGCAATAATGAAGCAATCAAGTTGAATTTTGCTGCAAGGAGCCAAAGTGTCTGGATCAGCTCTGACCTACCCTGACACTGCTGTTATCCACTGGAAATGCCCTTTGGAGGTGATTTGCCTCGTTACCTTTTCTAGCTGATCGGAGAGAGCGCTGAGGTGCCATAGGCAGTGTGGGAGCTCACCTTGGGACTCACATTTTGGGGGGACAGAGCCATTCCTAGGGTTAATATTTTCCCCACTCATTTTTCCCTGCATGGAAGGTTTATCCTGGCACGTGCACTGGAAGGGGGATGCTGCTGCCTGTGGCAAAGGGAGGAGGGATGGACCTGTGCCTGGCGGAGGGGATGGGCTCTGCTTGTGGTGGACTCAGGGGCTGCAGGAATTCCCATCCCAGCTGGAGATCCTGCACCATCCCTGGAGTCCTGAGGGGCAGAGGGGAAAGTCCTGTGGTCATTTTGGAGCTGTACATCAGAACGCTGACCCCAGCTCAGCATGTCTGTCTGCATGTCAGTCTGGAGTGGGGACTGGCTAGAGATGGTCTAAATTGTTGAGCAAAGCATTTGCTGTTGGACACATCTCTCTCCTCTTCCCCTGCCCTGTTCTCCTGCCAGCAGTACTCACATCCTTCCAAAAATCATGGTGACAAAATGTTAAAATAGTAGGTTTGATTTTTTTGTCCTTCTTAATTTTGTTACATAATTTTTTTCATTTCTATTGCTTTGTTTCAGTGGCAAATGAAGAACAAAATGAAGTAAAATAGAGTGAATTGAGTGTGGGAAAAGGAAAACTGAGTAACAGGGCAAGGGGCGGGATTTCCAATAAAAAGGAAGCGAAACAAATTTCTGCTTTTTCTAAGCAGATCTAATATTTCCCATCAGCCCAGACTAGACTGTGATAAATTAGGAAGATATATTCGTTTTGACACTTGGCTTTTCATGCTACCAAGGGAAGTGGCAGATTCTACATTTCTTAATGCCCTCAGGTCAGACGAGACAAGCTGATGGGCCCATTATGGGGAAAATGAGGGAAAATGGGAAATTCCCTGGTATATGACATTTCAAACTAAGTCATGTTATAGTCTTGTCCTGCCTTGAACTGAAGCACAAGGCTGCCAAACTGTTACTGTAATTTGAAGTAAATAATTCTGCAGTTGTAAGGACATGCACAGGAGCTGGTGCAGGCAAAGGAACACCCAACTAACACAAACACCAAGTGCCACAGCTCTATTTATAAGAGCAAAACTCCCCAAGCCTCCTCTCAGGACAGTTTCGTGTGTGTCTGGACCCCACTGAATGCAATGACTTTCCAAGGCATTGATGATATAAAACCGGATTAATCCATAGCACAGGCTGACTTCCATAAAGGACAACCTCAGGGCTAACTCCTGCAGATGGAAGCTCAAAGGCAGCAGCTTTTCTGAGGATTGCACACACTAACTGTCCCACCAGCAATCCTGACAAATCCTGCCCTTCCTGCCAGTGCTGGTGCTCTGCAGGAACCACAACAGCCCGGTGCTTACCCATCAGGGACACCCAGATGGACAGGGCTGTCCCATAGATGCTGAAGTACTCCAGGATGTCGTAGCGCATGAAGCACAGCACTGATAAGCCGGGGCCATCACATACATGGTAAAACTATTTAAAAAAAAAAAAAAAAAGAGAAAGAAAAATGAATTAGAAAACTAGTTTCTTACCCACAGACCAGCATGGGTAAAGGCTCTTATCAACTGGGTTGAAGTACTGTGGCTGTTGGGAGGACAGCCAGCCAGGACAGAACAGTGTCAAATGCACCAGGGTTGCTGATATGCAGTAATGAATATATTTTGGAGATAATGTCACCGTTCCCAATTGCAAATTACCCAGGAATCAGCATTCTTCTCTCTCAGTACAGACTAAGACAAACTTTAATTTGCCTCTTGGTCTGTGCCAGAATTTGCAATCTGATGACCAAGCTGCTTTGAGCCGAGCCCCAGGCACTGGGGGACGTCCTCTCCAGCAGGAGGACTCTGGGGTTATGGTTCTAATTGCGAAAGATTCTTGTAAAACAATTCAGAATGAGTGTCCTGATGAAATGTGTATGGATGCCAGGTCACTGTCCAGGCTAAACAGGGTTTATACAGCCAGAGTCTGAATGCTGGGGAATTCACTCATTAGTGCATTCCCTTAAAAGCCTCTAGTTCCTGCCCATTAGCTCATTGATTAGGTTATTTGCAAAAAAACCCCATTGTCATGCAACACAAACGCAAACCAAGCCAAGAGAAATTTTCCAGTGCAATCAGAGGAATGCTCCCAGTGTTTGCCTGGCGCTTGCCTTTTCCTCCCTCCCAGCTCTCAGCCCTGCAAGTTTCCTAGTGGCAGCACCAGCGTGCTCCGCTGTTTCTGAAGAAGTCCCTTCTCTGCTTGGCAGGACGCCCTTGGAATGATCCTCGCTGTCACGGCCCAGTGGGGATGCTGATATTATTTATAATGGGAACTGCTGCGAGTCCTTTGGCTCGCTGCAGCTTCTAGAAAAGATCGCACCACAGCAGTAATTCTTTTCTCTGTTTGAGATTGGGCTCAGGGAGTCTGGAGACAGGGGGAAGAAAGGGTGGAAGACAAGGAGCGTGTTTCTGGCCAGCGTCGCGGCACTTGTCTGCGATGGACATATGCTTTCGCTGCTCTGGCGAGGCCTCCTGGGGGAGGAGGAGTGGGATGCTACAAGAAAGGCAACAGCAGCAGCTGCTGCCCTTCCTACCCCCCCACCAGCACCACAGTGGCAGCTGCCTCCCCTTCTTTCCCTTCCTTCCCTTCCCCGTGCACAGATATTTTGCCTCTTCCATCTCTTCAGCGAGGACCTGTTCCACCTCCCGTGGAAACACGTGCCAATTTTCCTATTGACTTCTCGGGGAGGTGGAGCAGACACAAACCCCGTGCAAAATGAAATTGTAGATGTCTGGCTTCCCTGGGGAGTTGGGGAAGGGGGAGGGGGGTGGGCTCGGGGATGTTTTTATATTAACTAGTCCTGTAGTTTTTATAGAACTGGCAGAATTTCTCCCACTGCACTGTGCTTTAATTGGAGGCTCAAATGGTGGATCCTCAGGAATAAGAGGCCAGCCTTGTTCAGAGCCCTGCTGATATGA
Organism: Cephalopterus ornatus; assembly: GCA_013396775.1. Taxonomy (NCBI): domain Eukaryota; kingdom Metazoa; phylum Chordata; class Aves; order Passeriformes; family Cotingidae; genus Cephalopterus; species Cephalopterus ornatus. Next base: position 1,435,492 of record VZRE01012909.1, on the reverse strand, counting down.
AAGAGCTTTTCACACCAGGAAGATCCTTTACCTACTCCCTGCCTCAGTTTCTTCATGCAAGGGATGTGCCAACCCCCACGAGATGCCTTGAGATGAGTTACAGGTAAATGCAATATCATTTGGGTTGCTGAGCTATTTTCTTCATATTCTGTAGCAGAGCATTGCCATGGAGTTAAACAGGAGATTTTTCCCAGTGGGAATACTGCTTTGGGTGCTCCACTGGTGTCTATATGGAGTTGCTCGTCAGGAACACAAAGCACAGGGCAGTGCACTGCTGGGAGCAGGAGTAGGAATAGTTTGTATGTGTACAGACAACTGACTTTCTCCACTCATTATTTTCACACAAAACAAGGCCAGGTGACTCAGAGCCTGGTGAAACACACGTTTCAAACACTCAACCCAGGTGAAGGGTTAATAATTATTTTGCTTGATAGCTCAGCAGCATGTTCTAATCTCTCCTTTCCCAGTGCAGAAACTCCCCTGACTCCAGCATTGCTCCCATCCCCAGCTGGCAGTTGCAAAATCAATAATTCAACTACTATGTGCTTTTGGCTAAAATGACAGAAGCATAGCAAGAGATTCTGGATGCAATTTAAAGCCCAAATTCACCATGGCCACTTACCAGCTGTAAAACAAAGAGGAAAGCCTGCTCCAAAGCACTGCAAATCAGTCAAGGCTCTTTGCACCTAGACCCTGTCCCTAACTTCACAACCATAAAACACCACTAAATCTGTGTAAGGCCACCCTGTAGGACATCCTAAACTAAAGAATCAGATGATCTGCACCACCTGTGTTGGGAAACAACCAAAAATGGATATTCTGGGAATTGCACTCGCTGCTGTTGGGTGAGATCAGCCACCCTTCCCTGTGGGGACCCGATGCAGGGGGTATTTGGGGGGGATGAAACATGCCAGGGGGGTGAGAGAGGAGGGTTTATGGGGACATCTTACCGCCACGAAGAACATGGTGAAGAAGTAAACCATGGCTTCCATGTGGAAGCGCCGCTTGGCCGCGATGCTGATGGTGGGGAGGAAGACCAGGGTGCTGAGGGTGGGCAGAAGGAGCTTGGCCACCAGTGAACCCATGGGTGCCTTCGTGGGCTGGAGACTCCCAGGATGGGGTCTCTGTGAGCTGGACAGGGATGGTGGAGAAAACAGCCGTGTCGAGTGTGCTTTAAAGTTTAAATGCCCTGTGTGGCCGGGAGGGCTGTGGGCAGGGAACAGCTGCCACCACCACAGCCGCCCCCTTCACTCCTGTCTCATCCCAAATTCCTGACGCAGCCGGCGGCTCCCAGCAGCAGATGCTCTGTGGCCCCAAAATCATCCTGGGTGTTTCCAAAGGAGCCAAGGGGAATGTTGTCCTTGCACGCCTTGTGCTGGGTGTTGGACCTGGGCGCGTGGTGGGTGAGGACTGTGGGTTTGCTTTCTCCTACGGGGACACCCCACCTCTGCATCCCATGCTGAGCCTGGGTCAGTGCTGTTGGAGCAGCCCCACAGGGGAAAAACACCCTCTTTCATCACAAAAGGAAGTGGAGGAGCAGACACTGATCTCTTCTCTCTGGTGACCAGCAATAGGACCCAAGGGAATGGCTGGAGCTGTGTCAGGGAAGGTTTAGATTGGATATTAGGAAAAGGTTCTTCCCCCAGAGGGTGATGGAGCACTGAACAGGGTCCCCAGGGCAGTGGTCATGGCTGACAGAGCTCACAGGGTGTTTGGCCAATGCTCTCAGGGACTGGGTGGGATTGTTCATGGATCCTGTGCAGGGCCAGGAATGGGACTCAATGATCCTTGCAGGTCCCTTCCAACTCAGGATATTCTATGAATCTCTGCTCTACACTTTCATGAAGTAGGGAAGAACTGGCATGTGGCAGGCACGTTTAAAGCAGTGGTATGTATCCTATTACCTTTTTGTACCTGAGAAATACACACCAAACTCCAAATCTGCCCCTTATTTCCCCAAGGGGGCACATGTGGAGAGGGTGGCCCTGCTGCAGCAGAGCCCTGGCATCGGGGAGCTGGTGTGACACCGTGTCCAACGCCTGCTGCCTGTGCCTATGTGCCCTCAGTGGAGTTAAGTGCAGTTAAGTTTCCCAGCCATGCCCTCAGCCTTTGCAGCCTGGACACCTCCAGGAGTTCTGTCTGAAATTCAGGAGCCGAGTGTCTCCGGGATGGAGGAATTTGAGCAGATTGTCGTGCGGCGCAGAAAAGCTGGAGGAAAGGAAACCAAAAGCCAAGCGGCGTTTGGGCTGCTAATCCACTCAGTGGTTCTCTCTTTTATTATGACTTTTTATTATATCACTGCTGCTCCCCTCCTGTGTTAATATCTTTTCCTTGGAGCCTCGCAGGGATTCTCGGCATCTTTTCGGCACAGCTGTTCCCGGGACGCAGGGAGCAGGAATGCTACGCTTGAGCAACCGCCTTTGTGGCTGCGGGTTTGGGGAGGAGGGTGTGAGCTGTGATACGAGCCACCATTTCTGAGGCTGATAGGACGGGCTTGTCTGTCCCCAGGGAGGGGGTCTGGAGGAAAGGCAGGCATGCACGGAGGAAAAAATGCTCCTTAAAGCACTCCAGTAAGTTGGAAAGGGTTCCGGGAGGGAGAGTGAGGGGCTGTGTGTGTGCAGAGAGAATGGCACACAGCATTAAAGCACTGACTTGAGAGGTCTGGAAGTGCTGAGAGCCTTCCTGGGGGCACAGCTCAGATGAGCTGGGTAGGGCTCCTGGTTTTAGCTGATATTGCAGGAACCATCCACATTCCCTGGCTGGCTGCAGGCAGCATCCCTCTGCGGGATGCTGCCCACACCACATCTCCAGCCGCCCTCCTGCCTGGGCGAGCTATAAACTTACCACAAAACTCTGCAAAACTGAATCTTGACCAATAAATATTGAGAAAACTCTGGTGTCCCTATTTACTGTGAAAATTAATCCCTCCAAGCCAGCACATAAATTCCCTGCTGCTCCCCAGGTGTCCAGCCCTGAGCTGAAAGCTGAGCCGAGCTCCAGCACGCCCTGAAGTACCCTGCTCCTTTTCTGGGCCGCATCCTCAGGATCCTTGTGGGTCCCTTCCAACTCAGAATATTACTTGATTCTGACTCAACATGTGACTCTGTGTCCGCTATTCCACATTTTTGTTGCATGACCTGCTTGGACCAAGGGAGGTGCTCAGGGACATCGAGTGGGGAAAAGCAGAGCTTGTCCCCAGGAGAGTTTTGAGCAAGATTGGGGTTAATAGGTTGCACAAACCACTCTGGATTCCTGGCTCTGAAGACTGGATCCACTCTGCTTTTGTAGCCATAAAGTTGGTATCAGAGAGATGAAAACACAGCTCCAAACCTGCCGGTGAGGACGGATGTCCCCACCCGGGTGCAGAGCAGCCCCCCACACCCTTGTGGGACCATTTGTGAGGACATGGCAGTTGGGCAACAAGCCACCACGTGCAAGGCCACGCAAAGGTGGTGGTAGTGCACAAGGCAAACGGCATCAGGTGAAAAATACCATCAGACAGTTGTTAAATACATCCCCCTCACCCTCATGCTTTGCCCAAAATCCAGCTGGCGCCCACTGGAAAGGAAACCCCATTGGCTGCTGGATGCAGCAAGTGCCAGCCATGGCAAGCGCTCCCCAGGCAGGGAAGTGTTGGAGCTCTCAGGAGCAAGAAAACATTCCACAGGTTGTTGGGTTTTTATTCTTTTTTTCTCTCCCAGCTGCACGCCCTGGGCTGGCGGTTGGTTTGCAGCCAGCACTGTAGGCATGGGGGGAAAAATTCACACCAGGTTGCACACGTGTTCCAGCTATTATTGAAAAAGAGACCCCAAAATAAACGGCAAGGCGAGGGGCAGGCAGGTGGCGAGCTCCTGGCGGGAGCTCCTGCTGCTTAAAAGGTCTTTGTTCGGGCTGCAAACACTGCAGTGCTAGACGTGGGTTGTGCAAACCTTCCCGGGAAGGAACCCAAAAACAAAGGGCCAGGACTTTGTTCCTTCTTTCCTAAACAGGTAGGAAATAGAGAAAGAGCAAATTTTAGCTCCTGCGTTTAAGTACTGCTGGAAGGGGAATTTTAAATCTACATTCCACAGGGCTAATTTTGTGTGGACCGGCGTGCACGCAGGAACGGTGATATATATGGCTGAAAACTGGTTCCCAGATGCCAAACCCAGGTTCTGGTATGCTGTCCTGGATCCTTCTAGGGTAACATTAACCATGGCTTTCTGAAAGCACTTCTACCCTTTCAGCTCAGACATTGCAGTGAAGGAGAGAGACACAGAGAGTTTTGTTTTATTTTTAATGTGAGGGTGATGGTTTTAAAGCAGTGTATGTTGGAAGGGAGGATGAGGGGTGTGTGCCAGCTGAGAGGATTGAGAGTATATTCTTCTTGGGATAAGTATAGGATGATCTTTCATCTCTGTGTGGTGTAGACTGTATCAGTATTGAAACCTGCTCTGCTGCTTGTCACCAGTCACTGCCAGGTTTGGAGTAATGGTGATAATGACACTAAAATGGAGAGTGAAGTTGCAGCTTCTATGTGGGGTTGCAGTTTGCAGGGCTGCCACGCAGAGCCAGAGTGAGCAGGGACACACCGATGGCCATGCCAACTCAGTGCCTACTGCAAAGTGTTAATTACCACTTCCACTACTTCAGAGTCTAACTTTTCACCTCCACAACACTTCTGCTTGTGCACTCCGGGCTTAGGAATGATGTAGAAATGCTGGATGATGGTCTAGTTTCAGCAGACTGATGTGCCAAAGCCGTGGCAGCACAGTGAGCCCTGGGCAATATGACCAGCCTGGCACCATCCAGCTCACAAGGATTTCTTGTTGCTCTGCCTTGGGAATTTGATTAAGAAACCTCCTGGCATGAAAGCACCTGGTGCAAGTGTGGAGGAGCCCACTGGCACGAGCCCTTCCAGCTGGGGAAGGGACGGCTGTAGCACCTGGATAAAACACCTCTCACCACCCACCACGGCCTCTGCTCAGGGCTGTTGGTGGGACGCTGGTGTGGGTAGCGCTTTCTGGACAGCTGGAATCCAGACACAGGCCCTGGCACCAGGGAAAGGAGACCCATAAAGGCAGAGCCACCAGCTGTGCTGGAGCCCTTGCGTGGCTGGTGCTGCAGACCCGGCTCTGATCAACCACAACCCTCACCCACTCCTGGTCCCAGCCCTGCCAAAGCACCTGCATCCTTGTTATTTTATTAGTGGAATAAATTGCCGCTTAAAATATCCATTCTCCATAAGGCCTGGCCCCATTTTAAGCAGCTTCAGCTGAAGACTTGCCCTTAAAAAAAAATCTCCCTTCCCGTGTCCCTGTTGAATAAACCTATTATGCATGTTCCTCATAGCTATCCCTGCGACTGTTTTCCTTAGGGTTTTTTTCCCCTCTCCCCTTTCCTCTCTACCCTGTCATGGCCCATGACAAGCACGTCACCATTAATAATAAGGACATCTAATTTCTTGTCACCAGTTTTCCATTGCTTGCACTTTTGGAGTGTCCTGGGGTGGCCAACCCCCCACCAGATTCACGGAGGCAGTGCAGGGGTTTATTGCTCATTTCATGGTGTTTAATGGGGTTTTTTTAACAGTCATAACTCTTGGAGCCCAGTAACGATGTTGAGGGTCTCAGCTCTCACCCCGTTGGTCAAAAAATGCCATTTTCTGAAGAGAAAAGCATGAAACTGTGATGCTTCAAGGCTCGAAATCCAAAAAGGGAATGAAACCAGTCTTAGGGTTTTGGGGAGTCTGACTCATGGTTTTTGAATGCTTGTGGTTGGCAATGCTGCATAGCTGATGGCCCTCAGCACAATACTGCTCAACTTCCATGCGAGACTCATTCCAGTCAAAGAAAAGCCTTTGTACTTTTTTTTTTCCTAAATCTTTGGATAGCTAAAATTTTGAACCAGGCGTGACTCGTCTGGAAGCTCCTCCAGGTTCTTGCAGGAATGTGTAATCTTTGGGGACAGGTAAAATTAAAGTCTGCCCAGAAAAGGGGAGGCTTTTGAAGCTTTTGAAACTCTACATCCATGACGATACCTGGGGTCACTGTGGTCTCTTGTGGCTTTCAAACTGCCCAGAGATATTTTTAGTAGAAATCTGATGGCGAGAGCAGCCTGGTGGCTTTGGCTTGTTCAGTTTGACTCAATATTTTGCAAATCTCCATGGATGAAACCCTCATGATAAATCATCTCCATCCACATTGCATAGAGGCATGCAGGGAGCAACTGTCTTGCCCAACACTGCGCCGTAGGTCACTCTGCAAGGGGCCAGGACTGTCTCTAAAGGACACTTCTTTTGGTCTCCTTTTGCTTGCTGTAGTTACCCAGTGGCAAGCCACAGCTGCAGCTCTTGAGAAGAAGGTAGGGCTGGCTGCCAGGGGCTTTTGGGGGGGCTTTGCCATGTTTTTATCCCCCATCAATGTTCCGTCCATGCAAGGACCTCACCCACTCGGTGGACGGCTTAAACCTGCCTAGGCCACACCAGCCTGGAAATAACTGGTGTAGCTGTGCAGAAGTGTGAAACAAACTGGTCACTTCTGCAGGCAGTCTTAAAAAGGAAGAAGACCAATTAGTTGTCTCGTCGCTGAGCGAAGACGAAGCTGCTGGGGGGGATCCTGGGCCAACAGACTCCAGACCACACTCCTGCTCCTCCTCCAGCCTGGCTCTCCTGGACCTGAGCAGGCGTTTCGGTGCAGCTGGCTGTGGCAGAGCCATACCATCTGCTGTGCCAGCACAAGGGCTGAGCCAGGAAAGTGCTAATTTTGCTGTGAAGGTGGTGCTGGCACACTACAGCCCGTGGCCAGGCCGTGGCTCTGGCTCACTGAGAGCAGCTCCCGTGGTACATCATTCCTGGAGGGCCTGCTCTAGGGCTGTCCCTGGGGCTCAGCGGAGCGGGGTGTCAGCCCTGGTGGGTCTGAGGGCTGGTGTTGGGTCAGGATGGGAGGATGTCCCACCATGGGAAGCACAGAGAGGCAGTCAATGTGCCTGGATCAGAGCTTACCATCACTCTCTGTTCCCGGTCAAGGATGGAGGTCCCTCTACCACACACAACTGCCCCAGCAAAGGGATTCCCCCAGCTCTCCCTCGGTGAGAGGGGGCCTGATCCTGCAGAACACAGAGCATCTCCACTTGGCTGAGCACCCCCAGTTCCTGCCAGCATCAGCAGTGCCCAGCCCAGCACTTTATTGAACTCATTTCAGCCAAGGAAACTCCTTTCCTCTGCAGGCATTTCTCTGGCCAAACCAGCAGCCAGTCGCCGGCGACTCTCCCCCGACTGGAGATTATTTTGGAGTGTCTGTTGCTCCTTTTTTTTTTTTTTTTGCACTCTGAATTATGCACGGCCCTGGTTTAGGATGGAAAACCTGGCAGATTTCTGCTCTCTGTCCCACGGGGTGGCTGTTGGGGCACGAGCCCACCGTCCCCATGCCACTGAGGCTCCGAGCCTCCCTGTGTGGTGCCACGAGGTGAATGTGCAGCACCAGGATCACTGGGCTGCCTTGCTGAAGTGCAGGATGCAGGGAGCAGGGCTGGATAAGGGACCCTCATCTGAATTCTAAATTTCCCTGGGAAAGTCCAGTACGAGCCCTCAGTGACCGTCCCGGGTGGGAAAGCCTCTCGCTGTCCATGCAGGTGCATCTTGTCTCAATTTACTCCGAGCCCAAAAGCAGTAAATAACATCTGCAAACCATTTCTAGCGCTTCTGCCAAAAACTGGGAGATAAAACCTGCTGTCGTCTGAGCCGGGCCGCCAGTGATTAATGCCGTACCTGCCGGCAGCCCCAGGGCTTGGGGGCTAGCACCGGCCCCAGGGGGCTTTAGGGTGGCAGGAGTCGAAGCTGTGGGCTTTGGCTGACGTAAAAACTCGTGTTTTGGGTCTGCCCTCTGATGCATTTTGTTCTCGGGGCTGTTTTTTGCCGCCATCGAGGCGATGGCATCGCTCCTGCTGATCTCACGAGGACGGGCCTGGGCTGCGTAAGCTGCTCTGCCGCGGCCAGGGATAACACTGTGTGATTTATGGGAGCAATCAGTTGCTACTAGGAGCTGGTTAGGAATTTTCCGATGAAACGGGGATTGCGTCAGAAACCGCTGAGTCATCTCAACTGTTTCATAAAAAAAAAAAAAGGTATTTAAAAAAAAAAGTCCTTTGGCTTTGATGAACTTTTGGTGAAGCGCAGATTGAATGTGTCTCGCCTGCTGATGGCTACCCCAGCCCTTGCCTCGGGAACAGTCTTCCCACCCTCCTACATTCCTTCCCCTGGTGCTCCCCAGCCTGGGGCATCCCTGCAGCAGAATGGGCTCACCCAGGCATGGGTTCTCCTGGGGTCCCACCTCCTGCCAAACCCCAGGACTGGGGTGCTGCCGGGGCTCGCGTGGACCTGGGCTGCTCTGGAGTTTTCAATGTGAAATAATTCGATGCTTTTAAAACCTCTCGTGTTCAGACTTTTCCCTCCTGGTTGTTCCAAAACGGAAAGGGTTTTCTCCTGCTTGTCTCGGGCTGGGATATTTTGAAATGCAGAAGTTGGGTGAACTCAAGTGCTAAATTTTCCCAGTGTCCTGGTCACAGCCAACCGATGGAAAATTGAAAGTTGCAAATCAACCTGGCTGGGTAAATTAGAACAGGCTGGCAGACATTTAGCCAAACAGAAAAGGAGACTTCATTTCCCATGTAAATTTTTTGGGACGGATTCTCTGTCACACAGACATCCCTGGGAGGACTGAGTCCAAATTAACAACATTGTGGACCTGCAGTGATTCCCTGCAGAGCGCTGGGAGCTGTGTGGGGATCTGTACCCCATGGTGGGGTGGGACTCACCTCGAGGCCCTGCAGATGTGCACTCCTGGCCTATGGCAAGTAGTGACAGGGCTGAACATTGCCACCAAAGTCCAAGAGGGGCCAGTGCCATAACCTCCAGTGATGGCCTTGGGTGCAGACCTGTGCACTGGGAGCACTGGTTTAGCCCTGTGCAGGGCATGTCTAGAAGAAGAGGAGGAAAGGCTTGAGCTGAAGAATCTCTGGTGGGATGAAGGGATTGTTCAGGTGGGCTGCTCAGAGCTGCTGGGATGTCACCAGCGCCTGTGCAGGGGAGACTTGCTGAGGAACGCGTAGGAATGTGCGTCACCACGTAGGTGAGGTGTTTATCACGTTTTACACGCACAGACTGCAGAGAACAGACCAGATATATCGCATATAGGTTATATACACTGTGTAACCGTGGCCTTCTTTACCCACAGGCTTTTCTCTTTCTCTCTGTCACACACACAGAGATAAAGCCCGTGCACGACTGTCACTGAGCCAGGGGGTCTGCCCTCATCCAAAATGGCTCTTCACGTGCCCCAAGCCAATTTTCTGACCCCATTTTCTGTGTGGCAGAAAACTGCTTCAAGCAACATGACCGACACCGAGCCTCAGCTAACAACCCCAGAAATTCCAGAACATCGAAGATTTGGTTTATTTTTCAGCAGAAAGTGAAATTAAAAGCCTGGCAGTCCGTATCCAACCACCCCCCATTTCCCCCCCCCTGCCCTCTTAGAGGCAGGACGCGGCCTCGCGGTGCCCACCGAGGTACCGGC